>JZKD02S1654327.1:222233-242902 GCA_000966675.3 Picea glauca | reverse complement strand
TGCATATGGTTGAGGTATGTTCCATGGTTATCTCTTTATGTTATTTTCTGCATACACACATATAAACACATCTAAAAGGTAGATCAACAAAGTGTTTGACGAAATACCTCACTCAAAAAAAGTTTTGAAAAGACACCAAGACAGTGATGATCCTTGCATAATGGCTTGGGATCATTACATGGAAAAAGCAAGGTGCATTCTTAGTGGTGTCGGGCTAGGGAAAGAATTCTGGGCAGAGGAAGTGGGTATTGCATGTTACCTAGTCAACAAATCACCCTCATCAACACTGGATGAAAAGACTCCACAAGAGGTATGGACTGGTAAGAAACCTTCTCTCACACATCTCAAGGTATTTAGTTGTGATGCATATGTTCATGTTCCAAAGGAAAACAGGAGTAAGCTATATAAGAAGTCTGAAAAGTGTATCTTTATTGGATATAAAGATGGTCTCAAGAGTTATAAGCTTTGGAACCCATAAACTAAGAAGGTAGTGTATAGCCGAGATGTGGTATTTAGAGAAATGAAGGATGTTTTTAAACATGAATTCCTACCAAGTAAGGAAGAACCAAAGAAAATAGAGTTTGATTTAAAGGATGATGAATCAGACTCTACAGAAGAATAGGAATCAGAAGAAGAAGATCCTCCTACTCCAGTATTGAGGAGATCGGTTTGAGAAAGAAGGATACCGGAAAGGTATACTCCATCTTATTTCCGTTCAAATTTTTCTTTGTCTATTACTAATGATGATCTTAGAACTGTCAGGGAGACAGTGGATTCAGAGGATGGAAATATCTAGAAAAAGGCCATGGACGAAGAAATGGCATCCTTGGATAAGAATGAGGCTTGGGATCTAGTGGAGTTGTCGACTAGAAAAAATCCCATTGGCAGCAAATGGGTATTTAAAAAGAAGTTGAATGCAGAAGGAAAAGTCGAGAAATACAAAGCTCGGTTAGAATAAAAGGGTTATTCCCAGGTTGAAGGAATTGATTTTGGTGAGATTTTTCTCATGTTTCCAAGTTAACCTCTATAATATTTCTATTATCTTTTGTTGTTGCATTTTATTTTGAAGTAGAATAGATGGATGTGAAGAAAACATTCCTACATTGGGATCTGGAATAAGAAATCTATATGAAGAAACTAAAAGGATTTGTTGTGAATGGAAAGAAGGAGCTGGTATGCAAGATGAAAAAGTCCATGTATGGTTTAAAACAATCACCAAGAAAGTGGTATCAAAAATTTGATACTTATATGTTGGGAATTGGCTTCACAAGAAGCAAAGATGATCATTGTGTGTATTTTAAATTAATTGGTGATGATTTGATTTATTTGGTCTTGTATGTGGATGACATGTTGTTGATAGGAAACAACATGGATATTATCCAAGATGTGAAAAATCATTTTTCCTCTAAATTTGACATGAAGGATCTTGGTGCTTCAAATTTCATCTTGGGCATGGAAACTAAAAGAGATCGGAAAAAGAGGAAACTCTGGTTAAATAAGAGAAAATATGTCGAGACAATACTGCAGAAGTTTAATATGTAGGAATGTAAATCGGTCAAGTT
Organism: Picea glauca; assembly: GCA_000966675.3. Taxonomy (NCBI): domain Eukaryota; kingdom Viridiplantae; phylum Streptophyta; class Pinopsida; order Pinales; family Pinaceae; genus Picea; species Picea glauca. Next base: position 241,340 of record JZKD02S1654327.1, on the reverse strand, counting down.
TCCTATTCATGTTGGTGTAAAGTTATCTGTGGATCAGTGTCCTGAGACATAGGAAGAAGAGGAAGACATGTCTCATGTTCCATATGCGAGTGCAGTTGGTAGTTTGATTTATGCAATGGTCTGTACTAAATCGGACATTGCACATGTAGTGGGATTTTTGAGAAGGTATATGTCAAAACCAAGGAGCACTGGACAACAATAAAAATGGTTTTCAGGTATTTGCGTGGCACTGCTAGCTATGGATTGTGCTACAAAGGAAGACTAGGATTGGACAGAGTGTTGGATATACATGGATTTGTGGATGAAAACTGGGCTAGAGATATGGATCGTAGAAGATATACAAGTGGGTATGTGTTTAACCTGTTTGTAGGAGAAATAAGTTGGATGATCAAAAGACAGGTTGTAGTGGAACTTTCAACTACATAAGTTGAATACATGGCAGCCACTCATGCAAGTAAGGAAGCAGTATGGATACAAATATTGTGTCCAGGTATTGGGTTGGTACAGCAAGCTGTAAGGATAGATTGTGACAGTCAAAGTGCAATTTTTATGTCGAATAACTCGGCTTATCATTCAAATGCAAATCATGTTGATATTTATATCACTTTGTGAGAGACGTGGTTGAAGAAAAGAAAGTGTTGTTGATGAAGGTGGACACTTTGAAGAATGTTGCATATTCATTAACAAAATCTATGAGCACTGAGAAGTTCTCTTGGTGTAGAGGATCCATGGGCATTGTCTCTCTGGATTGTTGACTATGTAACCCTTTAACCCCCTTATGAAAATAAAATAGCAGGTGGAAGAATGTTTGGTATGTGTTATATTTTTTTTCCTTAGGAAATGTGTCACATTTTTTGGCAGTTTTTCGGCACATGGTTTTTACCGATGGTTTTTTATTTCCAGTTAAGGAATTAGGGTTATTGACTAATCCAGATCATTGGGTTAGGGTTTTGGATTTTGTTGGATCCTATATGTATATTGTATTGTAAACAATGTATCACTATGAATGAATATAGAATATGTTGGTTTTCCCAATTTGGGTTTCCATAGGAAAAATATCTGTGTAATGTTTGTATTTTCCATTGTATCTTTTATGTTCTTTTACTGAAAATCGGTTTGCAGTAAATATTGTACAAGGTTAAAATCTACATCAGCAAGGCTAGGGTACATTACAGATTGGTATCAAAGCTTTGGTTTACAACACTCAATATGTATGGTCCAGAGACGTAACACAGGAGAAAAGTTGCAGGCCAAATTATACAACTCTTTGACAGAAGGTCAAGGGAAACGTCATCTCAAGGTTGAGGTGATGGTAAGTTTTTGTTTTGCAGAGGCATCCATGGAGGGTCATGCTATATCTACGCATAGAAATACATGTTGTTGGGAAAACAAAAGAAGATAAATCTATTGTGTTGGGAAAATACTAGGAGGTGGAATCCCTACGAAGGAACCCTCTATCCATAGATTTAGAAGAATTCATAAAATGGACTTGTTTCAAAAAACTAGATCCATATATGGAACCCAAACTTAGCAGAACCCCATAAGGAAGAGATGTCAGGATGATTTGGATTCCACGTGGTCATGTCAGGGATCCATGTGGTGATGTTGGGGATCCACGTGCTGAGTTGTAAGTGGAAAGTGCTTCGTCAATGACCATAGTGGCAAGGCATGGACCAGAAGTTGGGTGGAGGATATACAAGAGTTTGAAGAACTACAGATCTGGGTATCTACAAATCTAGATATCCGAAAGTTTGGTCAGATATGGATGCCATGTCAATAAGCTACCTTGATAGCCACATTAGCCGGGGGTGACTCATCAGCAAGCCTTGATAACATTCATGGGAAAAAAGATAAATGGAGGATATACAAGATTTTGAAGAAATCTAGATCCCGATTATCAAAAATCTAGAGATTTGGAATTTCAAAAATAGATTTTCCAAAAGAGTCAAATCTCGGATGACGGAATATAGAAAGGGAATCGTCACAATGGAAGATCTGGATATCTGAAAAATTATGATCAATGTTTTGCAAAGTGTTGGATCCTAGATGCCATGTAGGAAATCCAAGTCATGTGCATTGTTAGTTATTGAGTCAGCATGCCATGTTATTATAAGGTGTTAAAGGACACTTCATTAGTATGGTGCAATAGTAGGGACATGGTGGAAGGTCATATAGCAGATCTGGATCTGAAAAAAAAAAAAAAATTCTAAGTTGTAATTTTAATAAAGTCTTGGATACAGGATGTAAAGTATGGGATGGAAAAATCTTGAAGTGAGAAACCACAGTTCATTTAGAGGTTAGTGTATCCAGGTTTTTCCTTTGTTTGGAATTTTCATAAATATCGAATTTCCAAATTTCTAGGTGATATATATCTTGGTCATTCAATAAGAGTGAGAATTGTTATATGTGGAACCTCATAGGTGGAACCAAAAGATCTAGTATATTCGTAGATCCAGGATTCCATTTAATGAGGATTTTTGGGGAAGGCCAGATGTCCAATGTGGAATTGTAGTACATTGGAACCAAAAAGAAGATGGTTATTGGTCTAGCATATTTCGAATTTTCTATGAATCTGCACCATCAGATTGAAAAAATATCAGTCATCAGATCTATTGGACTGAGGTGACCCCATTAAAGTTGAACAACTTGAATTTTGCGCTTTGTTCTGGAAAATTTATCTAAGTTATTTCTCCATCATTTGATCCAATGGATTTATAATTTGTGTGCCAAGGGAATAAAGAAGAAAGGGGGGTGTGACCCACTTTTTCTGCATCAAATGGGTTTAGTGACAGGTGGAGGCCTGCCATTTGGTGCATGTCGGTACAGGTGGTAAAATAAGGAGTTTTGGGGTGGTATTAGGGTACAAGTAAGACACATTGTTTTATGTACACACTATCCAAGGTTCTGAAAATATATTTTTTTGTATAAATCGACTTATTAGGAAGTTCGGATCTCGGATGGTGGAACCTTGTGCATAGAATTAAGATATCTAAGTAGTAGAGATCAAGAGTTTTGTGAAAGGTTTTTTTAATAAACCTATTGTAATGTCCCTAATCTAAATCCTAATTGTAAATGTACATTTAGGTTGGTGATCCATTGACACCAAGTGTTGGTTTAGTTTTGCACACACCTGAGTGAGTGCACAAGGATTTTTTCCAAAGAAAGAGAGTACGCATTCCATAGTGTTGTGCATACCTGAGTAAGTGTGTGTGGATTTTTCATCAAAGGAAGGGTGTGCACATTCCATAGTGTGTGCACACTTGAGTAAGTGCACGAGGATTACCTTGAAGTGCACATTGAACCAAGTTTTGTGTGTGTGTGTGTGTGTGTATTTAAGGTCAGAGAGCCTATGTGGTTATTGGGCTCGTGAGTTGGGATGAAAAAATGTTAGTGCACTTATCCATGTAAAATTTAATCACTCAAATTATTAATTAAATCACATCTTTGTGTGAAAACCAATCAAATGAAAAGAGATGGGGGAGAAAATCCAACGAAAAGGGAAAAGGGGGGCTTAAGTTCAAGGCAATATTTTATTAATATTTCTCAAAAGTATAATTATGGATATTTATTTATCCTAAGTTCCCGAGGGATGGGAATGAGTCACCAAGTGGATAAAACTAATTATGAAGGTGACCAGTGTCCAATTATGACGATGAAAATATATGGTTGAATATTAGTGTATTTTGGGGGGGATTCACTGATATTTCATCATTGTTCAGACCATCTAAATGGGGGGGGGGGGATGGCCATTAACTTATCTACAGAGAAAATATTGGAAAGTATTTTCCATCTAGTAACCAAAGTCTTTGTTGTCAAAGAGGCGAGTTGTTAGGCCCATGAGCATTCTCTCCATGTGATTTATTTGTTGTCGAAGAGATGGGTTGTCAAGCCTTTGAGCATTCTCTCCAGGTGAGATATTTTCTAGGAATTTGTTGGCTCTTGACCAAGTTTTGGGAGATCCTTGATCAAGGTTGACCTATTTTGGGACTTCGACAGCCTGTCGAAAATGGAGCGCAAGACGAAGAAGAGATCACGGGATCTTGGCCCCTTTTTGGGTCCTTTTTGGGATTGGGATTATGTAATGGGAATGGGATGTCAACCCATGGGTTTACCCATGTTTAGGCCCATTTTGTATGTATAAATAGAAGGCTGGGCAATGTAAGAAGTAGTTGTGTGTGCAAGTGGTGCAAGTTGGATAAGTGCTAAGAGTTTGATTTGTGTGATCAATAATTGTAAGGCTTCGTTCATACTGTGTGAGACTTGCAAATCTAAGTGCAAGTCATTGTAAGAGACTGTGAATGGATTTGTGTTGTAACGCAAGGAAGGAGGATCTAGCAAGCTACGCAGATCTCATGTCCTATGCGGAGTAAGGTTTTTTTATCTCTGTGCATGTAGATGACTGATTGAAGCTAATAAAAAAGAAGAGTTGGTGCATGTAGCCCCAGGGTGGGGGTGAACCATGTAAATACTGTGTTGTTCTGCTCTGTGTGATATTATGATGTCTTTATTCTTTTACTTGCTAAGTGCTTTGATATATCTAGACAGATATGTTTATGCTTTGTGCTTATGATGAATCTGGATGCTAGATATGACATATGTGAACTTTCTTAGTGCTTGAATCTGTTAGATCTGATCCATTTCCTTATGCTAAGTGCTTATATACCTTAGATCTGGGTGATTGTTGCGATGCTTTGTTTTATCTACGAAGTATATATTGGTTAAATAATGATGAACTAACGGTTCTAAGTGCTTTATTAAGTATTATAATCATAGATCGGTGTCCCAGCTAAGGTTGTAGACACCTGAGTCCTGCAACCACCCCTACCTCTACCTCAGGTGAGACTTCATCTACTTCATAGGTGTTTCTAAAAAGGGCGGTAGTTAGGGTTTTGTTGGTGCGTTGTTGTAGCATTGAACCCTGGGTCTATCCCTGTGCCAACAAATGGTTCCATTGCCAAGACCTGAAACTGTGATTGCTGGGAACTAAGGAAGAAGAAGCTTTGTGCAAAGATCTGACCTGAAATTGTGAAAGCTCTGTGTCTATATCTGTTGCTCTAGTGTGTAGTACTCTACTTAGTTTGTCAAGATCTGTGCTAAAAAAAAGAAGTCTGATCTGAAGAAAAGAGGTAATATCTAGAAGCTATGTTCTTTGATAAAGGTAAGAATATTGAAAATTTCTAGATCTAAATGATTTGTGCTTCGTGGAAGTAAGATAACTAAAATTTTTTGTTTCTAAGGCTTGGATCTAGGTATGTTTGATAGATTTTGTCCTAGCTTGAAAAGTAGGGCACTAATAGAAGAAATAAGATTTGATATGAGTAGATCTGATAAGAATAGTGAAAAATATGTTATACATATGCATAGAAATAATGTTTGGACTAACAAGTGGATGCAGGATCCTAGAAAGAATTGTTTGTAGGTTAGCTACCATGATCCTAGTGCACAGTATGGGAAAGATTGGGGATCATTTAAAATAAAGAGAGTATTAACCCTCTGTTACAGTTGCAAAAATCTAGGACATCTTGCTAAGGAATTCCCTAGGAGAATACCTAGTTGTCTTTTCCATAAAGCTATGGACCATGAAGTATTGGATTTTCCTAGAATGATTGCTAAGCTTGAAGAAATGAACATAAGACAAGAAAACCCTAGAGAATATCCAGAAACTAAGATTATGACAGAATCCAAGGAAAAATCAGTGAAAGTATTGCTACAAATGAAAGAAACCCTGAATGACCACCGACATGTTAGATTATCATAGATATTCAAAGAAAAAGAATACCTTGAAGCAAGAATAGGAGACTTCGACATTGACTGTGTTATAGATGAGGAAACACGGGTGAATAACATGACAGAGAGAACTTGGGAATCTATAGGGAGGCCTTCTATGATTCCTTAATTAGGAGGAATAGGACTATTCAAAGGAAAGTTGATAAACCTATGTGGAAAGCTCGCTTAGATACCTATGAATGTCAATGGAACTTCGACAGAAGAAGATTTTGAGATCATTAAATTTATTGAGGAAAGTATCCCATTTACCATGTTACTAGGAAGACCCTAGATTGAAAGAGATCAAGACAAAAGGCAAGAAGAAGAAGAAGTCTTAGAGAAGAAGAAGCAAGAGTTAAAATATTTCATGACTAGAAGGATCACACACTTAATTGAAGAACAGAAGAATAGAACGAAGGTATTTAACACCATAGACCCGGATGTCGAAGTTGCAAGAACACTAGAAGACCCATAATATTGAAGTACCTATTCCATATAAAGAAGAAGTATCACCCTCGAATCTTAGGGAAGAATCTCAATAGCGCGAAGTCATTATGTCAAAAGAAGATAAGAATCAAAACAGAAAAAAGGCATACCGAGATGAAGCTCCCTGGAAAGAAGACTAGAAATCTAAGTAAGAAGATATCTAATATCGATAAGTTGCAAAGGGTTCCAAAGGGAACCTCGCAGAAGGAAATTTTTGGAAATTGGAGCTTCGTCAGGATATCAAAACAGCAACACATGGCACCTTGCCATGGAGAAGCAATATAGTCGTTGGGGACATTATAACCATTAGACCAATGCTCCAAATGGATAGAAATACATTTATGGGCAGACAACTTTCCATCCGACCATTGGGACCGTGCCATAATGGACAGAACCGAGCTAATGAAGACTTCATACCCATTGCAAAAGACTTGTTTATAAGTTACCTATTTATCCCATCATTCCATGCATTGAGAACACTTTTTCCAGCTGAGAGTTTGAGCCCGCAGACTAAGTTGATTTTATACAGTGATCATCGCACTCTTGTTGTCTATTCTATTGTAGTGTCTAATTTACTCCCCAAACCCAAGATTGTTAACCCTGAGCATGTATGTCGAATGAATTGAGCGCTACAGAGAAAGTTGTTGAAGAATTTTTTATCGACCTCATGACTGAAAGAGTCATGTCGATGCCTATAGGTATACAAGCATCATCGATGAAAGGACTGCAAGCCTCTCCATCCACTGCTCGTAGAGCCAGACCATCCCGGCCATCAGATGAAAAGCGAACCAAGCAAAGGGATGATATAGCGAATGCCAAATTGATCTTAACCATATTACCTACCTACATTCCACCTCTGAGTGGTGCAGTAAATCGAGACAACATACCTAGAGATTTTGAGTACGCCTTGGTCACTGCATACCTCCTGAAGGGGATCTGCGTAGTTCAAGTAGACCAAGATAAGATTGCAGCGTTGAAGTTTAGCAACTTCAACCTTGGCGACCAAAAATTCTATAACATGCTCGCCCCACATAAGTACCTGACCAGAACTAAAGGGAATAATTCGAAGATCATCCCTCAACAATGAACCCATGACCTCACGTAGTCCACCCTGTTGAACGTCATGAAGATCCCACACTTCGGAAGACACCAAGAGGTGAATGCCTATGTCAAGTTGTTTCTTTCTTGTTACCATGGCGGATATTTTTGGTTAAACCATCGTATAATAGTTGATACAACATTGATTAATTGGATCATGGGGTTGAGTATGCAAGGACCTGATCCACAAGAGTTTTACCCTAGAAAATCCATGGATCATGCTCTAGCCCAGAAGATCAAGGACACTTATGGTGATGTCGAGAAGGGAACATGAGGCTACAAGGTAGCTTCTATCCAGAGTGGCACAATGCACCTTTCCTATCAGTTGATTGCAAGGAAGTTAGTATGAAATAACAGACCTACCCAAGTCACCAGTTTTGTAGTCAACCTCGCAGGGAAGTGCACGGAAGGCCTTCAGATGAACTAGGCAAAGTACCTGGTCAACCAGTTGGAACTCGACTGCACATAAGAAAAGGATCAAGGATACTAATTTCATTCCAGCTGGCTCTTGATCCTTATAGATTTTATTTCCTGGGAGATATGGGAAGGTGCGACCTTCCCGGACATCAAGCCTTTTGAAACACTAGCTGCAAAGTTCAATACACTGTGGTATTCAAGCGATGTGAATAAATAGTGGCAGTTAAATGTTATTTTTCATACCTACTACAATCAATTGAAGATAGCCATACATTTTGAGCCACACATGACTCTAAACACTCTACACCAGTTCATGCCTTTGATGAAGTTCAACGTAGATCGGGATTTTATTTGCATCACAGCGTGCTAACAAACAAAAGAAGCAGCTTCAATCCTACTATAAGCTGATGAAGGAGGACTTGGAGGAGATCACTAAGGACTGGTCGATGAACCTCCTTATTCTAGTACACCCTGTGGAGATATCCGACATTGATAGCCCAGAAAAAACACAGGATACACCCAAACCCAGCAGGACAAAGAAGACCGAAGAGGTCCAAGGATTAGATAGTGCATCTGTGAAGACTGCTTCCATATCACCAGATCAAGGAGGTGATGGTGAAGAGTTAGATGAAAAATAAGTTGAATAGAAGCAAGGAGACGAGGTTGATCCCATGAATAAGAGGAAAGGTTCACCTCTGAAACCTTCCTCCTGGAAGAAAGCGAAGGCCACCATGACCAAGATGCAGACTGTCCTCACCTCTGATGGCTTCGACTTCCTCATAGCAACCCTGCAAGATGCTTCGTTGGAAATAGCAAAGAAACAAGAAGAAAAACAAGAGGATATCTATGATCAAATTGAGAATGAACTCCAAGGGGTACAGCAGGCCCTACATTCCAACCACATAGTCTCCACTGCGTCAGGAGAACCAGAATTGGGAGATGAGCTAGCTCAACTCCACCGCCTAGCCAATACAGTCGAATCTCACCTTCGATGAGCATAGGAAGCAACAGAGCAAGCCACCCAAGCTTTGACACAAGTACAAGGAGTACTTTTAGAGCAATGCAGTACTGCAGAATAAGAAAATATTACTCTCCAAGTGAAGTTTGACGAAGAAAAAGCACAGCTACAACAAGAAAAGGAACAGTTGCTCGCGGAGCAACTTGAAGTAAAATAAGTGTTAAACAGAGAACTTCTCTCTATGACAGTCTTAGAAATCAAGGAAAATACCGGATTATAGAGTAGGTGAACCAGCTCACAAAATCCATCCAACAACGCATAGTAGATTTGGAGCTATGCATTGTACCTGAGACCCCACAAGATGTAAGAGACCAAAGAGAAGCAACTGCTCAGAGCGCAGTTGAAAGGATAAAGGCTCTTACCCTGGAATGTAAGAAACTCATTGATCACAGTGCCCAGAACTATGAACAAATCACAGAGAACCCAAAATTCAAGGCACTAGAGTCGTAGCTCCAAGAGGCGAAGTATCAAGCCGAAAAGATACAGGCACAGCTAAAGCCCCTATCAGTTGTGGAAAGAATGAAGCGCTCCCAAGAGAAACAGACAGCCCAACAACATATACACACTATCCAGAGAAGAGTTATGGAGGTAACACAGAGGCTCCAACCTGTACAAGATAAGGCCTATCAATTGTTTACATAGGTAGAAGGCCAAGGATCAAAGCTAGAGCACATCGTCACTACAGCAGAACAGTGTCTAGAGGGACCTATCAACGATGCAGTTATCCAAGAGTTCGTTGAACAGGAGGTCATAGCACAGTAGCAAGTCAAAGTAGCTTGAGCCAAGCTCGAGGTGTTCGAATAAAACTAGTCAGACCAAAGTGACTCTAGACAAGTCACAGGTGAATGTTGGGGGCTTGTTGGGCCTTGACCAAGTTTTGGGAGATCCTTGGTCAAGGTTGACCTATTTTGGGACTTTGACAACCTGTCTAAAATGGAGCGCAATAAAAAGCAAAGATCACAGTATCTTGGCCCCTTTTTGGGTCCTTTTTGGGATTGGGATTATGTAACGGGAATGGGATGTCGGCCCATGGGTTTATCTGTTTACGCCAATTTTGTATGTATAAATAGAAGGCTAGGAAATGTAAGAAGTAGTTGTGTGTGCAAGTGGTGCAAGTTGGCTAAGTGCTAAGAGTTGGATCTGTGTGATCAAGAATTGTAAGGATTTGTCCATACTGTGTGAGATGTGCAGAGCTAAGTGCAAGTCATTGTAAGAGACTGTGAAGGGATTTGTGTTGTAACGCAAGGAAGGAGAATCTAGCAAGTTGCGCAGATCTCCTGTCTTATGCGGAGTAAGGTTTTTGTGGCTCTGTGCATGTAGATGACTGATTGAAGCTAATAAATAAGAAGAGTTGGTGGAAGTATCCCCTAGGTGGGGGTGAACCACGTAAATACTGTGTTGTTCTGCTCTGTGCGATGTTCTGATGTGTTTATGCTTTTACATGCTAAGTGATTTGATATAGCTAGATAGATTTGTTTATTCATTGTGCTTATGATGAATCTGGATGCTAGATATGACATCTGTGAACTTTCTTAGTGCTTGAATCTGGTAGATCTGATCCATTTCCTTATGCTAAGTGCTTATATACCTTAGATCTGGGTGAATGCTTCAATGCTTTGTTTTATCTGCCAAGTAGATACTAGTTAAATAATGATAAACTAACGGTGCTAAGTTCTCTATTAAGTATTACAATCACAGATCGGTGTACCAACTAAGGTTGCAGACACCTGAGCCATGCAACCACCCCTGCCTCTACCTCAGGTGAGACTTCATCTGCTTCATAGGTGTTGTCGAAAGGGCAAGTAGTTAGGGTTTTTTTGATGCGTTGTTGTAGCGTTGAACCCTAGGTCTACCCTTGTGCCAACAGAATTGTTCCCTGGTGTGTTGGGAATTAGTTACAGGGATATGAGACTTCGTGTCTATCCTTTTGTTGAATCCTTGGAAGGGAAGTGGTGCATCCGAGGGACTGTTGAGCAGAGAAGGGGCACACTTCCTTGGGTGGAATAGGCATGTGGGGAATGAGATACTGTAGGCTAGTTGCAATAGTTGGGCACCTTGGACTGAACAATTCTACAAATTATTAGACCTTATATTGGCATTAGGAATCCTTTTTCCCTGGTGTATTTTAAGCCCGGACTTGAGGGTGACCTGTTGCTAAAAGTTTATGAGCAACATAGTCTATGGCTGGGAGGAACATTTGAGCTCTACATGAAATTGGTGACTCTTTATAAAATATAAGTGTCCTTTATGTGTTTGTCTAATTTACTATGTGCTTAATTAACTATGTCTGATATGGGTATATTTCTTGTATGGAATCACATATAATTAATTGATGTTATTTTTTATATTTTGGTTTGTACATGTAATCATGATGTTGTTATTCGATATTTTTTGTCACACATGCAGAGTATGAAAATTATTAAATATTCATGTTAGTTAAATTTGTATTAATGGTCATGAGTTCTGAGGTAATGCTAGAATTTTTTTGTGCACAAGGAAATAATCCATGCGTGCAAGTGGATGGAATCATTGTGTGCACAGGAAAGCAATCTGTGCACAAGGAAAATAGAATTTTGCATGTGGCACTAGAGTGTTTGTGTTCCTAGTAGTAATCATGTGTTCAGAATGGTTACATGTGCGGTAATACTGGTGTGCACTGAATGATTGTGCACATAGTTGTATTATGTGTTAATTATGATGTTATATCTAGTGTGGAAAGAGGAAAATTTGTGAAGGAATGATCCATCTTGGGATCATATGCATTACCTCACATGTTTCTACACAGATTAATGTTAGTGTAAAATCTACGCATTAGATTTTTGGAGTGGCATTAATCAGAAGTAAACTAGGGATGTTATAGATTGGTATCAAAGCATTTTTTTAGTGTTCGTAATGGGGGAATGTTATAGATTGGTATCAAAGATTTTTTTTAGTGTTGGTAATGCGGGAACGTTACAAAATGGTATCATAGTGAGGTTTCAATATTGAACCTTCATGGGCCAAGTGTCTACTTAAGGTAAACATTTGGACTGGTAAGTGTAAAAATTTGGAATTACAACATGGCCATGGTACACATAAAATAATAATGCTCAAGTGTGTAGACTAAATTTTGACATAGCGGGGTGCGGCACTGGGAATGCACAGAAAACAACGATGCACTTGTGTGCACACTAAAATTTGGAGCTACGTGGAACAAAACTGGTGGTGCATGTGTAATATTAATATGTTGATGTTTTGGTAGCATTGGACAAATACTTCCATATAGGCATATGTTTTTCATGTAGAAGTAGTCAAACATATTCTAGTATTTAGTTTACTTTAGTTAGAAGAAATTAATTAAAGAAAAATTGCATTTATTGGTGAATTGAGTTATTTGAGGACATGCCTAGAATGCAACATGTAATCTAAATATTAAGTGAGTGTGAGAAGTAATATCAACCATAGATCACTTTGGAGATTATAAATATATTGTAACTCATGATTATAAAAGAAAAAATGGGGTATAGAATAAATCACTTTTGATGAGAGATCAAAGTCAGAGACTTGTGTTGAGGGAGTCTACATGGTCAGGATTGTTGAAGAGAGGTCGAGGTTGAGATACTTGGTGAGATACCAAGGTAGGGAATTGTGTGAGATACACTTGTGAGAGACTTGGTGAGAGACCAAGGTGGAGGATAGAAAAGAAGGACTTTTTCTACTGTGAGGAGTGTAGAAGAAAAGAACGAATTTTGCTTACACTAGAGTGAGGAGATATCACTGGTTGGGTGAAGAGATTTCATCAAGTATTGATGAGAGCTTTGAATAAAAAAGGACCATGATTCAATATCTTGATAGGTGGAGAAGGAATTTCATCTAGAGGCCATACGGGTTAAGGAGGAGAGAGAGAAGAAGTAGCCACAAGTGGGTTTCAAAGAAAAAATACTGGAGGGAAGAGAAGATTCATACAGAGATTTTTGTAAGAGATTTCCATACATATCCATGGGTCATAGTGAATATATTCACGGATATCTAGGGCCAGAGAAGAAAAATTCACGGAAATTTGTGGGCCAGGGAAGGGAAATTCATAGATGCATTGAAAAACATGATGGTACAAGGTCGTACAATAGCACAAGAGTTTCCAAGTTTGTCTACAGTGTATAATTCTCTCAGTGGGCCATTTTCCCTCTTATGAGACCCCTGATTTTACTTTAATAAAAGCATCATTGGAGTGGTTTTCCCTTCGGGGTTTTTCCAGGGGTGTTTACCCAAAATTATTGGTGTTCTTATATGCTTGATTTGGTTTCCTTATTTATGCTTCTACTACATTTTATTTAGTTGAGTAACCTAGTTGTGCTTTAATTGAGTAAATGTATTTTTCTTGGAATTAACTATCGGGTTTTAGGTTAAAGGAAAATTTCAATATGGTATTAGACCATACCTACGGTTGAAAGAAGAAGATATCTCGACAAGGTATCAGAGTCAAGGCTTTGAAGGAAAGAGGGAGACTAGTCCCTGAAGGGGGGAAACCAACAGGATATATCTTATCATGTGGATAACCAGGAGACGAAATCAAAGGAAATATTTTCAAGGAAACAACAATATTGAGAAAAACAAGTGTTTTTATAGGTATATAGAGGCATTCACGAGTCACAGTGTAGACATTAGTGTAAATCCGCAGTTTAGAGAAGGAAAAGTCACAGATATCCGTGGGTCCAAGAAGGATAGTTCCAAAATAGTCTGTATAGGACAGTACATGGTAGTTCCAACATAGGGTTATCAGATCAGATATTGAAGATGGTAAACACATTGAATATTGAGGATAAGTTAGAATGGGCAACAAATTTACAGGCTTGGAAGGGAATGGTTGTTCTTATATTATAAATGAATGACCTCAAACTGTATGTTGAGGCTCTGTTTGTAGCTCCTACAGATCCACATGAATTTTTAGTTCACAAGAAGAAGGAATTGAAGTCCAAGTAGGTGCTGCTAGAATCGATGAAGGATCACTTGATTCTGCACATTTATAATAATAAATATTCCAAGGAAATGTATGATTATTTGGTGAGTCTATACAAAAACATGAATATAGGCAGGCTGCTAAATTTGAAGCACCGACTTCAAGTTGATAGGATTTCTAGTGAGGACATGGTTGTAAATTATCTTATGAAGATTACATGGATCTGAGATCATCGTGCAGCGAGTGGTGACACAGTATAGGATGTTGCGTTGGTGAATTTAGCGTTGAGAGGTATTCCTAATTCTTGGGAACCTTGTGTGTAGGGGATCTATGAATGAGAGACAGTGACAGGGTTTGATAGACTATGGACTGATTGTGTTCAAGAGGAGACTTGGTTAGAGTCTAGGGATGGTTTGAATAGGACCCATGATGAGAAATTTTATCTTTCCAGTTAGGCAAGGAAGGGAAAATTCAAGAAAGATTTACAGTGGAGAATTGACTGATCAAGATGGTAAGAAGAAGAAGGACATGAGAAAAATCAAGTGTTTTTCATGTCACAAGTTTGGACATTATGTAGGGCAATGTACGCACATGAATAAGGGTGGGGGGGGAACGCAATCAGAGGTAGCTACATCGACAAAGGCTCAAGTGGAAAAGTTTTACAAGAAGTTTGAATAGATAGAGTTCTTATTGGTTTCTCATAAATATATGGGCATCATATCAATTGATGCATGGTTGATATATAGTGGAGATACATGTCATATGATAGGAGAACGATAGGTGTTCAAGACCTTCATAGAGTCTGGCTCAGAGATGCATGTGGAATTTGGTATGGGGACCAAGCATGCGGTGAAGGGATTTGGAACAGTGTCATTTTTATGGATTCGGGAGGCACATTGAGAGTGCAAGATGTGTTATGAGTGCCAGAATGCAAGGGGAGCGTGATATTGGTCTCAATGATTGAGAAGAGGGTATTTGAGATAATGTTCTAGTATGGAAAAGTGCTTATCATTCCCAGAGGATATAGCTAAGACAAAGAAGTTGTCTTTGGAGTTAGAGAAATAAAATTATATAGGATAAAGGGACATCCTATGAGAGTAATTCCCAACAGCATAGTGATAGAGAAAAGGGATAAAGTAGCTTTGAAGTTTGAGAAACTTAGAGGGAGTTGACCTTTAGGTTCATGTGGGAAGGAGAAACCTTCCAATTCAATTGAGAAGGATTCATGGTATGAGATGGCCATGCAGGATTCTCAGGAGTAGGAGACTTCTAAGATCATGTTGAGAGGTAATGAGTCTTCAGAGATAGGTCAGAACATCATGGTAGGGATATCTTCTTTGTCAGAGGGAGTGGCTAATCGGGTGTATTGGAGAGCAAGAATGGTAGCAAATCTGGTAGCAAAGATAGAGAAAAATCCAGGTGGGAGAAGTACCTTCCTCGCTAAGAGGGAGTGTTTATTTTTTTAGTAGAATAGAACAAGTACTTCCACATAGGAATGTTTTTTGCATGTGAAAGTAGTCAAAAATATTATAGCCTTGAGTTTACTTTAGTTAGAAGGAATTAATTAAAGTAAAATTGTATTTATTAGTGAATTGAGTTATTTGAGAACATGGTTAGCGTGAAGAATGTAATATAAACCTTAAGTGAGTGTGAGAAGTAATCTCAACTGTATATCACTTTGGAGATTAGAAATAGATTTTAACTCATGATTATAAAAGCAAGGTTGGGGTATAGGAGAAGTCACTTTTGATGAGAGATCAAAGTCATAGACTTGTGTTAAGGGAGTCAACACAGTCGGGACTATTGACAAGAGGTCAAGGTTGAGAGACTTGGTGAAATATCAAGCTAGGGACTTGTCTGAGATACACTTGTGAGAGACTTGGTCAAATATCAAGGTAGGGACTTGTCTGAGATACACTTGTGAGAGACTTGGTGAGAGACCAAGGTGGAGGTTAGAATATAAGGACTTTTTCTAGTGTGAGGAGTGTACGAGAAAAGAAGGACTTTTGATTACACTAGAGTGAGGATATATCACTATTTGGGTGAAGAGATTTCATCCAAGTATTGATGAGAGGGTTGAATCACAAAGGATCGTGATTCAAGATCTTTATAGGTGGAGAAGGAATTTCAAATAGAGGTCATATAGGTCAAGGAGAAGAGAGAGAATAGGTAGCCACAGGTGGGTTTTAAAGTACAAAGAACAAAGGTAAGAGTAGAGTCGTACAAAGATTTTCATATGGGTTTTTCATAAATATCCATGGGTCATAGTGAAGATAGTCGCGAATATATGTATGCCAGAGAATGAAAATTCGTGGACATCCGTGGGCTATAGAAGGGAAAGTCGTGGATGCATTGGAAAACATGTTGGTACAAGGTCATACAAATGCACAGGATTTTTCAGGTTTGTCTACAGTGTATAATTCTCTTTGTGGGCCATTTTCCATGTTATGGGAGCCCTGATTTGGCCTTAATAAAATCATCATTGGATTGGTTTTCCCTCTGGGGTTTTTCCATGGGTGTCTATAAAAAATTCTTGGCATTATTATATGCTTGGTTTGGTTTCCTTGCTTATGATTCCACTACAATTTGTTTAGTTGAGTAACCTAGCTATTATTTAATTCAATAAATGTATTTTTCTTGAAATTAATTGTCGAGTGCTGGGTTAAAGGAAAATTTCAACATGGTATCATATCATACCTAGGGTTGAAAGAAGAATATATCTCAACATAATAAGCACTGTATATGTTAAATATTGACATCATACATTGGTACATGTTGAATACATGTGAGTGCACAAGCTTTAGAAGGAAGAAATAAAGAGTAAAAGGTTGTTTAGGTGAATTCCAAATGATCATAATTTACTATGCAAGACTTAGAATTGCACAAGGAAGCAGTCAATGTGAGAGTTTTGGACAGATGAGTCCACTTATTGTTAAGAACCAAATATCAATATAGCATAGAAAAACCTCAAAATAAGTACTCAACGCCTTGAAAAAGAGATCATTTCAGATAATAATCCTCTTCGAGGGGGAAAACTCCTTTTACCCCACATAAATGTTCAAGTACAAGATGATTCCAAATGAAAATGTCTCCTTGGTATATATAGGAGACTAGCAGGTATAATTACAGCTAATGGAATAAAGCCGACATAAATAAAATAACCTTACTAATGTAATATGCCCCAATAAAGCAGTAATGAGCCAATATTAGGGCTTAACATGCCCCTACCCTTGAGACAAGTGTTGTCAACAATGCTTGAGTAACTCTGGATGCTTTTGTATAAAAGACTCATCTTCCCAAGTGGAATCTTCAGCCAGTAGTTTCCTCCATTTAATTAGATACTCTGAAATGAATCTATTCCTCAGATGGAGAATTCTTGTGTCAGTGATGGCTTCAGGATCCAATATGATTTTTCCTTCCTTGTCAAGTTCTGGAAATATAGTTTGAACTGGGATCTTGTCACCTATAACCTTCTTTAAGCATGAAACATGGAAAATTGGGTGTACTCATGAAGATACATGCAACTCCAATTTGTATGCCATAGTACCAATCTTTTGCAACACCTTATAAGGGCCATAGTACTTTGGTGATAATTTATTATCCTTTTGGCTTGCTTGAGGGACATCTGTTTGTATGGTTGTAGCCTTAAAAACACCCAATCCACTACTTCAAAACTTCTTTCACTACGATGTTGATTTTATTGTTGTTTCATGTGATTCTATGTGTAGTGTACCCTTTCACTACCCAGGTTCCCCAACCACTCTGTTTACCATTCTGTGATGGAATTATAAACTGATGCATTTATACAGAATTAAACATACTTAAAACTCAGAGTATAATACATGGGTATTGCTATAATGAAACATTTCATAGCATTTATCTTTAATTCATTTACACAGCGGAAAACATGATACAAAAAAGCGCATTCATGTTCAAATGCGATAAACCATAATTCAATACTTATCTTTTATCTGCTGTATAAATCACCACCAAGTACAGGCCTTCCACGAACCTCCCAGCCTTAGACCACACTGTTCATCATCTCAACAGTAGGTCACCCCCGAGCTGGGATCGAGCTCCACCCTAAGGCAAGGAATCCTAGACTAGGCTGAGGTTATCGGGAAGATAGCACATACACATTCACCAGACAGAAGCTCTCCCAGGAATCTCCCACGCTCACTGCCCACAGACCCTCATTCTCCACATGCCTGTTCCACCCCAGGAGAGTGCACCTTATCTGTCACCTAGACAGTCCTTCGGCTGCCAGTCTCCCTTACCTTGGGTTACAGGAACAGGCCAGACCGGAATTCTCTAGGCTCTATGGAAGCTACAGGGTTCCTTCCGGGAGTCCTCTTCTCCCTCTACGCACTCTCTCACCTGGAGGAGTCACTCACAGGCCAACAAGCCTCACGCAGTTCAGTATTGCGCGGTCACAGCAATTCACAGGAAACACAGACACAGTTTTCCCCAATTCAGTTCAGCAATCACTAGATGATCTCACAGCAATGATTTCATAACAGGGGACTTCACACACAGGCTAACTCGGCTTCCCCAAAACCACAAGATTCTTTCTGAAATCCTCACTGGCTTCTCGCAAGCTGGGAATTACACTCACAGGTTTTCTCCGAGACAGTTGTAGACTCCACGGCTCCTAACAGAGGTTTGTACACGGGTCTTCCACACAAAACACAGACTTTTTCTCTGTGACAAACTTACTTGGGCTTCTTGCAGACTGGCTCCTACTGTTCCTACTCAGGCAATCAGGTCGAATGGAATCCCCCCCCTTCACGGCTTGTTGTCTTGGTTTTATTTGCATGCACCAGGGTTGACACTTGTCCCCCTGGGAACTGCATGTGTTCCATCCATACGCCTACCTCCTACCACTTGGGAACTCACGGGTCCTTCCAAAGGACTTAGGATAAAATAATGGGCACATGGATTTTTAGGAATAATAATAATAAATTATTATTCCAGGCCTAAGCCCCCTAGGCTTAGCCCCTAGGCTCCTCACTCAGCCCCTTTCCCACCTTCCAACCCTTGATCCCCTTGCCCATTCTGTGGACGCTCAGTCCCCCATCACTCTTTCATCGTGGTCGATCTACACTGGCGGTATTTATATTTTATTAATTGACCTACATACATACAAGTACATCAACAGGCTCCTGGCCTTCAACACTTAGGCTCCCTGGCCTAACAAAACTCATAAGCCTTCATCTTATACAAAACTTGGCTCACCAGCCTATAGAACATATTTACAATTCTTTGTATATTCATGATCTGTAATGGGGCTCGGCCTTGGGGACACTACAATCCCCCTCCCCTTATTTTTGCACTGTCCTCAGTGCAACTTACACTGCCTCTACGTGTCCTTCAAAATTTTCAAAAA
>JZKD02S1654327.1:198348-214402 GCA_000966675.3 Picea glauca | reverse complement strand
TTCTTAAGAAAACCTACAAATATTATGGAAGCTATGCAAAATTATTGTCATATTCATGCCAAAAATAAGGCTACACACAAGTCTAGCATTGGAAGTAGAGATCATTTTGGGGGTCATAAGACAACCATACTTCAACCAACAAGGTTGACACCTCAACAAATGGATGAAATAAGAGAAAAAGGACTATGTTTCAATTGTGATAGAAAGTACAATAAAGGGAATAAATTTGGTGAGAAGAAATTATTCTACATAGGCTTTGAAGAGGAATAAGATAGCGTACCTAAACCAACAAGGTTGACACCTCAACAAATGGATAAAAGAAGAAAAAAATGAATATGTTTCAATTGTGGCAGCAAGTACGGTAAGGGGCATAAATGTGATGAGAATAAATTATTCTACATAGACTATGAATATTATTCTACATAGACTATGAATAGGAAGAAGATCAAGAATTGGAAATGTCAGAAGACCCAGATCTAGAAGAGACTACTCCAACAATATATTGTCATGCATTGGTCAGCATCGTTACTCCACAAACCCTCAATCTACAAGGATACATCAAAAATAAAAAGGTAACAATATTTATTGATTTGGGTAGCACCCATAATTTCATCACTTACAAATTAGTAAAAGATCTCAATTGCTTTGTATATCTTGCACCATAGTTTCAAGTAATGATTACAAATAGAGGTACCATAAAAGATTTAGGGAAATGACATAGTATTAATCTCAACATGGGGAAGTATGTTTTGGATAGTCCCATGATTTCCATCCAAATGGGGGGTGATGATGTTGTTTTAGGGGTCCAATGGTTGCAATCACTGGGAATAGTGGCCTTTGATTTTTAAAATATTTTAATGAACGCTTCCTCAAATGGAAAGAAAATTGAGCTTAGAGGTATCGAAGGGAAACCCTCTAAAGTTATAAGCTCTAATAATATGGAAAAATTAATCAAAAGGGACACCAGGGTGTAATTGCACAATTGTTCTCACTTGATGTTCAAATGTCTATAGCCCTTGCTCCATCAGATCTCCAAATAATTATCAACAATCATTCTAAGGTATTTGGTGAAATTACTAAGGGTCTTCCACCTACTCGAGATCGTGACCATGCTATTTATTTGCAACCAGGAACTGTACCACCTAACATTAGGCTTTTTAGGTATCCATATGCATAGAAGAGTGATATTGAGCACATGATCCACGAAATGTTAGAGGTTGGCATCATTCAACATAGCCAAAGTTATTTCTCTTCACCAATGGTGTTGGTTATACAAAAGGATGGTTCATGGCGTATGTGTCCATATTATGGATGGATCAACAAAATGACCATCAAAGATAAGTTTCTTATCCCTGTCATTGATGAACTATTAGATGAATTACATGAAGAAAAATCATTTACTAAGTTGGATCTTTGTTCGAGATATCATAAAATCAAAATGAGGTAGGAAGACATTCCTAAAATAGATTTTAGAACACATGAAGGTCATTATAAGTTTTTGTTTATTCCATTTGGACTGACTAATGCACCTTCAACATTTCAAAGCTTGATGACTTTTATTTTCAACCCCTTCCTTAGAAAATGTTTGTTAGTATTTTTTGATGACATACTAATTTATAGAAAATCTTGGGAAGAACATGTACAACATGTTGACAAAATAGTACAACTATTGGAAGAGAAACAAATTTATGCAAATCCTTCTAAGTGTTCCTTTGGGGTTCAAGAAGTGTAATATTTGGGTCATATTGTATCTCATGAAGATGTGAAAGTGGACCCTAACAAAATTAAATCTATGAGGGAATGGAAAATTCCCAAAACCTTGAAGAAACTTAGAGTATTCTTAGGATTGATAGGATATTACCACAAGTTTGTCAAGAACTATGGTCAAATAGCATCACCTCCAACAACATTGTTAAATAAGAAATCATTTTCTTGGACGAAGAAGAAACCAAATATTTTTAAAAACTTAAGGAGGCTATGTGTACAACTACCATCTTGGCCACACCTGACTTTACAAAAAACCTTATTGTGGAGTATGATTCCTTGAGCCATGGAATTGGTGCAGTTTTAATGCAATAAGGAAGACCCCTTGCCTTTGAAAGTAGCCAACTTAAAGGAAAAAACATAGTCAAACCCATTTATGAAAAAGAAATGTTGGTCATACTACATGTAGTTCAGAAATGTTGCCCCTACCTAATAGGAATACACTTCAAGGTAAAAACAAATCATGACAGTTTGGAGTACTTCTTGGAGCAATGATTATATTCAGAAGAGCAACAAAAATGGGTTAAAAATATTTTGGGTTATGACTTTTAAATTATCTACAAAAATGGAAACATAATGTTGTGGAAGATTCCCTTTTCGGGAGAGAAGAAGAAATAGAAGGTTCACTATGTGTTATTTCTATCCCACGATCTAATTGGGTGGACGAAGTAAGGATAGAATGGAATCAATATCAAAAGGTATGCAAGATAATTCAACAACTACATGAATACCCCAGTTCTTTAGATAATTTTGCATGGAAGAATGATTTGTTATGGTATCAAGATTTCCTATACTTATGTAAGAATTGTCAATTCAAATAGAAGATCCTTTTGGAATTGCACACTTCTCCTCCAGGGGGATATTCGGGATTCTTTAATACATACCACAAGATCAAGAAGGATTTTTTTCTGGGAAGGTCTTAAAAATGATGTTCAAAATTGTGTGTCCAAATGTTTGGTCTTCCAACAGAATAAGGGAAAAACAATCAAGACTCTAGGTCTCCTACAACCATTAACTATACCAAGCCAACATTGGGAAAAAGTTCCAAGGATTTTATTACAGGTTTACCCAAATCCAAAGAAAAAAATGTCATCATGGTAGTAGTGGATTGACTAACAAAGTATGTCTATTTTTTCTCTCTTTCTCATCCTTTTAAAGCAAGTACAATAGTAGCAGCATTCATGGAAATGGTTCAAAAACTACATGGAGTCCCAGAGATTATCGTAAGTGATAGAGACCCAATTTTCATGAGAAATTTGTGGACCAAATTATTTTCTTGTTTGGGTACTCAATTGGCTCATATCTCATCTTACCACCCTCAATATGATGGGAAAACTGATATTGTAAACAAATGTCTAGAAGGATATATTTTCTTCTTTGCATCTAATAAACAAAAACAATGGGTCAAGTGGTTTCCCTTGGCGGAAGGGTGGTACAACACATCCTTCTATACTTAATAAAAAATTTCCCCATTTCTGGAACTTTATGGATATCATCCTCAATCCATCACATCACCCTTGAGAGGGAATACAAAGGTTCAAGCAGTGGAGGAACACATGGGGAACCAACAAGAGGTCCTCAAATTATTGAAGGAAAACTTAGTTATGGCACAAAATAGGATGAAACAACAAGCAGATCAACATCGCAGTGAAAGGGAATTTGAAGTGGGGGATTGGGTATTTCTAAGGATACAACCATACAAAAAAAAATCCCTCAAGAAACCAAATGACAATAAATTAGCACCCAAATATTATGGCCCCTATAAGGTTTTGAAAAGGATTGGAAGTATGACTTATAAATTGGAGTTGCCTCCATATTGATGTGTACATCGAGTCTTCCATATTTCTTTCTTAAATAAGGTCATCCGCAATAAGATCATGGTCCAAAATATTTTACTAGATAACAATGAAGAATGAAAAATCATACTAGATCCATAAATGATCCTTGAAACAAGAATTAAGCAACTTAGAAATTAAGCAATTACAGAGTACCTTGTCAAATGAAAGAACCTACTAGTGGAAGAGGTGATATGGGAAGATGATTTCTTCATGCAAAAGCATATGTGGTTAGTCAAGTGTTGAGGACAACACGTATTTGAAGGGGAGGGACATGTTAAGCCCTAGACAAATCAACATGTTATGTATAAAACCTCTTATTAACCCCTAGATATTGAATTATTACATTTCTAGTAGGTCAGTTAGAACCCTTGATTGCACCCTTTCACAATAATTGTAACCCTTTGTCTCATATATATATAGTATTAGTATCATCTTATATCAACTCATATTTTGTTCTAAAGTGGATATATTGTTAAGGAGGGTTCCCCTCGAAGCGAACTGTAATTTATTGATTTCTTATCATTTTTAAGGCGTTGGATCATAACATATTGGACATAATAGAAAATAAAATGGATAAGGAAACAAACTCAATAAATTCAACAAGTCGCATGTCTCGTGATGAGAGAATAAAAATAAGAAGTCTCAATTAGAATCATCACCACTCACCAAAGCATTCATTTAGGAAAGCGCATAGTATCTCAAGTCCATCTCTTATTAGAAATCATAATAGAAGGACTAGGGTGGACGAGCTACATGGAGAAATGAATAATATCAATCCTCCTATCTTTGATGGTGAGCAAAAGAAAGTTGAAGAAGTGGATGCCTAGTTTTTGGGAAAGAGGAAGTACTTCCAATTTCATAATTATTATGCATAGGAAGAAGGGAGAATTGTTATCTATTAGTTAAAGGGAAAAGCATCAATGTGGTGGGATCAGTTCGTGCAAGTGAAACACATTGATGAGAAGAAGGTTACTTGGATAGAGATTAAAAGGTATTTTCAAATTAAATACTTAACCAAGCAATACTATGACAAGAAAATGAAGGAGTTTTTTGAAACCAAGCTTTGGAGTATGAAAGAAGATTCTTCAAGCTGCTGAAATATGTTGCAGTCATCAAGGATGAGCAAGTTAAAATTAAGAGGTACCTGAGTGGGATTCCATCATTCATCAGTCAAAAGATACAATATGATGACCCCAAGATATTGGAGGAAACCATAAGGTGAGATAAATGTCTCTATGATCAGCAAGGGGGGAGACCTAATTTCCAAAAGGCTTGGGAAGACAAGAAGAAAAGAAAGATGGAACAGAGGAAGAATGGGACTAAACCGCCATTTTTTTAGAAATAATTCTCAAGGATAGCCAACTCCCAAGGAGTCTAGAATGATTGAGACAATAGTGAAAATACCAAGGAAACCACCTATTCATTGTTAGGGTTGTGAGGGAAACCACATGTGCAGAGATTTCCATCACGCAGGTGAAAAAGTGAGGATTGTTAAAAATGTACAGAAAGTTGATATAGTTGAAGATATTGGCATAAATGTACCAAGGGTATATTCATCCATGGATAAAAAGAAAGTTGAGTTTCAGTGGCACATGATTGAAGTGGAAGGTAAGATTAATGACCAACCCATTGTTATTTTAATTAGTTCAGGAGATAGTCATAGTTATTTTTGGTTTCTTATCTTAGTTATACCTTTAACATAATTCAACCCAGGTTCAGGTCTACTAGGGATCCAACAAAGACTCTAAAACTATTGGCCCTCCTGGTAAACCAGAAGGCAACGTAGCACACATAGTGCATTGCGGTAGCCATGAATAATGAAATGTTGTCCCCAGATCCTTCACATCCTTGCAGTCATCTAGGAACATATTCAACAAATAAAGGGCCCAGTTGAGTGTGGTTCCTTCAGCACACTGTGCTACAGCTGCGACCACCTTGGTCGAGACTTCCTCCTTGCGGAATTTCCTGAGCAACTTACATGCCATAATTTTTGTGGTCATTCTTGTCACGGCATCACTAATATAACTGATGATGATTCTGCGTGACCCCCTTTCAGTGCCATATTTCTTCTTCATTTCCTCAGCCAGTGATTTGTCCTTAGATGTCCTCAAGGAACTATGTGAGATCCTCACCACGCGATGGCAGCCCTATGATGCATGCAATGAGCTCTACATCTATTGAGACGAGTTGTTCCAGCCATAGATATCTGCCATGTGTAACTACCATCAGATGCTTGACACAGTTGTTTGTGTACTAGCCCCTCCCAAAGTGTGGTAGGTCCAAAAGGCCTAGAACCTCGTTTTTGTCCAGTCCTCCTGCCCATTGAGTTGGTTGATTAATTGGTTCACCAAAGGGTCCTATACCCACATTCTATAGGTAGACTTTCTTGGTAAATTCTTGGAACTTGTTCATATCTATCACATCATGGTATGAGTACCTCAATTTCTCTACGTGGCCTAAAAAACTTTTTGGTACCTGTACCCCTTTATGAATGCACAAAAATACAATGGTTGTGGTGGGTTGACTGCACGGTGACCTAGGTACCATCTGCTTTCCCTTTCGCTATGGTGGTTGACTCGAGGTTCCAACCTCCATTGTTCATTCTTCTACATTCTCCTCTAGTCGATCGATGACATCTTCCATTTCTCTCTCTCGTGGCTGTTTTGAGGTGGTTGTCTATGATCTTTACAACACGGTCATTTCTTCCTGGTTTGGATCCGTCCCATTAACTCTCAAGGCTTCTTCATGGTTTTTGGGGTGCACTAGGTTTCCTACGTCCTCTGCTAGTTGGCCCTGTCCTTC
The DNA here is from genome assembly GCA_000966675.3 of Picea glauca. Classification (NCBI taxonomy): domain Eukaryota; kingdom Viridiplantae; phylum Streptophyta; class Pinopsida; order Pinales; family Pinaceae; genus Picea; species Picea glauca. The sequence continues at coordinate 207,998 of JZKD02S1654327.1, read as the reverse complement.
TTCCAGCATATCAATGTCCATACCCGCTGGTGTTGTCTGTGGGATTTCCTCCATAATGGGTTTGGGGCTTCCTGGTGTTGTATCAGGTGATGGGATTTCATCCATGTTGATGACTTATGGGGGATGAGATGGTTGTTGTTCTCTTCCATGTGGTTTCGATTGTGCTCTGGTACTACCTCAAGGTTTTTTGGTAGTCTGGATTGGTTCTCCCTGTTTGGGTGGTGCCATGGTGGTAGAGTTGTCATTTTCCAAACTTAGTGGCCTATGCAACCTTTGCAACCTTCACTCTCTGCTTCATGTGACCTAGCACTCTATGCCTTTCCTAGTTTCTCAATTACATTTATGCTCCTGCATGCTTTCTTTGTATCAGCATCGTATGAAGCTTGTCAGAGAATTTTCCGTGATTGCGTTTTAATTGAATTGTCAGTTCCCGCGTACTTTCCATTGATTTCCATCACCGTCTCTAGTTCGCACGATTAATGTGGCGTCCCATCAGTCATTTCTGGCATTCAATTCTGATAGTCGTCATTGGTTGGCGCTTCTATTGTCGTATCCACTTTTCCCATTGTTTTTTCTTTGTACTGACCATTAGCCTTGTTGTCGTTAGGCTATAATTCTTGAGCATGCACGCTCCTTCTCTTTTCAACACACTACACCTCTATTGTTATCTTTTTGACGCATTGTACCTCTGCATTTTTTGTTTGTTTGTTTTACTTTCAAGTTGCGGGTGGTCGACTGTCCTTGTACAGTTTCATTCGGCTCCCATTGATCATCCCTGTGAGTTATGTGTCTCCTAAGTCCTTCAACTGTACAGCTCCCCCATCTGTGATAGTTTTTACTTCGTATGGTCCTAACCAGTGAATTATGAGTTTTCCTAAATGTTGAAGGGATTTACTGTCATACATCAAAACTAAGTCTCCCTCCTTGAAATTTTTCCTCTTGATATGTATGTCATGCCAAGATTTTTCCCTTGATTTCTGTACTTCTTGGTGGAACCTTTCTAGAATCCTATCTTATTCCATGATCATCAGTTGATTTAGCCTATCCTGTACTACGCCTCATTCTATCATATTCGTAATCACTGCTACGCGCAGGCTGGGTACCAAAAAATCTAGTAGCACCATTGCTTCTTGTCCATATACAAATTTAAATGGTGTTTGTCCTATCAGCTTATTGCATGTGGTCCTGTATGCCCACAATATTGTTGGTACATTTAGGTCCCAATCATCCCTATTAACATTACAAATCTTCGTCATTGTATTTTCAAGGATCTTGTTAAAGGCTTCTACTATTCCATTTTCTTATGGATGATATGGTGTACTCTTTTGATGATGAACTTCAAATTCCTCAGTCATAGCCGTAATAGTACTTTTAATGAAGTGAGTGCCTTGTTCACTCATCAAAATCCTTGGGAAACCAAATCTAGTGATCACTTGCTCGAATAGGAAGTGTGTTGATATCTCTGCATTGCAATCTTTGACTGGTGTTGCTTTCGCCCATTTTGTCAGGTATTATGTCACGGTGATGATGTACCTCACTCGTGTCCTCTTTGTTGGTGGGTTAATTGGTCCCACAAAATCTATTTCCCATTTGTTGATACCTGCAAAGTTACCTATGGTTGCAGAGGAATCTCATACCTTCTATTTGGTTTACCAACCCTCTAACATACATAGCATTTCTGGCAGTACTCTTTTGACTCTCTATAAATGGTCGGCCACCATAGTCTTGTGCACAATACCTTCTACGCAGTAGCTTTTCCTGCGTAATGTCCTCCTGATATTCCCTCATGGGCTTCTACTAAAATCCTTGGTTTTTCATGTTCTAGCACACATATTCGCAAGATTCTATCTGCGCCCATTTTGTATAAGTGTCCTGCAATCAACTGATAGTCTGCAGCCTGGACTACCAGGTTTTCTTTTGTGTGGTGTTATATTCCTGTGGTACAATCCTTGTATTCAAGTAGTGGATAATGTCTGTGAAGTATTCATTGGTGATCTGGACTGAAAATAATTGTGTGTATGGAAATTTGTCCTCTAGATTTGTAGGTTCCTCCCCATTCATGATCCTTGACATGTGATCTGGTCTTGCGTTCAACTTCCCTGGTTTAACTATTACCTCAAAATCAAATTCTTGAAACAACAATATCCATCTGTAGATTCTCCCCCCCAACACTGGCTTGTTGACTAGGTATTTAAGTGTTGAATGATCTGTGAACATCTTAAAATGTTTCCCCAGTAGTTAATGTCTAAACTTTTGAAGCGCGTATACCATAGCTAGGCCTTCCCTCTGTGTAGTGTTGTATTTCTTCTATGATTCTGATAGTTTTCTTCTAGAAAACGCTATGGGATGATCCAATTCTCTTGCTCCTGGTTGCGCCAAAATATCTCCCAGTTCTATGGTCGATGCATCTACATCTACGTGAAATGTCTTCTCCCAATTTGGGAATACTAGTATTGGTGTTGTTACCACCTTTTCTTTCAGTGAATCCAGACCATGTTGACAATCCTTATTCCATTGGAACTTTGCATCTTTCCTTAGCAATTTCTCCATTGGCGTGGTGATCTGCGCATACCCTTTTATAAATTTTTGTTGGGCCCCAACAACTCCCCCTAAAGTTTTACAAAATTTAAAGGGCCCCCATTAGAATCTTGATAATTATATTGAGCTACAGAATCAACATTTTCAAATAGTTTCATGCATTGGCTTTCATTGAGACAAACTTAATACATTTTCTATAGTATGAGACATTCATTACAAGACTATATGTCAAAATTTAGAAATGAGCATAGAAATCTCAATTTAAACAAAAACGTTAATTTTTATCAACTGTTTACTTTCGTTTAAATTGTGATTATGTGTTCTTTCTTTTGCTCATTAGCAAATTTGACTATTTTGAATAATGGGTTCAATACTTCATCAAATAATATCTTGGTTGGTTTCTCATTTTCATAAAATCATTTGGTGATATTAATTAATTAAATTCTTTTTTCATTTTGCATCTCATTTCAAAATAAAAATAATAATAAAAAAAAAGAATTATCTATGATTTGTTTGATTTTGTAAAAAAACAAAATTAATATTTTTCTCTTATCCATTAACTTGAAGCTTCTAGAATTTTAAGATCATATTTGAAAGAAAATTATAAACAATGTTTGTTTAGAACTTATAGTTTTTTTAAATTCATTTTTTATTTTATTGTTCTAGATTTTGTTTTATTCGCAATTTTTCGGTTATTAATTTAGGTTTCTTTTTGTTTTACAGGTTTCTAGTATCAATTATTTGGTATGGATCTGATCATGGCCTGATTTTATTATCTAAATACGTTCAAAATGATTGATCAAAAAATAATATTGGATTGTTGCAAATAAATTTATGAGCAACAACAGATAAAATTTGAAAATGCGTCAAGAACAGAGACACTATTTTGTGGGACTAATTGCATCAAACTATGAGGAATTTGAAGAAACTATTCAAAACACATTTCCCAAATGGACCCATTTAGCTTCCGCGTGAAAATTTTCCCAAACAAATGCACAATTTGAGAGATATTTGTGTCTCTTTACGAGGAAAATTTCAGGTGGAGAAAATTATTAGTGACACTCAGACTATTCATTCACTGTATAAATATATGAGAAAGTACAGAGCCATGGAGATCTAGGAAATTGAGAGGAGGATTTTTATCCTTTCTCTTTTGTATATTATTTATTTTGTAAACTTTTCTTCTTTTCAAATGGAGTAACGGATGGTTGGAATCTTTGGGAGAATGGACAAGTATTTTCAAAGAAGAATATGGAATTCCAGGTTGCTTAATGTCTTTTGTCCTGTGAGTAAAATGGTTTTATTTTCATTATAATATCTTCATATTCCTTGAATAATTGATTATGCATTGATTTAAATTAGCTTTAGTCTGTTTTATCAATACATGGTTAATTGCTATCATTTATGTATTAATTTTTTTTTCTATCTTTAAGAGTCTATTATCCCAAAAATTCTTCCAGGACTACAGTATGGGCATGTGATTTTGTGAAAGAATATGAGAAAGAAATTCATCTTTGGCTTTAGACCTATGTGATGCTTATTCCATTTCGTTCTTTCATTATTGTTGTATTATGAGAATGTTATTATGGTTGATTTTAGCTTTAGCTTGTCATCATATGGTGTTTTCATATTGTTGAATGTTATATGTTGTCCATAATGTCTTATTCCATTTTTTATGTGTGATTGATCTATCATTTGATTATTTTTTAATTTATTATTAATGTTAAATGTTGGATAATATCAATATTCAGATCTGAGTTCTCTCATTCTTAAATATTGATCATCATAAGATCACAGGATTTTTAATTAGATGGCTTTCTATTGTTATTAATTTACTCCAATATCAAATACTTCTTTGAATGTATTCTGGAAGTGCTACTATTGCTTTGTTATAGGTTTCCCTTAACAACAGTACAGGTAGGAGCTCATACAACACAGGAAGATAAACTCAATTGACTGATCAGTAGGAGGTTAGTAGATGCATTCTTTTATTTTATTTAGAGTTGTTTATGAATGAAACGATGATTACATTAATTAGCTTTAACTATTTTTGTGTCATTGTTTCAATCATATTCATTTAGTATTATTTCTTTAATATCTTTAAAGAAAAAAAGTGTTGTTCGTATTTGATTTAGAAACTTTATCAAACAATAATTTTTTGCAAGATTTCATGCAAACCTTGTAAATTGTATATAAATTGTTCATAATCATTTGTATATTCACATTCTTAGATAAATATTTGTAATTATTGTGTCGATTGCTAGAATCTTTTCTTTAGTTAGTTTATTTCATTTTGTTATCTTTGGAATCCTAGTTGGATAATGGAGCCATTAAACCCGTCAGGATAGGTCATGCCAAACGGATTGGGTTAATTGGACAACTACGGACCGGGTCTATCCTTCCAGTTGACAGTGTGTCACTTACACCCGTCAACAATTTTATGTAGTATTTTGTGTGTCCCAATGTCTCTCTTAGTTGAAAGATTGTTTTTGGTGGTGGAAAGTTAATGATTACTACAATCTTGGAAGGATCTACTAGTAAACCCTACTTGCATACTATATGGCCCAATAGTATCCCAAACGGTGTTCTGAAGATGCACTTCTTGATGTTTAATGATATCTAGAAATGCATGCATATTTCTAACATCAACCATGAGACCTCTATTAGTATTTCAACAGACTATAGACTGTCCAATCGTACAAGTATACCTCTAGAAACTAGTGGATAAATTCTTTAAATGCAGCTATGACTACTCTGGAAAATATTACTAGTGCATTCTTCAATCCAAACGGCATGACCGTGTACTAGTAGGATCTCCATTCTGTAGCAAAAGTGGTCTTGTATCTGTCTTCTGGTGCTATCTTGATCCGATGGTATACTGAAAATCCATTGGTGAATGAATAAAATTCTTATCCTCCTACGTTCTCCAACACCTCATCTGTGAAAGGTGTGGGGAATGGGTCATGTAGGAACGCATCATTCAACTTCCTCAAGTCCAAGCATATTCATATCTCTCCTTGTTTTTTCTCATGAAATACCATTAGGCTTATCCATTCTATGATTCCCTCTTCCAGCATCCTATCGATCTCAGCTTTGAATTTTTTCTTATATATCAGATTTAGCCTATATGGTCGTTTTTTGATCGGTCTTGTCTCAGCTCTGAGTGGTACATTCATTTCACCTAGCTCTCCTTCTATTCCCTTCATTTCTATGAACGTTGTGGGGAACAGGTCATTGTACTCACGCAGTAATTTTGTTATTATTTCCATTGTTTGTTCATCCCAGTAGTCTCCAATGCTGGCCATTTTGGGGCTCTTAGCTATCTCAATGTTGACTTTCTTCACCTTGATCAATGAAACAATTAATTTTGATTCTATAAGTGGACCCTCCACTTCTCTTTCTCCTTCAACTTCCTTAATCTAAATATCGTGTGGGTCGTCTTCCTCTGGTACTTCTTCTTTCACATGGTAGCATGACAACATTTATTTCACTATTTGTCTATTCCACTGTTGTTCTTCTGTTATGAGTTTGAATTTTGGTTACTTAATGAATATCGCCCCTCTTATTTTCTTAAGTGTTAAATCTATGTTGGGGTTCTCATGCTCAAACGATAGAGTAACTGTAAAGTTTTGTTGTAGTATTGTCTAGTTGTTGTAGGAAAATATCCCTGTAGACAGGTAGATCTCCTCTTGAGAGCTAGACTCTTAACTCTTAAGACAAAAGATGTTTATCATGGACACTGACTTCCTTTTAGATCTAGATAAACAAATGTGTGAGGAGGAAGGAGAAAAGAAGTACCTTTTACCGATGTTTGTCCCTGCACAGTCCGAGTTGAGCTCCAATCTTGAATTCCTCGATAAGCCCTGTAGACAAACAAAAGTACAAACAAATTCCTACTCTATTGAGATTAGTTTGAAATAGATCTATCTATTAGAGACAAATTCATGTGAGATCAAACACAGAATTGAAAGAAACAGGCCAAGCATATTATATTAATGAGAACAACAATGAAGAAAACTTATAACCATAGATGTGAGTGCAATAGCTTCATCAAGTTCCCCTTGTTCAAACCCTTGCTTAAACAGTCCACACACATAATGTTGATGCTCCAAATGACATACCACTCATGAGATCATAAGTTTGGTATAATTCTCAATCTCCATTCCCCCTCCTCCATAGAAATCCCTCATTATATAAGATTTGGAGACTTAACCACCATGGAGAGAATATCTCATCAAATCCACTAAGAAAGGGATCTCTAATATATTTAGGAAGAAAATATCTCTTAAGGATTTTGGGGAGGAAATATCTCTCAAAGATTTTAAGGAGGAAATATTTCAACCATCCATGAGATCCTCCACCTTCCCTAAAAAATAGAAAACCAAATGTGAGGTGGATCCTCACACTTAATTACTTTCTTTTTCATGAATATTAATAATAATTCATGTTCACTTGATTCTCACACTTTATCTATTTCTTTTCCATGAATATTAATAATAATTCATGTGCACTTGGTATTTTTGCCTTCATGTAATATATCCCTCCTCCACATTGACTAGGGATTGTGACTTAAGTTATTTCATGGTGTCAAGGTGTATGCAACACTTATACGAAACTTTACGACACTTAGGGCGAGGTACCTAAGTGTGCAAATGTCATGTATAACACTAGCTCATAGTTCCTTTGTGCAGTTCCTGGTTCATATATCAGTTTATTGGGATGCCCTCTAATGTGTGTACAAAATGATGAAGACATTCTTCTGGGGGTGTCATTTTCCACAGCGCTCTGCACTTCTCTAAGTGTTCTTCTGGTGCCCCCTTTCCATCATATTTTTGTTGTCGGTAGCTTCTTTGTTCTGCACCAAACCTGATACACAATAATTGCTTACATTGGTACCAGTCCTTGATTGTTTCCTTGTGTGCACCCCACCATCTTGCAGGTGTGGCCTTGACTACTATATTTAGTGCTAAGAGTCTATGATTTTCTACTACTTCATCTTCATAACGTGCAAAGAATGCTTCTAGATCATTTACCCCATGGAAGCTTGGTGGTTCCCTTATCTTTGTACCTACCCATCTTACTATGTGGTCTATTCTTGTGCAACTTCTTATGGAAACTTCGTGTAGCCTCTGTTGCCAATTCTCTAAACTTGTATCTGAATCTGGAACACATGAGGTGATGTTCCGCCAACTAAGTATCCCATTTGTAGTTGGGTTTACGTAATACTCATATTGCACAGTTGTTTTGTACAACTGGCTAATTTCCTCCAAATCCAAGAAAGTAGGCTCTACAAACCTTTCCCCTTCTGATGGGTCTAATGGTGCAATGACCCTATATTCTTCTGACTGAAAGGTCATTTTCTGTGTATTTAATTTGATGTTGGCCTAGTTATCAAACGCCCAATCCAATTCGAGAAATTCCATGTAAGGTGTTGTGTCTTCCACTATCTCTATTACTTCAAAGTCAGCTTTACTGTGCACTCCATCCAGGTCTACTGTTACTCCTTTTAGTCTCCCAATTGGTAGAAATTTGTGTTGATTTTCCAATTTCAGTTGAACAGGTTAATATCCTAATGTGGGCTCTCCCATACATTTCCATGTCTTCTTGGGTAACACATTGACTTCAGATCCTAGATCCAGTATGATATCTCCCATGTTGAAATATCCAATGCTGGCATTCAACCTGAACTCCCTACTTGTTCTTCTCCTTATATGTAAGTGATTGACTATTTCCTATTCTAACTTTCCTTTTCTATCTACACTACATCTTTCTAGCATATTTTGTAATACTTTGAGAGAGGATGGATCATTTAGTAATTTTATGCATGATTTCAAAAATACTTTGATTGTACTTACTTGTCCCAAGGGTTGTGTTTCCATGGTATGTTCCAATGATGGAGGCATCTCGTACTCTGGTACTTCCTTATTCTATTGTGCAGTTGAAGTTGACGAAATGTCGGACTTCATAAATTCTTGTCTAGCTTGCTTAAATATATCCTTCTTGTTTTATGCATTGAATTACTTCCTTGTTTTGACATTCTTTCTCACCCATTGGTGTTGTACTGGCTCTTGTCGTACTACGTTGTTTCCTGTTTTATCTCCTCTGCACATAACTATATTGATGTTTCTTCCTTCATCCCTTTCTTTTGCTAAAATCCATTGAACATTATGATTGTTTTGGTTCATCTTTTCTTGGATCTTCCCTAGTAACGTAGGACATTCTTCCATGTCATGATCTGATGCGTGAAAATACGCAAAAGTCGCTGGTGGAAGCAGAAATTCCCTTGCATAGTGTCCTGGTTGTTGACAGTTGTGACATACCAATGGTCCTCTACCTCTTCCAAAGTCTCCTCTTGCTCTTCCTCTGCCTTTGTAGCCAGTTCGATCCCCTTACGGCGTGTTATACTGAGGCGCCTGGTTACTATGCGATATTGTAGTGGGGTTTCACTGTGTTATATGGTTGTTGTGCAGTATTATATTGTTGTTGCACAATGTTGTATGGGGATAGTACTTGGTTAAACTGAGGTGCGCCTTGCCTAGTCATTATTTCTGCCTACACCCTATATGCATCTGATGTTCTTTCTCTCATTAGCTCCATGGTTCTATAGTATTTATCATCATGGCCTACTAACTTGCAAAGTTGCGATACGAACTCTTTGGGACTGTCTGGTACTTCTGCATCATTGGGCAGTGATATCGATCGTGGCCTTGTTTCTTACAGATTTTGCACCATAGTCCTCCTATTGGTAACAAATTTGGCATTCTTGTTGCCATGTACTGCACGAATGTTGGACATTCGTTCTTATGGTGTCCTTATGTCCTACATGTGGTACACCAAATGACTTCTCGTTTTTCCTTATTTTTGTTCTGGTTTAGATGGAACGTTAAGTTCTTAAGATCCTCCTTCATCTCTTCGATGGCTGGATCTGCCTTCTGATATTGGTTTTCTTCCATTTACAGAGTTGTTTGCAGAGCCTCTGCCTGTGTTTGAAACTTTTTTTGATGCAGTGGATATTTCAAGTGTGGTAATAGTGAGTTGACGAACATGTGCCTGTGCTGCATATTTGTCATGACATATTTCAGTTTTTCTTTCAGCCTCTTGAATCTCTGGTC
>JZKD02S1654327.1:176643-187577 GCA_000966675.3 Picea glauca | reverse complement strand
CACCATATTCATTTTTTTTGCAGTAGTAATCATGTGTTCAGAGTGGTTACATGCACAGTAATACTGGTGTGCACTGAATGATTATGTGTGTAGTTGTATTTTGTGTTAATTTCACTATTATATCTAGTGTCTGAAGAGGAAAATTTGTGAGGGCATGATCCAGATTGGGATCATGCACGTTACCTCACGTGTTTCTACGCAGATTAATGTTATAGTGTAGAATATGCACACTAGATTTTTGGAGTGGCATTGCTTAGCAGTAAGCTGAGGATGTTACAGATTGGTATCAGAGCATTTTGTTAGTGCTGGTAACAGGGGAACATTATAGGTTGGTATAAGATCATTTTTTAGTGATGGTAATGGGGGGGCGTTAAACCTATGGATTCTTGAAGTTAGATATCTGGAGTTTTGGGAAAGTTGGATGGGTGGATATCTAGGAGTTTGGAAAATCTAGATATTTGGCCCTATGTCAACAGTGATGCAACCAAGCCTTAATATAGTGTGGATAGGGAATCCATGTCAGTCGAGCCACATAGTTCGACACTTGTGTGGATGGTTCCATGTGGTTCTAAGTGGCATGGTGACATCATCATATGGATGATGTGTGAAATATTTGGGGAGGCATAACTTTCTGCTCGGGATTTAGTTTTGAGGAAATGAATAGGCACTGAAAATATTTTGGAGAGAGGAATCCACTCATGCACCCAGAAAAGTGATTTGAGTAGTAGAATTTTCAACCAAATTAGAAGAATATGATTGGTGGCTTTAAATAGCATAAAATTATGCATTCCTTTTTCCAAAACTGTGAATATTCTTTTTTTTCTAACAAAAATTTTATTTCATGCACATTTTTTCTTACAAAATTAAGACGTTCACAAGGGAATTTTGGTTCCTTTTATGAGTGTTACACTTATGGAGGATTCCCGGAGATATTATGGCTATAAAGGATAAATCAGAAGGCTATGTGGCAGCATGGGAAATGATGATATGGAGGCCAATGGAAGAACAGGAAGGGAGGAGCTTGTGGATCTAGTTGTAACTATGAGAATCCTACAAAGAGAAGTGAAAAGATATAGGGAAAAAAATGAGAAGATAATGAAAGATCAAGAGGAGATACTATAGAGTCTGAACATGTTGCATAGGCAAGTCAACAAGGATTCTGGCTCAAATCATGCATCTAGTTCTAGACATTTGGAAACATCCAGATCCCAGAGTAGAAGGGATGGTCACAGGGATTACTGGAAATCAAGAAGTGTGAGCATGCATCATCATTCCCCAGAGAAATCAAGTATAAGAGATTATGCATGTTTAGGGATAGAGAGAAACCCAAGTGTGTCTCCTATTAGAAGGAAGAGGAGAAGACCTAAGCCAAACATTTTACAAGGTCAAATAAGGAAAATCAATCCACCAACTTTTGATGGAGAGAATAGAAAAGGAGAAGAGGTTGAAGTCTAGCTATTGGGAATGGATAAATATTTCCAACTACATGATTACCCATCAAGGGTAGAAACCATAATTGCAACCTACCACCTTCAAGGGAAAGAAACCGTGTGGTGGGATCAGCTTAAGAAGGCGAAGCACCTTGATGAGAAGAAGGTCTCATGGATACACTTCAAAGGATACTTTTAGAAAAAATCTTTTTCAAAGAATTATTATGATAAGAAGATGAAAGAATTCTTTGAACTCAACTTGGGAAGCATGAAAATGGAGAAATACAAGAGGATATTCTTTAAATTGTTGAAGTGTGTTGGATTCATAAAGCATGAGAAGGTCAAAATCCATAGGTTTATAAGTGATCTACCTTATTTCCATGGTGACAAGATACAATATGATAACCCCAGGACTTTGGAGGAGACCATAAGGAAAGTAAAACACCTTTATGAGCATAGTAGAGGAAGACCAATTTTACAAAAATCTTGGAATGAAAATATGAAGGGTAATATGGATCAAAGGAATAAAGGTTTAAATCCACCCTTTTTTAGAAAATTATATCAAACATATTGATAGGGATGATGGATTTTTGCAGCTCATGTGGAAGAGGCAGCCAAGGATAAAGTGCTAAGTATTGAATACCACCTATTCTTGAAATATTTTGGGGATGTATTTGGGGAGATTCTAGGGTTTCCACCAAATATAGACATTGATTTCTCCATTGATTGTGTGCCAAGAGATTCTCTAGAGTCCAAAAATCATTATAGAATGGGCACACTAGAGTTTAAAGAGTTGTAGATGCACCTTGAACAACTATTAAAGAAGTGGTATATACCCCCAAGTGTGTCACCTTGGTGTTTCCTAGTGATTTTTGTGAAGAAGAAAAAAGGAACATTAAGAATGTGCATTGATTTCAGACAACTGAATAAGGTCACCATGAAGAAAAAAAAATACCCCTTACCAAGGATTGATGATCTATTTGATCAACTGAAAGGTGTAACAATATTTTCCAAGATTGACTTGAGGTCAGGATATCATCAACTGATAATAAAGGAAGAATATATCAGTAAGACAACATTCTAGACAATATATGGTCATTATGATTTTGTGGTGGTGCCATTTGGGCTATCAAATGCACCATTTGTTTTCATGTGCCTGATGAATGGAGCGTTCAGGGAATACTTGGAAAAGTTTGTAATCATTTTCTTGGATGATATACTCATATACTCAAGGAAAAAGGAGGAACATGAAAAACATTTAAGGATGGTGCTATAGATTTTGAGGGAGCATCAATTGTATGCCAAGTTAAGTAAGTGGATCTTCTATCAACTAAATATTCATTACTTGGGTCATGTTATTTCAGTAAAAGGGATATCAATTGATCATGAGAAGATAGAGCCCATTAGAGGATGGTCAGTGCCAAAAAATGTTATAGAATTCGTATCATTCATGGGTCTTGTAGGTTATTACCGAAGATTCATAAAATAAAAAAAATAAAAATAATAAAAAAATCAAAGATTACAAGCCCAATTACTTCTTTGCAAAAGAAGGATGTGAAATTTGAATGGAATTCCAAATGTGAAGAAAGTTTTATGTAGTTGAAGGGAATTTTAACGAGTGCAACAATATTGAATATTGCGTAGTTAGATGAATATTTTGTTGTATGCATTGATGTGTGCAAGAAATGGTTTAGTGGAATTCTCGCGCAAAATGAACATGTGGTATGTTATGAGTCCAAAAACTTGAAAGGACAAGAGTGGAATTATGCCATGTGTAATTTAAAATTAGCAACCATTATTCATGCATGTAAGATGTGGAGACATTATCTCATGGGGAGAAAATTTGAGCTAAGAAAATACCATTGTGGTCTGAAACACCTATTTGGACAACCATCACTAAATGTTAGGCATACTAGATGACTGGAATTCCTCAGTGAGTATGCCTTAGATATCAAGCATATCAAGTGAAATGAGAACCAAGTGGTTGATGAACTCAATGGGAGGGTGAAGGATATGCATGCTACAACCATTATCATGTGAAGGTATGATTTAAAACATATAATTGTAGAGGATGCAAACTCAGATCAACAGTACTTGCAAGTAAAAGAAATATTATAGCAGGGTAATTTGCAGCAGAAATTTAAAGAGTATGAGTTGAAAGAGAATGGATTCCTCATGTATAAGGGAAAGGTATATGTACCAAATTCCAAAGAGATGAAAAATGCAATGGTGAGGGAAATGCACAATGTGTCATATGCTAGACACTCGAGATATCAAAATTCAATTGCAGCAATGAGAAGCCAATACTTTTGTCTCAGAATGAAGAAAGAGGTGATTAATTACATGGAGAGGTGCCTAGAATGCTAGAAGGTGAAGGATCAGAATAGACTTCCAGCTGAACTACTGCAACCATTGCTTATACCAAAATGGAAATGGAAAGTTGTCACGGTTCATTTTATTAATAAGCTACACAGAACAGTGAAGTAAGATGATTCCATCATGGTAGTGGTGATAATTTGACTAAGGTTGCACATTTTATCCCAGTGAATACCACTCATAAGGAAACCAATATTGCAGAGATATACATGAAGGAATTTTCCAAGCTACTTGGAGTGCCTAGGATAATTGTCTCTGACAAAGATCCCAAGTTCACATCCAATTTCTGGAAAGGATTGTTTAAAGGATTTGGGATGAAATTAAATATTAGTACAACATATCATATAGAGTCAGATGGGAAAACAGAGAGGATCAACAAGATCATAGAGGACATGCTCAGAATGTATGTGATAGATCAACCATCCAAGCGGGAAGACTATATCCATTTAATTGAATTTTCTTACAATAATGGGTACCACGCATCATTGAAAATGAGCTCATTTGAATCCTTGTATGGAAAGAAGTGTAACACGTCAGTGAGTCGGGATAACCCAACAGATAGAGCTATTATTGGGCCAGAATTAATAAAGGAAATAGAAGAGCATATGATAAAGATCGAGTATAATTTAAAAGTTTCCCAGGACAGGAAAAAGAGTTATGTATACAAGAATAGAAATTTGAGAGATTTTCACATGGGAAAGCATGTGTTTTTAAAAGTGAAAGAAAAAAAAAGATTGTTAAGATTAGGAAGTTGCCCAAAGTTGGAAGCATGATATTGTGGTCTTTTTGAAGTCTTAGAGAAGATAGGCCCAGTTGCATACATTCTAGAATTGCATGCATCCATGAGAGTTTATAATGTACTTCATGTGTCTTTATTGAATAAATATGTGCTTGACCCTAACCACATAATTGATTGGACTATGATCTAGGTGGAACATGAAGGAGACTTTGTGGTGGAACCAGTGTGCATCCTGGACCAAAAATTCAAAGTGCTCAGGAACAAAGATATCGGCCCAATAAAAGGTCCAATGGACCTACTACGGTCCTAAAGATGCTACATAGGAGCACAAGGAGACCATGCAAGAGATGTGCCTGCAATTTTTTATCGATTTTGAAAAAAACGGAATATAAGAATCCAAGACTCCATTTTGGGAAGCAAGATTTCTAGAACCACATCTCAAAGCTTTCCTAGCCAACCTGCATTGGAGTCATGATAAAAGAATGTACATCCTCAGGAAATATGAGCAGAGAAGGAGGTACATTCCTTAGGATGGGAAGGTTGAGAGTAACATGAGATTATGATTGGAACTATTGTAAGAGTTGTGAAAATTGCAGAAATTTTTTTTTTTCTAAGTATTTTGATGTAAATTTGTACATGTATATTGGCATGGCGTTATGCACTGAGAACAGTGAAAAATTGCAGGGGAAGCGAAATGTAACATCCCCACTATAATCTACAATTTAGTAATGTTTAATGTAGATATGATATATGTTTGTTGACCCTTGACCAATTTTTGGAGAACTTGGTTCACATTTGACCGATTTTGGGACTTCGACAGGCTTGTCGAAGACATAGCGCCAGGTGAAGCGGAGATCGTGGGATCTCGCCCCCTTTTTGCGGTATTTTTGGGTTTAGATTTTATGTAATAGGTTATGGGATGTCGTCCCATAGGTTTACCCATGCTTTGGCCCTTTTGTAATGTATAAATAGATATCTAGGCGATGTAAGAAAGTAGTGAAGTAGTAGTGAATATTTGTGGCTTAGTGCGGAGCTAGAGGCTTTGTGCATGCTATGTGTTAGGAATTGCAGAGATAAGTGAAAGTGATTGTCAGAAGCTGGTGTGAAGACTATGTAAGAATGCTTTGTGTTGTGACCTAACTCGAGGAAGGAGGATCTGGCAAGGTACGCGCAGATCTCCTGTCCTATGCAGAGTGGGTTTTTTGGGCTCTGTGCATGTAAGAAGATTGACATAAGATAATAAAGAAGAAGAAGAGTTGGTGGACATAGCCCCACGTTGGAGGTGAACCACGTATATCATGTGTTATGGTTGCCTTGTGTGATTGATGTGATTTATGATTAATGTTGTTATCTTTATGTATGTTAGATGCATATGATATAGTAGCTTAGTGCCTAGTGATGTGAATGAATGATAGATCTGATTTGTTTCTATGTGCTAAGTGCTTGGAAGTGTTAGATCATGTTGAATACTGCATTGTTCTGTAATTAGGGTTTGAATCTACGATGTAAATAAGGGTTAAATAATGATGAATGTTAATTGCTAAGTGCTCTGTTAAGTGTTGTAAGCACGTCTCTGTGTCCCAGCTAGGTTTTAGACACTTGAGTCTTGCAACCACCCCTACCTCTACCTCGGGTGAGACTTCATCTGCTTCACAGGTGTTGCCAAAAGGGTCGGTAGTTAGGGTTTTTTTGGTGCATTGTTGAAGCATTGAACCCTGGGTCTGCCCCTCTGTCAACAATGTTTGTGGACCAAGTGATGTAATATGTGAACTTGTATATCCAAAAATAATAAATAAAATGTGATGTTTGTCACAGATGGACATGGAAACAGATGAGGGTTGATTTATCCACAAGAGAGTAGGGGTCAACGGAGGTTTTATTCATGAGTTTAAATCCTAAATCCTTTTTCCTGATTTTATTGCTTTGAGTGAACCTTCTATTTATTCCCTTGAGTGTAGGAGATTCCAATCATTGAATAATTGTAAGAGGGTGTGTGTGAGAGTCACTTTTCATAGTTATTGAAATCTAGGACTAAGTACAATAATCCTAGGGAAAAGTGTGAATCAAGAAATCAAGGGAAGGGGAGGAAATTTTTATGGGGATAGAGAGGAGCAGAGGATGGTTTTTATGCATAGGAATTAGGAGACAATAAGGGAGAGTGCACTGGAGCTGAGAGGAAACAATGGTGGACACATTCCAAAATGGTTTTGGAGTTTTTCAAAGATGAAATAGAAAGTTGTTAGGCTTGCAGAAGAAGCAGGTTGTCAGTCTGTGGAGTGAATTCCCTATGTGAGAGTTTCATTGGAGCAACAAGTGTGTTGTTGGTATATTTCCTAGTAGTTTTCCTATCAATTGAAATCCCTGGAGTCCCAAGTAGACATATTCTTGACCAACATTTTCTTGAATCCTTAATAAAATAATGATATGACCTAAGGAACTGTGAGAAGAGAAGGGGTTATATTCCTTGTTCCAATCAAGTTGAGAAGAAGAGAGATAGAAGAATATTCGAGATATCTATAGGAGAATACTAGTGGGTCATGGGTAACTAAGGTTGTGAGAGGACATTGGAGAGACACCCTTTTTTGTGGATTCCTAGCCCCAACTCGGGGGTGACTTGATGTAGAGATTTGGAACAAACATTCTATGGTTGGGTGGAACGTCTATCCATGCAGTTGGTTGCACAACGTTTATATAAAGATAAGTGTTTGTATCTTATTTTTGTGTTACGTTTATGGTTTATTTTGTTGTGCATTCACTCTTTGTTTAGAATGAATTATATGTTTTTGTGTTGAGTAAATTATTTGGCGTCACATTTAATTAGCATGTTTTAGATGCAATTTAGTAATGGTATCATAAAGGTTAAATATGTATAAATTAGTAGCTAGTAAGCTACGAGTTTTGTTTAGCAGAAATTTTTTGTGTGTTTCTACAAATAATGGGCCTTATTGAAGCAGGAGGATGTTACAACATGTTCTCAATGTTCTCATGGTCGGAGGCCTTAAAAATATAGCCAATATGAGAAACTCCCAAATGAGCCAAATCCCTAAACCCTTATACTTTGTTCCTCGAGCCATTAATACTTTGTTCCCCAAGCCATCAACTATGTCCCGAATTATGCTATGATTTTTAGAGTGATTGGAAAATAAATGGAATAACTTAGTATTCAATTCCCCCACCTCTAGCCACAGGGAACGACTCTTCAATATCCATTCCCTCTCTTGGTTTTGCGATTTTTTCATTCTCCTACTTTCCGGATGATGTAACCGAGACTTATTTTCAAGAGATAAATCACTACAAAAGTTAAAACTTGCAAGTTCATCCTCAATCTTCTTAATCTATTGCATTATTTGATTCCTTTTTTCACAAGTCTGACTAAACACCTTCCCCTGATCAGAAATATTGTTGGTGAATTTCATATAAGGAGAGACCCAGAGTGAGCTAGAAATGGAGTCCAAGGTCCCCAGATAAGAGATTAGAAATCCTCCTCTTCACTCCAATGAGGATTATATTTGGAGGGAGCGCCTAGACTCTACCCCCCTTCCCAAATTCAAGATAGATGGGAAAATTGTCTGAAAAACGAGTTTTACCTATCCAGGATCGATATTGGTCCACCAAATGAACTAGAGACTGGTGTGCTAGAAAGAGATCCAGACGTTTTGCAATTGTATTCACACTTGTGTTATTATTTATCCAAGTGGGAGCATATTCAATAGATTCTAGATCAACCCCACCCATTCTTTCGAACCTATCCAGAAGGAACCCTGAGAGTGCTTCGTCATGCACTAGGGACCCCCATAGCTCCCCTCTACCAATAGAAAAGTTCAAGTCTGCCCCGATAATAAGAATTGTTTATTGCATACATGACATAGAGGTAAGCCAACCCTAGAACTCTTATTTTCCCGCATAATTCCCATAGAGATTCAAAATGGAAAGGGTCATATCCAACTCATGGCTAAGAACTTCAAGCATGAAACTTGAAGGAAATGAAAATGAATTAATCAACATCAATGACTCACTAAAACCCAAGACTTAACCCCCTGAACAACCAAACAAATCTGACCCAACAAAATCCCAACCCTTAAGAATCATTTTCAATTCACAAATCAATGGGTCACAGGATCCCATTATCTCCTTAAACATTACAAGGTCGAGCCTCTCTGACTCCACCAAACACTTGAGTGAGGATTTTTTGGACTTCCCCCCCATTCCACGAACATTTATAGATACCATTTACATGATGGACCCAACTTAGGGGCTTTTATGGCTATAAGGACCCATGAAATAACACATTGTCAGCCTTCTGAGATCTCTCACAAGGCCTTCTCTTGAGCAATGTGAATTGTAGACTTACAACCAACCTTCACAGGACCCCAATCCTTAGGAAGATTGAGGCCCAGTCCCCTAGATCCTCAAGTGAACAGACGTAGATTGAGAAGGTAAGGATCATGACACTAGGATGAAGTAAGGGAGGAAATAACCTTATCAGAGCTCAATCGCTAGGGAGAATACCTAGTAGCTAGATATTTCTGGGAGTGATCATCAAGACAAGAATCGCCTTGTCCCACCCCAACTGCCATTCCAAATTGTGCTAAATTATTGGGACCCAAGGGAGAAAATCCTGACAAATCCCCCCCAGAAGCCAAAGAAGCAATAGTAGGAAGAGTGGTGTCCTTACCCAAAGGAATGACTCGTCAAGAAATGGAATCTCACAACAAACCAAGAAAGGCCCTTTGCAAGTATATCAATTCCAAGTCCTCCACTGAATCATGTTGGCTATCCAAACCATTAGAAATACTCAAAGCACTATCCTCAAGTGACAATGGAAAATCTTCAATTCTAAATGAGTTCTCCCCTAGAGCCTTGAAGCCCATAGATCCATCAGAACTATCCCCCGAAATGAAATGAAACTTTAAGGACTAGTGTGCAAGATTCACCTTTTCAGTGCTAGGATCTTCCCTTCCACAAGAGACAACATGCACTCTTTAAGGAGGAGACCCCTCATGATCTGCAACCATTGTTGTTTTGTCTGCTCGGTCCACCACATGACAACATTTAAACCATTTCTTTTGACAATCAACCAACACATGACCCACTTCATGGAATCAAACACATATAAACAACACATTCATGTAGTCCAATATTTTTTTATAAGACCTCCCACCACAAACTATTGAAATATACTCGAAGAGTCCCTTCTTGGAATCGAACACATATAAACAACTCATTCATGTAGTCCAATATTTGGGTATAAGGCCTCTCACCATAGACTATTGAAATATCCTCAAAGAGTCCCTTCCTGGCATTGATGTCTACTAGAATTCTCGCAACTAACCATAAGTGAAAATCCTGGTAGATGGAGTCCCCTACAATATAGAATCCAATGGCATTTCCAATGGCCTTAAACCTAGTCTCATTCCATAGTTGCAAGGGAAAGTTTGGAAGCTTAACCCATATTGACACACTAGAATATTAATCTAACCTAGCATTGAATAATGGATGCCATGGTTTGAGGCACATAGCACTTTGATCCAAGAACCACCTCTGTGACAAAAAAAATTAACATTATCTTTTCTTCTAAAGAGAAACCCTAACCAATATCTAGAAAGGTTTTTGTGATAGGAACATACCCCAAAATGATCATCTATTTTTCCTGCATCCAATGAAATAGATGCCCATATTAACTCGACATCCTACAAACCTTCCCACAACCATATTCCCAGCCAAGTATTCAATCTGATCGAAGCTTATGTATTTACCCATAACTAGTGAGATATCACTCTCGTGTGACTTAATCGTCTTTTTCCTTTTGTGTCGACGAGTGCCCAAAGAATTTTTGGCAAGAAGAAAAATTCCAACAAATTCATCTAAACCTAAACCAACCCTAATAAATATGGTACTAGGAAGGAAACGGGAAATACACTACGCGCCAGAGTGAGCCTCGTTGATGGCCATAGAACTCGTAGTTAAAGGAATGTGAGATCGACAAAATACCTCAAGTTCCTTTCCATGTCTAGACACCGGGGAGGAACCAACCGAAGGAATAGTAGGTGAGAACTTTACCCCCACTTCCCCTAGGGATTAACTACCCTAAAAATACCTCCTCACAAAGAAATATGTGGATCCACCTTAGCCCCACCAAAGAATTCCATATCAACAAGAGACTAGGAAGAGTGTACCTCTTATGGACGTGAAAAAATGTCACCTTCAAACAATGTATTGTTAAGCCCTAAATAGTGGCACATTACCCCTTAATTGAGGAATATTACATTAGTAATTTTATTTTATTTATGTCGTCTTGGATCCATTAGTTGTAATTGTACCTCCTAGTCTCCTATATATACCAAGGAGGCATTTTCATTTGGAATCACCTTGTATTTGGACATTTATGT
>JZKD02S1654327.1:119340-133046 GCA_000966675.3 Picea glauca | reverse complement strand
TCACACTCTCGAGCGCTCTGTGCAACGGCTCCAGCTGGCCTGTGGCTCTTCTATCTTCCCCTTCGAACCATAACGCTTGCCATGATGTATCGGTTTTGAACTGCTCCACTGGTACTACTACGGTGTGAGTTGGTACCTGGTACCGGAACCCTGCGCCAAGAACAACAATGGTACCTACCCAAGTGATATTAGTCCATTTATCAAATTAAAGTATTAAAAATGCATAATAATAACTTGAATTTCAAAGATACCTTAGGCGACCCTTTTGAGTGGTAAAAGGGTGTTGATTATATCCAATGGAGGTCAAAAAGGGTGGTACTGGCATAGAGTTGGAGGTCAATGGTATGTAGTATGGGCATAGAACATAGTCAAAACCGGGGACCAGCACTTCCTACTCCCGAGAAGCCTTGGGAATCCATCTCAATGGATTACATCTCTGGCCTTCCATCCACCAGGCAAAGAAATGACTGCGCATTCGTGGTCGTTGATCAGTTTTCAAAGATGGCCATCCTCACAGCCTGCAAGAAGACTATCACAGTAGAAGATACTGCCAAGCTCTTCTTTGAACGAGTGTGGTTCCACTTTGGGATACCATAGACCATCATCTCCGACTAGGACAACAGGTTCCTCAACACATTTTGGTTGAGTCTCTAGCATTGTTGGACATCAAGCTCACAAAATCCACTTCTTTACACCCCCAAATAGACAGGCAAATAAAGGTTGTCAATCGGATGATTGTGCACATCTTGCACATGTACAACTCTAAGAATCCACATACATGGGATGAGAGTCTCCCCTATGTTCATCACAATTACAATATGGCTCTCCATAGCTCCACCGACCATAGCCCATTTCAGATGGGGCTAAGATTCCAACCCTTGGGACCCATTGATGTTGCACTTCCTCTTGCCACCACACAGACAAACTCTTCCCATGATCATTTTGTTATCGAAAAATCCACCAAATTGATTGAGCGTATTCAGCACATCTGCCAACAGGTCCATGAGATTTTGTAGAAATCCAATGCTAAGTACAAGCAACGCCATGATCAACATAGGGTACCACACTAGTTTCAGGTTGGCGACAAAGTCTAGTTACATTTGTAGAAGGATTGTCTCACAGGTCCCCATCAGAATATCCACCCACTTCACTATGGGCCTTACACTATCACCAAGTCCATGGGTAGAAATTATTTTGAGCTCAACACTCCACCCTTCCTTGGCCTACACCCAGTGTTCAATGTGGACCTCCTTCAACCATATTTTCCACCATTATTGGACACCTCAGAGATCAAAGAACAACTGACACCCACATAGCTCAACCCTGACTGCATGGAACATGCAACCACTAATCAAATAGTGGACAAAAAGGTCAAGGGCACTCGCCAGCAGAGGATACAACTTTATCGGGTTGTCAAGGTAGGGAAACTCCTCCACCAAGGCTAGTGGTTGGTCCGAGGCCAAGTCTAGCAGAAGTTTCCTCACCTGATGGGGGAACTCAATGCAATGGAGACCATTACTTTCTAAGGGGGGAGGTTTGATCCAGTTGGCTATTGGTGGCCACCCACCTATTCCAATTGGCTCCTCTTGTCCATTTTTAGTTCAACAAGTCCTTCTGTGCTTCTTTGTAATTGTGGTTTCTACACTTTTTGGGTTGTCTAAATCTCTACACATCTTCCAGGTGGATATTGGTGGCCTCGCACCTAATCCAACTAGCTTATTTTGTATGTTTTCATGTCAGCACATCTTTCTATACTTCTAGGGCCGTTTTGGAGGCCTAAACAGTGTTTTTTTGGCTCTCCACAATCAAACTATGGACTGAGTTAGAGTTTGATGATGGAATGTGTAGATATCTAAAAGACCTTTCCAACGGGCTATCACACGCCTAAAACGGAGGTCGTACGAAAAAGTTACGACCTCAGGAAGTTGAGGTACCAACTTACCCATAGGGGCCCACATGACTTTTGATGTTTCACCTCCTAGGGTTAGGTTTTTGGATGTCTAGGGTTTTTGAATTCATGAGTAATATCAAAAATTCCCCTAGAGACTCAATGTAATTCATTCTTCTCAGACGGATGCGCATAACAGCCACATCTCTTCTCAGAGATAGCTACCACCATTCGAGCAAGTGTTTCATTTCTGAAATTTTACAGTTTCATACTATTTCATTATTTAATAGAAGATATTGTTCACTAGATATTTGTGTTATTCTTCATATGTCTGTGTTTATTGTATTCAGTTTGTTAATCAGTTCGTTCCACTCAAAAATCTGGATCATCTAGAATACCTATGCTTAGAATACGAGTTGACTCAAAGCATGGCCTCCAGCCAATACACTATAGATCCATGACAATATTGACTAAGGACATGGCCACCAAAGATACAATGTGGATCCATACCTCCATGGCAAGAACTAATTGCAGCCATGAAAAATACACAATGGAGCTACGAGAAGACAAAACATAGCCACATATCAATACAATGTGTATCTATGTGACAATATATTTATCAGTAAGATTGCCAACATGGTGATTGTACTGAAATATTTTACATGCTCAAATGATCTCCATCGCATCCTAGGAAAAGCACATAATAGAGTGAGTGTCCAACTTAGGGTCTTCATCTTGATCCAAAAATGGTATGATTCTAGCCATGCGAATAGATCAATTGATGTCGAAAATGGTAGAAACCACTTGACTATCAGTCATTGAGGTATACCATTAACAAGTGTGAGGGAAATCACCAATGATGAAAATGATTCCCAAGGTACCTTTAGTACATTCCAGCAAATGTGAATAAATGAGTTGAGGTCAAACATTCATGGAATCATCCAATCATAGGTCAATGGTGTAAACCTATTGTCGAAAGCGAGGAGTCCTTCCATTAAGGCATGCAGGTTCCAAGGTACTAATTTGTTTCTAAGTCTAATCCAAGGATGATGTGTTGAAGTCGATAGGAAAAGACTCATTGAAGGAGGGCCTTGATGTATCCCCCATAATTGAGTCACACGAAACTAACACATGAAAGTGATGTGTGATGGTGAATTAAAAAGGTATGGACTGACACATGAATGGAAACTGCTAAAACTACAGATGGTTGGTTTGGAATGACACTTACCTTGAACATTGTGAGGCATGACAAATGACTTGGCAACATTGACTCGACTAGTACCAAGAAAATAATGTGATGATAATAAGAGAACTCTTCGACTATAACAAAAAAGTATAACGAGACATAGAATTGGTAGGACTCAGAGACAAGCAACAAGAAACACAAACAAGTGCCATGTTCAAGGGAGACAACAACAGCTGCCATAATGAATTCCAAAAAAACTAACCCACTTATTTCAATTTCCCCCCCACCATGATTGGTGAGTACCTCTTTGTTTTTTAACGAGATTGAGGAGGATGACAGTTGCTCGGTATAGCTCATCCTCTATGAGTCCCTCGACATATGTTTAATGAACCTAAAGAAGGAGGGGTTCAGTCCTGTATGGGTCCTAGAGTTTGGTCCCATATAGGTCCTTCAATAGATAATTTTACGAGCCCAAAGAAGGTAAAATCAGTGGTTTTTCATGTTTAGAGAGTCTGAAAATAATTAAAGACAACTCCATGGGTGACTTTTTTGTAAATTTAGTCTCCCAAGCCCAAAAAAAGTGTAAACAAATACAAGGAAGAACTCATGTAGTCATGCTTGACTAGAGTATTCACTTTTCATAATTAGTCTCACGAGGCCAAAAAAGAGATAAACTACCATTCAAAAGATGTCCTTTCAAACCTTTTAATGAGTGTGAAAGGAAGCAAGCTCACTCAACATTTTTTTCATGTTTAGGGAGTTTAAAAAGAGCTTAAAGGAAACTCTAAAGAGTTCTTTTTTCGTATAGCTTTTACGATTCCAAAAAAGAGATAAAAGTAGACTCGATAACCTATTCTCATGTATTAATGAGCATAAGAAAGAACAAAGACTAAGCTTGGTAACCTATTCTCATGTATTTATGAGCACGAGAAAGAACAAAGGCTAAGATCGTTCTAGAAAAGACTACTACGTTACGATGGGAACGACCCCCAAGCGAGGATCACTCCTAGCAGTGTGTCTCTCTAGAGGTATTTTTCCCCTAGACTGTGTGGTAGAAGCTAGTGGCTTCGCTCCAGCATGATGTCCAGAGGCTCGAGACTTGCCCCCCAAGTGTCATTTTCTCCTTTGACTCTTTTTCTTTCCTTGTTTAGGCATCTGGCTACTAATATGAATATTTTCACTAGGTGGAGGAAAACAAGGTTCAAGTATTCGATCCAGAGGAAGACTCGATTCGAATGGGGGGGCGCTATTTCATTTTTTAACAATCCTGACAAAGAAAATGAATAATGCTTGTTAGTTTCTGTTTCATTTTTTAATGATCTTTATGTAGGAAAGGAACTGTGCTCGTTAAGACCATGTACTACCAAAGGATCAAGTGATTATAGGAATTGTTGCACCTATGTTGAAATCATATTTAACATGGAAACATAGGAGGAGGCAAAGGAAAAATCCCCATGAGAGAAGAATCCTTAAGGAGACCTACTCCTACACTCTCATACCCAAGACTGGAACCTATAAAAGGGACATTATTCATTGTTGAATTGTGGATATATGGAGTGAAATAGTCAAGTTGCTCAATAGTGACAATTTTCCCTTGATGGGGAAATTGTAAAATATGAAACACTGAAGATTAAAGTCATTCCATAGAACCAACTATGAACAAGTAAATACTTGTAATCCATGGGAACATCAACCAATTTCATATCGACTAAAACATTTTTACCCTTCAATGTCACAACGAAAGATTGCAAGAGTTTGTGAGGTTGGAAACCACGTTTGTTGGACGCAGGCTCGCCACAAGTCAAACCAGTGACTGGCACACTGGTAGAAGAATAAGAACAAGCCATGATGATGGTCGAGATGGAAATTGACTCGCACGACAGTGTTTAGATGCCTGAACCAGTCACAACAAGAAACCCACAACAACCTATGAGGGTCGAAGCAACCCACAAAATAAATGGGGGTGACAGTTAGCGGACAGATTCTGACGCGGTGAGACCACAACCTAGAGAAGGGTCCACACAGTAGGAGGAAGGAAAATTTGAATATATTACAGGGAAGTCAAATTCAGGAGGAGAAGAGAGAGAGCCAAAGACTGGGACCTCTACCGCATCGGTAAGAAGAAAGGGAAAAAAACCCATCATTTGGTCCCCGCGCAAGCAGCCCAATGCGTCAATTGTTCTACCATGCATTACAAAGGGGGTGCAGGCCACACCAACCCTAATGGGGTGCATGGAAAGGCTAATATACTTGGACCACAACGTGGTCGACACTGGAAAATTCCCAGAATTTGTGCAACAATTATACATGGATAGCATAGGCACAGGCCCATTTAAAGACCACATGATGCAACCAAAATAATGAACGAAGGGCCTGGAAAACATAGGGATCCTAAACCTTGTAGATATTCCCCACTTCGGAAGGGGTAAATAAGTGAATAAATGTGTCAAGCAGTTGATGGAAGTCCTCCATGGAGGATTTTTATGGATGGAAGAATCTATCTCCATCGACATAGAACTGATTGCATCCATCAAAAGTCTGTCATCAATGGGTGAGAGTCTCCCATAGTACCTGGATGACAAGACAAAATAAAAATCTCTTTCCGAATAAATGAAGAAGACATACATGACAGAGAGAGGCTCGCTCAATATTATCATCAAAATAATCAGTGATGCAGCCACCATGATGGTGAAAAAAATAATGGCATGCAAATTTCTACACAAGTGTTGCAAGGAGGAGGTCCTTTCATAGGTTGTCATAGCTACAACTCAGTGTGCAAACGACACCATGCTTAGATGGTCCCCATATCTCATGAACCTATTCCTTGATGACTGTAAGGACGCAGAAGACCTGGGAAAAAAGTTCCAATATTGATGTTCGTTGATTCTGATAGCACTAATTGGGTGGAAAGAGCCTCCCTACTCTTATTTTTGTGATAGAGTAGGCCATTGTCATGCAATGTGGTACACGTCCATGAGAAGCACGTTGGACCCCAAGAGAAAAAGTGGCAACGTAGGTACCTTTGCATGGTACCTCAACGACATCCAGGAAAACATAGCCAACACATGGAGGATCACTCTGGAAGTGGTCATGCAGTATCAAGGTATAGCCAACATCAGGGCTACACCCCATAATATGTGGATCTAAGCGCACAAGGACCCAACAAAATAATGGTTGCAACTTCATTTTTGCATCAAGGAAGAGGAAGTTAAAATGGCTATGTGAGACTGGTAGGATGAATGGAAGATCCCATTCATCACCAAGGAAATTCCAAAGGGAAAGGAAGTAGAAGCAGGGTCATCTAAGACACCTACAAGAGACAATGTTTCACCCAAAAATCCAACACAGTAGGGGAAGCCCAGTCAGAATCCATCGCAACAGAAGAAGGGCAGTGCTCCAAAGAAGGATGCACAGTCAGGGAAGAAGGACACTACCCAAGCACATGAAAAAAAAGGAGGGGGGGACACAACAACACAAGAAACCCCTTCGACAACAACCCCACAAGAAACAAGGCCACCCAAGCAGCCAATTATACATACAGGGGGTCGCGCAAGAAGGAAAAGGCCCATAAGAAGACACCCAACTATATAATCAATGAGGACGATGTCTATCTTGTCGTAGAAAGAGTACATGATCGAGCAACCAAGGAGTTTGAATAGAATGAGCACCAAAGAGGAAGGATACAAAATGAGTTGGAAAATATCAGGCAAGTCCTAGAACAAATATGAGCAATGCAAAGGCATGAAAGGGGAACAAAACCCATCCCCTCAGTGACAGAAGAAGAGAAAAGGATTGCGTCGAGCGAACAAGACACCATCCAGACCATAGTGTAGGTGATTCCAAGCTTCCAAGTAACATCATATATGTTTCATATGGAAGAGTCCATAGCCCAAACACCACTTAAGGATTTGACACAGGTACAGTTGGTACTAGAGAAGATACCAACAAAGGAACTATACAAACTGCAAGTCAGTGTCGTGTAGGAAGTGTAATCGCACGCAAGGACAAATGCGGTGGAAATCTAGGAAACTAGGAATGGAAAGGATTCTCTGGAACTAGTAGTCTAGCAGGTAAAGTTGAAGACAAAAGAGGAGAAACAACGCACAAAAAATTAAGAATAGAAGCTAAAGGAATTATTTACAAGGACAAATCCACGAGTAATATGCAAGAACAAATCCACGAGTAATATGCAAGAACAAATCCAAATCATCGCGTAGGCGCTCGAGAACTACAAGAAGGAGATCCTGTGGATTAAGGTTGGTTGTCATTGATGTCAACCCTTGAAGAAATCCCCATAGCACAAAGGTTGGGTAATGGACCCAAGATTTTTTTATGTAAAGATGACTCATTATTGTCTTGTCATGGTTGATAATAAGTAGAAATGGATGAACTCCAAAGTGGTCCCCTTATGGTGAAATCCCTCATGGGAAGACGCTTTGCGGATTGAGTTATCCTAGAAGTATGGTTAGAGAACCCATGATTATTTTTGGAATAATGAGATTAAAGCCAGTTAATTTGTCAATGAAACTATCCTAGATGGATAGTTCTTGTCATGCCATTTCTGGTGGTATGTAAAACGTCACATAACTCCTCACGGTTAGAGAGTTATGGCCATGAGAAGTTGGAGAACCCAGGTTTGGGTAATGGACCCAAGTTTGTTTGATGGATAACAGTATGAGTTTTGATATATTTTTAGGTACTACTATTCTATATGGATATTACATGTCATTCCATTTTTGGTGGTATGTGGAACTTCACATAACTCCTTACGGTTTGAGAGTTCTGGCCTTACGAAGTTGGAGGACCCTCATATGTCATCTAAAAGACCCAAAATGTCAAAGTAGTCAAAGTGGTTTAAGAGTTTTTAAAGGTAAATAGTAAAGTGAAGTGATGAGTGCACTATTATTCAAAGTGAATACAAAATCAATTATTTAAATAATAAATTGAATGGATAAATTAGAAGTGGGTTAACCCTAAAATAAGGAAAGTGGGCAAAGTGACCTAGAAGATGTTTTTAAGGAAACTGCTTGGAGAGTATAAATAAGAGGCAAGGCTCTCTCATTTAAATCACACTTGATAATATTGAATACCTATAGGTTTCTGAGGTAACCAAAGGATATCTAAGCCTAATTTATGAGGGAAGGTGAAGAAAATAAGGCCAAAATTCAAGGAAGGATAAATTATTTTGATGATGCTTTCTAAGGTATGTTATTTACAGGTCATCTCACCATTTTTGCAATAAAGTTTTTTATAGAATTATTCAGACTGTGAAATTTCTATTCCATTGAGGAAACATATCCAAGTATCTTTGGTAAAAAATTCATCTTGTGGGTCATTGTATTTTTGGAGTTAGTCTCCGTGGAAAATAGGGTTTGTGGCTAGTCCTGAAACTAGTCAAAAACAGGTGTTTCGAGTAAAAACGTCATAACTTCTTCATAGCAGATCCAAATTCAGTAAGAAAAATTTTTTTGATTAGATTACATTCTGTAGTATGTTGTGTAACAATTTCATATCATTTCAACAAATATTCTGTGCGGGGCACGCTCTACAAGGTTTCTCTCTAGAATAAGCCAGAATTCAACAAGGTATGTCATTTTTTCTATAACTTATTTTCTGAGAGGTTCCAAGTAGTAAAACCTAGAGGAATTGCATAAAACACACTGAAGAACATTGTGTATCAGTTTTCGATATTTATTCATTACATGTACAAAGTTGTGATTATTTCAAGTCAGGGTTGTTGACTAATTCAAAACTAGTCATGTGAGACTAAAGAAAAGTTTGATGTAAATGCTAGTCTCTTGTTGTTTAAAGTTAAGGAAGGTTTGCAGGTATGTGATCATATACACCAGTTCTATTACATATTTATAAATCATATTTGGATGATGAAATTGATGAGGGATTTTGGTTGAGGTACAAGTTGGGTACATGGTTGAGACAAGTAGTTGATGAGTTGGCACATACATGAGGTGTACAGTGGATGATGTTGGTACATATTGATGATTCATAGTTGATGAGTAGTTGACACATGATTGGTAATACTTGGAACATGGTTGGTTGCACTTGTTTATGGTACAGGTTGATTACAGATTGTTTGGTACATGTTGGTGCATGGTTGATGCACTTGTTTATGGTACAGGTTGATTACAGGTTGAGGTACAGGTTGAGGTACAGGTTGATGCATGGTTCAGGTTTATTGGTACAGGTTTATAACAGTATATATCACAGTGATAGTGTGACAGTGGTTCCATCATTCTACTTCTACTTCAGGGCGGTTGGACAGGGAAAGGATAAGTGGTTGTATCCACCTTCCGGTTGTAGCCGGAGAACTTAGGGGGTTGTAGCCTCTTTCTGGTTGTAGCCAGAGAATTGGGGAGTTGGAGATTCCCTCAGGTTGTAGCCTAAGAAACTAGGGTTTTGGAGCCTCCTTCCAGTTGCAACTGGAAAATAAAGGAAGTTGGTGCTTCCCATGAATGTAATTCTTCAAGGCATATAAGAAAAACCATTCCGTGGTTTTCTCTCGATTTGGGTTTCCACGTAAAACACTAGTGTATTGTGTATGTGTGTGATTGTTCATTTATTATTGCTCATTATTGGATAATAATTTAACATTGATATAACACTTGGATTATTTGGAGAAAATGGATTATAATTACGCTATCACTGATTCACCCCCCCTCTCAGT
The DNA here is from genome assembly GCA_000966675.3 of Picea glauca. Classification (NCBI taxonomy): domain Eukaryota; kingdom Viridiplantae; phylum Streptophyta; class Pinopsida; order Pinales; family Pinaceae; genus Picea; species Picea glauca. The sequence continues at coordinate 123,290 of JZKD02S1654327.1, read as the reverse complement.
AATCCAACAATTGGTATCAAAGCATGTTCCTTCATAAATCATTTTAACCACTAAAAGATAGATCATGGAGAGTACCAACTCATATAAAAATGGAATACCACACTTTGATGGATAGAAGTATGCTTTTTGGAGCATAAGGATGAAGACATATATACAAGCACAGGGGTTTGAAATTTGGCAATCAATTGTAGATGGATACACAATACCAACATTTCCACCAACAAATGACAAAGAAGTGAAACTTGGTCAGAATAATTCCAAAGCTACAAATGCACTTTTGAATGGTCTCAGTGAAACAATATTCACCAAATTTGCACATTGTAAATCTGCTAAAGAGATTTGGGACAAGCTTCTAAATATTTATGAAGGGGATACAAAAGTCAAAGAAGCAAAACTTCAAACTTATAGAGGTCGGTTCGAACAACTAAAAATGAAGGAAGATGAGAATATTGTCGCCTACTTCTTAAGAGTTGAACAAACAATGAATGCAATCATAGGATTGGGAGAAGAAATCGAAGAATCTGTGATTGTTCAAAAGGTACTAAGATCTCTTCGTATGAGATTCAACCATAAGATATCAGCACTAGAAGAAAGATCGGATATGAACTCAATAAGGATGGACGAACTGCATGGAATATTCACAGCATATGAAATGAGAACTGAACAGGAAAATCCAAATGTAAAAGAAGCATCCTTCAAAGCATCCAAAAGATAAAAGCAAAAGAAAAAGGAATAAGAAGAATATAGCAGCAGCAATGATGTCTCAGAAGATGATGAAGAAGTGGACAACTTCGTCAAAATACTGAACAAGGAAACCAATGGTAGGTATAGAGGTAAGCTTCCTTTAATTTGTTTTAATTGTGATGGTATTGGTCATGTTTCTAACAAATATCCTCATAAGAGAAAGAGAAATGATGAAGGTTACTCAAAAGGAAAACACACATATAAAGGCAAAAGAACTACAAAGAAAGATTTCAAGAAAATCTTATGCATCAAAGAAGACATATCATCATCAAATGAAGATGAAATCAGTGACAGTGAGACAGGAAGAGTTCTATTCATGGAAGTAAAAGATTATAACAAAGAAAACTCTGAAGAAGAATATGAAGAATCTGAAGTAGGATATGAAGAAGTCAAAGACAAAATTGAAGAGGAAGAAGTTGACTATCGAGAAGAATTAATGTGTTCCATAGAAGTTATCAGAATAGAAAAGAAGAAAAACAAGAAACTACAAGAACTAGACAAGAAAAAGGACACTCGAGAATTAGAACAAATGATCACAAGATTGAAGGTTCAAATAGAAGAAGATAAAAGAATTGAAGAAGCACTCAAAGAACAACTAGAAGAAAAGGACAAGATCATTGGAAACTTGGAAGCAGAGATTGTCATGCTAAGAAAGACTATTCAAAAGAAAAATATGCAGAATAGCTCAAAAGTTATGGACGACATTATCAACAGTCAAAAATCTCATCTTGACAAGTCTGGACTTGGATACAATCAGTCAAAAAAGGGATCAAGCTCCAAAACAACAGAGCAAGAAACAAATCCAAAAATCTATGAAGAAGCAATCAAAGAGGATAGGAAGATATACAAGGAAGATTACAGGGACACTCCTCCACCAAGAAGATTCAGATTTTAGAATCAACAACAGATAGATAAGCCTCAAGAAGAATAAGAAGGATTCATAAGAGAACCTTATTTCAGGATATCTTCAACTCCCAGGTATCAAACTGTATTTTTTAGTTTATGCTATGCATGTAATAATTTTGGACATAAAGTTGTGAATTGCAGAGCTAACAACAGGAACAATAACAACTCTGGGAGTCATACACAAAGGGGTTACTCAAGAAGACCTAGTGAAACACAAAGAATAAGTTACAATAGGTTTGAATCTTTGAGCACTGAAGTGGAATGTTACAAATGTAACAATTTTGGACACGTGGCCAAAAATTGTAGAATGACAGTCCCTCCTAAAGAACCTCAATAGAATAACAACAGTCACAGACAAGAACCTCAGAAAGCGACATGGACAAGAAAGCAAGATCAGTATAGCAATGAAGAATGCATAGTTGCTATACAAGATAAGCAGAAGAAACACTGTTGGTATGTTGACAATGGGTGTTCAAAACACATGACAGGTGATAGAGACAAATTTCTTACAATGTAAAAGGAAAGAAATGGATCGGGTTCCTTCGTAAATGATAATTCAGCCAAAATCATTGGAGAAGGCACAAACCAAATTGGGAACAAGAATAAAAAGGCACAAAATGTTCTACTGGTAGAAGATATGAAACATGATCTTCTAAGTGTCATTCAAATGTGTGACCAAGGTCATAAAGTTACTTTCGATTCACAAAAGTGTGAGATAAGGAAATTATGCATATTGATCTAGTTGGACTAACTACAACAAAGGGCTTAAAAGGTGAGAGATACTTTATGTTATTAGTTTATTACTATACAAGAATGAATGCAGTTTGTTTTCTCAAGAACAAGTCAGAAGCTTTTGAAAACTTCAAGATCTGCAAGGAAATGGTTGAAAATGAGATGAATTCAAGAATCAAATTCTTGATATATGATAATGGATGAGATTTCACTTCAAAGGAATTTATGGACTACTGCAGCAGTCATGGAATAAAAAGGCAATTCTCCATTGCTAGGACACCTCAACATAATGGAGTTGTTGAAAGAAATAACATGACAACACAGGAAATGGTTCAAACAATGCTAATGGATTCCAAATTGACAAATATATTTTGGACACAGGCAATGCATACAACAGTTCACATTCAAAACAGAGTAATGCTAAGAAACAACACTGATAAAACTCCTTACGAGCTATGGAAAAGAAGACCAACAAATGTGAAGCACTTCATAGTTTTTGGAAGCAAATGCTACATCAAAAGAGAAGATGGTAGAATGGGAAAGTTTGACTCTCGTGTGGACAAAATAGTACTTGTTGGTTACTCAAGTACAAGGAAAGTATACAAGTGTTACAATATAAGATTGAACAAAGTTGTGGAAAGCATCAACGTAACAATTGATGAAACAGGAAAACCGGAATCAAAGGAAGAAGAAAACAAATCAATGGAACAACTTTTCGAAGAAGAAGAAGAAGAAGATGAAGTAGAAGAGGAGGATGAAGAGAATCCGACAGAAACAAAAAAGCAAGTTCAACAAGTATATCCAAAGACACCTAGCAAACGAGTACAGAAGAATCATCCTTCAGATCAGATTATTGGAAACAAAGATGCAGGAGTTGAGACTAGAAGAAAAATCCTTTCACTAGAACAAACACACCTAGCACTCTTATTTATAATTGAACCAAAATGTTTTGAAGAAGCCAACAAGGATGAATTTTGGAATAAGGCCATGAATGAAGAATTGGATCAAATAGAGAAAAATGACACTTGGGAACTGGTTCGAAGACCAAAGAATAAGAATGTGATCGGCACAAAATGGGTTTTCATGAATAAATTAAATTAAGATGGACAAGTTACAAGGAACAAAGATAGATTGGTATGTAAAGTATATGCACAGATTGAAGGAATCAACTTTGAAGAGACATTTTCCCCAGTTGCCAGAATGGAAGCAATCTGGTTTCTTTTAGCCTATGCATGCTCCAAAAATGTTAAAGTACATCAGATCGACGTAAAGTCAATTTTTCTGAATGGGGAACTTGAAGAAGAAGTCTACATTGAACAACCAGAAGGATTTCAGTTGTCAAAGAACGCAGATTATATGTGTAAATTAAAGAAGGCCTTGTATGGTCTAAAACAGGCTCCTAGAGCATATGGTACTCTAGACTAGATAATTATCGGCAACAGTCGGGGTTCATAAAAGGAAGTGTAGACAACAACCTCTACATCAAGGTAAGTGAAGGTAATATTTTATTAATTGAAGTTTATGTTGATGATATTATTTTTGGTAGTGATGATGACAGGTTAAGCCAA
>JZKD02S1654327.1:106012-118845 GCA_000966675.3 Picea glauca | reverse complement strand
CTCCTCACGGTTAGAGAGTTATGACCATGAGAAGTTGGAGAACCCAGGTTTGGGTAATGGACCCAAGTTTGTTTGATGGATAATGGTATGCATTTTGATATATTTTCAGGTAATATTATTTTATATGGATATTACATGTCATTCCATTTCTATTGGTATGTGAAACGCCACATAACTCCTCATGGTTTGAGAGTTATGGCCTTACGAAGTTGGAGGACCCTCATATGTCATCTAGAAGCCCCAAAAGGTCAAAGTAGTCAAAGTGGTTTAAGAGCTTTTAAAGGTAAATAATAAAGTGAAGTGATGAGTGCACTATAATTCAAAGTCAATACAAAATCAATTATTTAAATAATAAATTTAATGGATAAATTAGAAGTGGGTTAACCCTAAAATAAGGAAAGTGGACAAAGTGACCTAGAAGATGTTTTTAAGGAAGCTACTTGGAGAGTATAAATAAGAGGCAAGGCTCTTTCATTTAAATCAAACTTGAGCATATTGAATACCTATAGGTCTCTGAGGTAACCAAAGGATATCTAAGCAGTGTTTCTAAGGGAAGGTGAAGAAAAGAAGGCCGAAATTCAAGGAAGGATAAATTATTTTGATGATGCTTTCTAAGGTATGTTATTTACAAGTCATCTCACCATTTTCACAATAAAGTTTTTTGTAGAATGATTCATATTGTGAAATTGCCATGAAATTGAGATAACATATCCAAGTATCCGTGCTAAAAAATTCAGGTTGTAGGTCGTTGTATTTTTGGAGTTACACTTCGTGGAAAATAGGGTTTGTGGCTAGTCCTGAAACTAGTCAAAAACAAGTGCTTCAAGTAAAAACATCATAACTTCTTCATAACATATCCAAATTCAGTAAGAATTTTTTTTTTGGTTAGATTACAGTATTTAGTATGTTGTGTGATAGTTTCATATCGATTCAATAAATATTTCATGTGGGGCACTCTCTACAATGTCACTCTCTAGAATAAGCCAAAATTCAACAAGGTATGTCATTTTTGCTATAACTAATTTTCTGAGAGGTTCCAAGTAGAGACACCTGGAGGAACTGCATAAAACACACTTAAGAACATTGTGTATCAGTTTCATATATTTATTCATTACATGTACAAAGTTATGATTATTTCAAGTCGGGGCTGTTGACTAATCCAAAACTAGTCATGTGAGACTAAAGAAAAGTTTGATGTAAATGCTAGTCTCTTTTTGTTTAAAGTTAAGGAAGTTTTGCAGGTATGTGATCATATACACCAGGTCTATTACAAAGTTATAAATCATATTTGGATTATGAAATTGATGAGGGCTTTTGGTTGAGGTACAAGCTGGGTACATGGTTGAGACAAGTAGTTGATGAGTTGGCACATACACGAGGTGTACAGTTGATGATGTTGGTACATATTGATGAGTCATAGTTGATGAGTAGTTGACACATTATTGGTACATACTTGGAACATGGTTGATTGCACTTGTTTATGGTACATGCTGATTACAGATTATTTGGTACAAGTTGGTGTATGGTTGATGCACTTGTTTATGGTACAGGTTGGTGCATGGTTGATGCACTTGTTTATGGTACAGGTTGATTACAGGTTGAGGTAAAGGTTGATGCATGGTTCAGGTTTATTGGTACGGTTTTACATCAATATATCTCATGGTGACAGTGTGACAGTGGTTACATCATTCTACTTCTACTTCAGGGTGGTTGGACGGGGCAAGGACAGGTGGTTGTAGCCACCTTCCTGTTGTAGCTGGAGAAATTAGGGGGTTGTAGCCTCCTTCTAGTTGTAGCCAGAGAATTGGGGATTTGGAGCTTCCCTCAAGTTGTAGCCTGAGAAACTAGGGGGTTGGAGCCTCCTTCCAGTTGCAGCTGGAAAACAAAGGAATTTGGTGCTTCCAATGAATATAATTCTTCAAGACATATAAGAAAAAGAATTATGTGGTTTTCTCCTTATTTGGGTTTCCACGTAAAACACTGGTGTACTGTGTATGTGTGTGATTTTTCATTTCTTATTGCTCATTATTGGATAATAATTCTACATTGATATAACACTTGGATTATTTGGAGAAAAAGGATTATAATTACGCTATTACTGATTCACCCACCTTCTCAGTAATCCAACAGATCGAGGAGCTTAAATAACAATTAACCCCAACTACAGCTCCAAAATTTCTAGCTGAAAGGGAACAACAGACAACCCTACAGGTGGAAGCGATGCAGAAAGAAGCTGCAAAGGTCACACAATTGTTTGACAAGACCGGGAAGCTATGGATAATGTTGGAAGAAGATGATAGGGTCCAAAAACTAGATCAACAAGAGGAGGAATTAAACACTACAATCTAGGATCTGAATCAGAGGAAAAATTACATGAGCATCGTATATCAAGTGAAGGGAGCGCAGGAGATGAAGGCCCTACAGGTAGAACTGAAGATTGTGCAGAATAATAAGCAGACAAGGCTAGCCCAGTTAGAACCTCTCCAAGAGAAAGAAGCGCAAATTATTGCAAAACTGGAGAAGGAAAAGACAAGGATGACTCGGGATCATGTGGAGAGTGTAGAATCGCTCAAAGAGAACATCACAACATAGAGGGTAGAAGAGCTCATAGAGGAAGATGTGCAAGGTAGAGGAAAAGGGGAAGAGATAGAAAGAAAATTTCACATCTTGCTAGAGGATGTTCAAGGAGCATGCACTACTTGAGTGGCTCAGGATGAACCATATGTCAGTGTTGGGGACTTGTTGGATGTAGGCCTAGTTTGAGGAAATGCCTATTTTTGGAAGAAGAGACCTATTTTTGGAGCACGCACAACAACTAGCAAGAAATAAAAATGCAGAAAAAGGAGGAAAAGAAACATGCAAGAGGAGAAGCATGCAAGGCGAGAAGGAAGGAAAAACTAACCATGATAGGGTTAGGGTTTTTGACAAAGGTTGTAATGGATATAAGCTTGTAAAATAGTATAAATAACAACCTAAGAGGTCTAGGTAAGGGTTTTGTTCAGTTTTGTTCTTTTTTTGTGGATTTAGCAGTTATAGGTTCGATTGGTGGTAGTTCAACTATTGTTGCAATAAGGTTGTAGAAGAGTCAAGTAAGGTAGATTTTGAGGTTTATATCACAATCTGAGGAGCCTGGTGTGATCTAAGCCACCTCACAGAGGTTCTTGAACCTCTTCATGATTGTATGAAGGAAGATGTAATGCACGCAACGCCATATTTTGTAGCATCCTAAATAAAAGAGCAGAGAAGCCAAATATTTGTGGAGGTAGCCTAGGAGGGGGTGAACCACGGTAAAACCCATGTTCTGTGTGATGTTTCTTGAATGCTTTACTTTCTGTCAATGATTATTTTATGAATGAATGGTAAAGATGGATATATTATAATGCATTCATGGGCCTAAAAGATGAATGAATCCTAGGAATATTTGAATGAATAACATGATGAATGCATGAAGAAGATAAAATACATTCCCAGATCCCCACTCATTCGTATACTACAAGCACTTGAGCATTGCATTCACCCATAAATATATCTGAGGTGATACTGGGTAGTGCACTATGTGTGTTGTGTTTCCTTCTGGTTTATCAGGAGGGACGATAGTTTTAGAGGGTTTTGTTGGAAACCTGTTGAGATCTGAACCTGAGTCAGCCCAAGAAGTAAAGGAGAGATATAACCCAACAACGTCCATCAAACTATTTAAGGGTGGTAGGAGATTGGTTAAGTATAGGAGAACCAATGGTTCTCCAACAAGACAAATACATGACACAGGTGGAGGCTCCTTCATCCAAAACAATGTGATGGTTGTTCTTTCCACCAACCAAATTTTGAATTTGGAATGCTAGGTGATGGGAGAGCCTCGCCTTAAAATATTCCATATTAAATGTAATCATATTTGATTCCTCTAGATCCATAGATCCAATAGCCGACAATGTGGTTCTACATTGACTTGGACAGTTCTGTATAACTTTGATGGATGACATAACACAAGGTGCTTGTGCCAAATTGTCAACAATATTATATTTTTGGGTGGCATGGGTACTTGGATTAAATATCACTTTTCGAAGTGTGCCCTTGGGTGAGTGAAAAACTACATCAGAAATTGGCTTCTCAATCTTAAGAGGGGCGGAATATGGAGGAGGAGATGATGTGGAGGGATGATCGATAGCGATTCCATTGGAATGATTACCTGGAATAGTGTCATAAGTATTTTCTTCAGTCGTTAAATTAAATGCCTCCTTAAACATATAAACCTGAGAGGTGCTTGAGGAAGAATTCCCATTGTGGGAATGACTTGTGCTTCCCCCTTGCGGGGGGACGAATATTTTGTGTAACCAATTGTTGTTGTTGAACTGGAAAAGGTTCAGTTAACACTGCAGGTAGGGAGGTACCTTTCAAAAAGTTATTAACTTCCTCTCGATGAGGGAAATATTTCACATAGTGTTCCTTCATACAAATCATGCAAGGAAACTTTAATTTCCTATTCGTTTGAGTATCAACATTCTTTTTAGTATCATGTTGGTTAGAAGATTTCTTGTATTTACTCTTATTCTTATTCTTACCTCCTCATTGTTGAGATGAAGTGGATTGAACTGCATTCACCTCGGAGGTATGAGAAGGAGCGAAAGTAGTTTTGGTGTTCGAAATGGAACCTGGTTCTAGAGCAGGTCTTTTCGAATCATTCGAAGGACAAGGAGCATGAGGGATTATATTGTAAAGTGTGCCAGACTGAGAATATACCAAGTCCAAATATTGAGCACGGCTGATAGCTTTCTCCTTGGTAAAAACACCTCCCATGACAACATAGCATGCAATGGGTGGAAATAGTGACTTTGTAAACCAATCCATGAGGATTTAGTCCCGAATTGGATCTTTAATCAACCATATTCCCCGCCTCCACTCATGAATATGATCAAATATGTGGGTAGAAGAGGATTGTCGGAGTGAAGTCAAAAGATTTGTATCGGTCTCATACCGTATAGGAAACTAGAAATGTGTAAGAAAATCCATGGAAAGAAAATTAAAGTCGACAAAGGAGTTATGAAAAAAATAAATATACCATTTGGTTGTTGCATATGTAAGTGTTCTTTGAAAAATCCTCAGACGAATGGATTCATACATTAAAGAGTTTGAAGAACACCATAAATGGAAAGTCATAAAATGATTGTTAGGATCTTCCCTAGATTTTCTGTTGAATTTCTGGATGTCGGACAATAATTTGGCAACGATGGAGGGCCAAAATGGGACTTGTTGAATGGGATCATTTGTCAAATGCGATAGATTTGGCAGATCTAATGTAGCCAAAAATGGAAGTTGTTGGTTATTGTGTGGATACTGGTGGTAATCGTGTAGCATGGGAACACCAGTAGGACCATATCTAGGTTGCAACGAGATGGAAAAACTAGATGGTCCTCCCATTTATGGTGGTTGACTTGAATTTCCCCCTGTGTATGGTGACTTCGTAGGTTTTCCACCCATGTAATGTGATTTTCCTGATTTTCCACCCATGTATGGTGGTTATCCTAGTTGTCCCCCCATGTACTGTGATTGAATAGATGGACCTCCTAGATACTGAGATTGACCTGATGGGAGCACATAATGTTGGCAATGATTGTTCTAGGTATATATTTGTTTACAAAAAAAAAATTTAACGCAATAACATCTCATTTGTCGTACTTGTTGCATAATTTCATATACTTTTTTCATTTACTCATATATATTATTTATATATGTAAAATGTTTTTAATAACTATGTATTATATATGTTCAAATCAATTAGGTAAGTGCCAAATTAAAGATATGAATTTATATATTGATCCTCTTATTGACGAGTTACTAGAGCTATGGAATGAAATCACTATGTATGATGTCTTTAGACCAATAGGGAAAAGGAAATTTCATTTCCATGCAATGCTTGCATGGACAATTCATGATGCTCCAAGGCTAACACATTTTTTTGGTATGTAATTATAGCATGCACTTTAATAGTATTTAATTTTATGAAGTTGATATATTAATCATGCATGTTTTTTAAATAATCCATTCATTATATATAATTATAATTGACATAGTTAAAATCCATCTCTTGTAGGTATTCAAACAAAGGGAAAATTTCCATATCCAGTTTGTGGTCCGAAGATGAAATCTCATCGTTCAAAAAGTTTAGGAAAGGTGGTGTTTGATGATTATATGCCCTTCCTCTCTAAGAATCATAGGTATTGAACTACTAATCATAAAAAAAATTCAATGGGAAAGAAGAGACTGCATTAAAACCACACAAAATGACACCTCACCTATGGAAGTTGCAACATAATAGAAATAGTCAAGCTACAGATCAAATTGTTTATCTATCATCATATATGAAATGTTTTGTATTTTGTTTTTTTATATTGTGTTTTGTCAATTTATTGTAATTTTGTAACGTCTATGATTCATGATGTTTGTGATCATGAAGGAATTAATGGGCTTCCACGAGGAATGAAAAGTTATCTCAAACAATTTAGTAGGTTTCCCTAATATGAACACCTACAAATTTTTCATTTGTTTGATACAATGCATATAATAAAGAATGTAGCTAAAACATTATGGAGAATATTGGATGGAAGGAGTGACAAAGACAAAATTGTCAAAATTTGCAATGACATTCAGGAAGCCAATCATGTAATGAAAGATGTTGTTCGATTAAATAATGATAGAGACCAGATTAATATAATCTCACTTCCATGGTTATTGACAGGGAAACAAATAAATGGTGTAAAAGAAGTCATATAAAAAATTACATTTCCCACAGGATTTGGTTCGAACATAAATAATATCTTAACAAAGAAGGGTGAATTTGGGGGGGTAAAAACACATGATTGGCATACCTTCATTAAGGTAATCATTCTGGTATATATATTGTTATATTTGTATACTGCATGTTGTTGGTGTTTTTTGTCTACTTTTGGAAAAACTAATGAAACGTTTTTGTTGTTACAGTATGTTCTACCTCTATCTCTCCTGGACAACTTCAACGACAATGTCAAACAAGTTATATATGATATTGGAAAATACATGAGGTAAGTAGTGATGTTTTGCATGCATAAAGTGTTTGTTTAATTCGTTGTAGAAATTATATTTGACATTTGTAATTTTACTAATTATTATCTACTATATTGTTTATTTTCGTTAAATCTCGTGATTTGCTTGCATCACTTGTAGATGGTTGTCATCTAAAGAAATCCATAAAGAATATTTAAAGTATTAGAGGAGAGAAATTCCTCATCTAATGTGTGAAATGCAGAAGTATTTACCTTCGACATTTTTCAATGCACAAGAACACTACCTCATACACCAAGTTGAGGAGATTGAATTGTGTGGACTTGTACACACAAGGTCAATGTGGATGGTTGAGAGACACTTGAAATTTTTGAAGGGTTTGGTTAGACAAAGAGCACATCCTGAGGGTTGTATGGTGGAGGGATATATGTTATACCAGACCATGGTGTATATTAGTGAATATATTCCTACTTTATCACTTAAGATTGGTTTAGATCAACACATTTGTTATCCAAACTCCATTAACAAATTCAATGGGGAGCACCTGATGGGAAAATTTTAGATCGAGGAAGATGAAAGGTAATTATTAGATGGTGGATATTAATTATAATACATTTGACTGTTGGTTTTTAAGTATATATTGTACTTATTTAATTTTTAATCTTCAATATGCATCAATTTTAAAGGTATATCGTGTTAAGTAATTATACATTTGTTAAATATTGTAATTTTATTTTCATGCAACTGGTCGAGAGTGGGATTCACTACATTTATTCGTTGCAAACAATCTTGATTGGATGAATGTATGGATTGAACAATGTAAACAATTTGGTCATGGATTATCATGGGAAGGTGTGGCTTCATTGGTTAAAGAATCTCATCGTAATGGAGATACCAATATTACACAAAGGGAAGTCGATTTGGAATATGGTTTAAAACATAAACATGCAAGCATATTAATCAACCATATATACTATTTAATTAATTTCAATTATATTGATGTACAATTTGAAATCTTTTATTCGTTGCATACTTTCCTAGCATAAATATGTACACAACCATCAATTGATGATGTAATTTTTATGTGTTTGTCATATTGTAGGTAAAACACCATAAGGCTATGTGGTGCGACGATCATAAATTTCGCACCAAAAAGTTGGATGACACGAAGAAAACATTTGATTGTGGGATAAATGCAGTATTTGAGGTGACTAATGTTTCCTCTAGAAGTGACAGACATCCAAAACTCTCATAAAATTGATACTATGGGTATTTGGAAGATATTATTGAATGTGACTTTAAATCCTTCAAATTAGTTTTGTTTGTTATCAAATGGTACATGCTATGATTGAATCAACGTGATCCAAATAGAACTATTATTGAACATGATAATGGATTTAACATGGTCAATACAAGGTCACTTGAGGGAGGAACAAAGCCCTATGTTCTTCCAAGCCAATGTGAACATGTATTTTACTCAGAGGTTCCAGGTAGAGGGGGTTGGTCATTTGTTATTAGACATGATCCAAGAGGAAGGTCGATAAAGTATAGTGTAGAGGAATATCAAGAGGGTATTGAACAGGAAGATGATGTAGAGGATCAACATGATTTAGATGATCATGTTCCAGAGGAATATGTCGAATAATTAGTTGAACCAGATCATGATGTAGGAGACATTGTTCATGAAGATGATATTGTCGATGACGACATTATTGAAACTGACATCGATGACGATGATGACATGGCCAATCCTTACAATGTTGAATCTAGATCGGATGATACAGATGATCATGTGGACTTGGATGAAGAGGATGATCAATTACATTGAAGCTTATGAGGTATGCCTTAATATATCTATTCTATATATATATATATATATATATATATATATATATATTGATTTAATATTGATAGAATTATTGACTTCATGTACTGGTATATTGTATAAATTAATTATTTTAAGTTTCATGCCATTCATTGTATATTATGTCAGCATATGTTGTAGGAGACATTATTTCTTAATTACAACAAAAAACACATTCATTTATTTTATACTACATAGATTTTGTCGGGTTATGGGGAATTGAGAGTGATGTGGGGGGGCGAATATGAGCTTCCACCTTCATGTGGTTGTCCCCGTTCAGTAGAGAATATTAAAATATTATTGAAACAAAGAGAAGCTTGGTATGGGATTTTTTTCTAGAATCAAACATGACTCGCATAAACAATTTGACAAAGCGTGTATGTTGATCATGTACTTGACCCCGCTTATAAGTGACATGTCAATGGGGCCAATGTTGAAATTTTTTCACTTTGTTCTTGTGTGGATTGAAATTCAACATGGTTAGACTAGATGCATGCATTGATGGCATGGAAGGGTTTCCATAATAAAAAATGACTCACACAAACAATTTGAAAAGGTTGTACTTTACCCTGCTTAATTATAAGTGACATGTGAATGGGGCCAACGTTGAAATTTTTTCACTTTGTGATTGTGTGGATTGAAATTAAATATGGTTATACTGGATGCATGAATTGACAGTATGGGATGGTTTCTAGACTCAAACATGACTCACACAAATAATTTGACAAGGCGCGCTTTCTAATCATGTACTTGACCCTGCATAATTATAAGTGACTGCATGTGAATGGGGCCAACGTTGAATTTTTTTCACTTTGTGTTTGTATGGACTGAAATTTGACATGGTATGGGAGGGTTTCTAGACTCAAACATGACTCACACAAACAATTTGACAAGGCGCGTCTAACGATCATGTACTTGACCCCGCTTGATTATAAGTGAGATGTGGATGGGGCCAACGTTGAAATTTTTTCACTTTGTGGTTGTATGGACTGAAATTTGACATGGTTAGACTAGACGCATGCATTGACAGTATGGGAGGGTTTCCATAATCAAACATGAATCGCACAAACAATTTGACAAGGCATGCCTACTGATCATGTACTTAACCCCACATAATTATAAGTGACATGTGAATGGGGCCAACATTGAAATTTTTTCACTTTGTGCTTGTATGGATTGAAATTTGACATGGTTAGACTAGAAACAAACATTGATGGTATGGGAGGGTTTACAGACTCAAACATGACTCGCACAAACAATTTTACAAGGCACTCTTTTTAATCATGTACTTGACCCCACTTAATTATAAGTGACATGTGAATGGGGCCAACGTTGAAATTTTTTAACTCTGTTCTTGTGTGGATTGAAATTAAACATGGTTAGACTAAACACATGCATTGATGGTATGAGAGGGTTTCCAAACTCAAACGTGACTCACAAAAACAATTTGACAAGGCGCGTCTATTGATCATGTACTTGACCCTGTTTGATTATAAGTGACATGATTAAACTTAAATGTTCCTACATTCTTATGTATCCTTGAGAATTATTAAGGGAAACACCCTACCCGGTCAACATATTTACTAATTGAACCATTATACATCTTAAATGAAAACTTTATTTCAAATTTCATAAATCATTATTATTACTAGAATTCAAAAAGGTGGTTATTAAGGTCATGACATTGTCAAATTGATCCAAACAAGGCATGATTTAAAGTGTACATTAATGCACAAGTGACATGTATAGTACATTAAATAATCCAATTCATGTTGACCTTAACAAAAAAAACTCATCAAATATAATTAAAATTTCATACAATTCAAATGATGATGGGAGGGTCTAATTTTTAAATCAAGTTCGATTTCCAAATTAGGATAGGACCCATCAAAACAAGGTGATGGGAGAGCCTGATTTTTGAAGTAGAGCCCGATATTTTGAAAAACAAATAAGGGAAGATTTGTTTGGGTATAAGAGGACTTTAAATTTGAAAAGAAATAGTTGTTCAAGTGAAAAATAGAAGAGACCTTACTCAATAATCATGCATGATTTTGAAATCATGCAAAGACAATGTGAACAAAATGAAAAAGGGGGCCTGACTTGACAATCTAGCCCAACTTGGGAAGTAGGGGGACAAATCTAGAATAAGAAAATGAAGAAAATATAATTGAAATATTTTGAACAAAAGAAACTTCAATTAAAAGAAAAGTAGACCAAACTAAAGGTAAAATTAAAAAAATGAGGAAAGGGGACCAATTTGAGAAATCAGAGAAAAAAATGAAAATTAAGTTCATCTAGATTATTCATTTCAAAAGAGATGAAAGAAACTAGGTTGCAAGGCAATGCTTAGATAAGATCAATATAAATACCAAAAAGAAGAAAGAGGGGGAACCCAAGTTTTACTGAAAACTTAGGTGGGTTGTTTACGGCACAACATGGTAATGCCCCCTGTTTAGGGCCTAAACTCAATGAGTGAAACTAGGTGCTCTTAACTAAAACCCAATTAGGGAGGATAGATATCCACACTTGAATATAAGTATACAAATCAAACAACAGTACAATATCCACAATCCCACTATCTAATTGACTAGTGGACATGCCTTTAGCACCAAAAACACCTCCCTATAGGGTTCCAATGTGAACAATAACTCTACATATATGTCCACAACGATGTATCACCTCTAGTAGTGGAGCTCTAGTTCAAACAAGAGAAGAATATAGGGAACATACCTCCCAAAGGCTTCAGTGATGCTAACCTTATCAACCCACCTAGACATAATTGTTGGACAATGTACAAATTATAACAAACTATCAACAATCATAGGAGATCCTAATTAATTTCTATATATGCTATCAACATTTGTTTGTAAAGTCATTTTACTTACACATTGTAATATGTCATTTCATTCAAGTGAGATCCTACTTACAAATACCAATTATTTCTCTTACAAATATCACATGGATGATTTATTGAGAAGTAAGGGACTTTAATAATCACCAAAGGAAAACAATTTACCCCCAATATGCATTGAAGAGATTTTAATTTGAAAACATAAACTACTCAACCCATGAACTCATAGATATGTCAATCAATCATTATGTGTAGCTTCACTTTCAAGGGCTTGATACTCCATATGCAGCTTGGAAAAAGATGGAACAATTGTTTTGAAAAAGAAATTGTATTTGAGCCCACCAACTCAAAAATCATCTCATTAAATCTCATTGGTGTTACTTGCATTGAATATTTATCTCAAATTTTAAGACCCTTCAACTCTTACTTCTAGATTATGGCATTAAGAAAGATGGAAATTAGTTTATTCTTTTATTCTTTCTAAACATGGAAATTTCTACTCTACTTTTATATTCACTTTTCACTCGAGAATATTTTCTTAGTTAAGATACTTCTTATAGAGTTCCCTCTTGTGAAAAATCACTACTACATATTGAAAAATTTGTGACGACCACTTGCGACGAAAGTACTCTTTCGTCGCAACATGCAAGAGAAAAAGTTCATTTTTTCTAAATCCATCCCGTATTCGTCGCTATATCGACGACTCTAGGTTGACCGAATTATTATGTTCAATGTTTGTCGCAAGCACGACGAATCTAGGTTGTCTGTCGCAAGAGCGATGACTTACATAACCTTAAAAATAACCTAAAATATTAATAAAAAGAATAAATATTTTTAGGTCATGTGCATCACAATTGCGACGATAATGATCTGAAATTGGAATATAAATATTTGACGATTTAAAGATGTTGCAACAATCTTGCTATGACAACAACAATTCCGAAAGGGTATTTTGGTGTGGAAGAATGTCACAAAATGTTGTTAGAGGTGGGGAAAAAAGTAAAGCGGGTGAAAAGGGTGATGGTAGATGTTATTTCCCTTGTAAAAAATGTTGCCTCAGATGTCCCATAAGAATTTTAATAGCAA
>JZKD02S1654327.1:82535-95405 GCA_000966675.3 Picea glauca | reverse complement strand
ACCTGACACTTTCTTATTTTGTAATTATTTTCTTTAATTATTTTCAGGGCCTACATGTACTTCCTTTTTCTATTCACTTTGTCATCTTCAAAAATTCATTTCTCCTCAACCATGAGGATCCATGTGATGTGCCACATACCACCGGAAAAAGCATGATGTATATTGTCCATTCATGGGTGTTGTATATGCATTTGCATTTTCCTTCATGTCCAAATACCTTTATCAATCTTGCAGTCCAAAACCCATGAATAGGGTTGACATCAATGACAACAATCAATCTTCCAACAATTAGTATGTAATTTTGTACAAAAATAATGGATCTTGGGGCCTAAACCATGGACAAGGAGCTAGGAATGAGGAACGATGAACAAGGAATGAAAATTTCATGAGGACTAGACACTGACAGCAGGGACCTACGAATGGGGCCAACGTTGAAATTTTTTCAAACAGTTTTTGTATGCACTAAAATTTGTCATGGATAGAATATTGACATGAATTAATGATATGGGAGGGTTTCTGGACTCAAATTTGAGTGACACACCCACTTTATTCCATCATCACTTCATCATGTAAACCATAAACCTTAATTTTCTTTCAGAGTACCCAATTTGGTTGACGCAAGTGTTAGGCTTTCGTCGGTCTTTCTTCATTTTTCTTTCAGGTTCTACATTAATGTATATAAAATTTATCTTCATCATAGTTGTGATGAAAAATCCCTCTATTTCGTTGATTTCTTAATCAATGCCATCAAGATACTAGAGGCAGGCAACAGTGACATGTGAATGGGGCCAACGTTGAAATGTTTTCAAATTGTATTTGTATGCTTTGAAATTTGGCCTGGATAGACTATTCGCATGCCTTAATGATATGGGAGGGTTTCTGGAATCAAATTTGACTGACACACCCACTTTCTTCCATCATCAATTCATCATGTAAACCATAAACCCAACTATTTTTCATATGTTCTAGTAGATATGTTAATGATTCCAAGTTTCATATTTGTATTTGATTGAAGGTCCAGCTAGATTGGAAAGTATCAAATTGAGATTTTAGGTTGATAAACCAAATATGAAATGAATCCAAGCATCATTTGACATTGTCACAAGAGAGACGAATGTAAATAATCTTACGATGAATTTGCTATACTAACGACGAAAAACGTTCGTCGATAATTTTATGCCATTAGTATGTAATTTTGTTCAAAAATAATGGATCTTTGGGAATACACTATGGTAAATAAATTAGGAATGAGGAACGATGAATTAGGAACGAAAATTGCACGAGGACTAGACACCAACAGCAGGGACCTGCGAATGGGGCCAACGTTGAAATTTTTTCAAACAGTTTTTGTATGAACTGAAATTTTTCATGGATAGACTATTGGCATGCCTTAACGACATGGGAGAAGTTTTGGACTCAAATTTGAGTGACACACCCACTTTATTCCATCATCACTTCATCATGTAAACCATAAACCCTAATTTTCTTTCAGAGTACCCAATTTGGTTGACGCAAGTTTTAGGCTTTCGTCAGTCTTTCTTCATTTTGATTTCAGTTTCTACATTAATGTATATACAATGTATCTGCATCATAGTTGTGATGAAAAATCCCTCTATTTCGTTGATTGCTTAATCAACACCATCAATATACTAGAGGTGGGCAACAGTGACATGTGAATGGGGCCAACGTCGAAATGTTTTCAAACTGTATATGTATGCACTGAAATTTAACCTAGATAGACTATTCACATGCCTTAACGATATGGGAGGGTTTCTGGACTCAAATTTGACTAACACACCCACTTTCTTCCATCATCAATTCATCATGTAAACCATAAACCCAACTATTTTTCATATGTTCTAGTAGATATGTTAATGATTCCAAGTTTCATATTTGTATTTGATTGAAGGTCCAGCTAGCTTGCAAAGTATCAAATTGAGATTTCAAGTTGATAAACCAAATATGAAATGAATCCAAGAATCATTTGATATCGTCGCAAGAGAGACGAATGTAAATAATCTTACGACAAATTTGCTATACTATCGATGAAAAAAGTTCGTTGATAATTTTATGCCATTAGTATGTAATTTTGTACAAAAATAATGGATCTTGGGGACCAAACCATGGTCAATTAACGAGGAACGAGGAATGAAAATTGCACAAGGACTAGACACCGACAGCAGGTACCTACGGATGGGACCAACGTTGAAATTTTTTCAAACAGTTTTTGTATGCACTGAAATTTGTCATGGATAGACTATTGGCATGACTTAATGATATGGGAGGGTTTCTGGACTCAAATTTTAGTGACACACACACTTTATTCCATCATCACTTCATCATGTAAACCATAAACCCTAATTTTCTTTCAGAGTACCCAATTTAGTTGACGCAAGTTTTAGGATTTCGTCGGTCTTTCTTCATTTTTCTTTCAGGTTATACATTAATGTATATAAAATGTATCTGTGTCATATTTTTGATGAAAAATCCCTCTATTTCGTTGATTTCTTAATCAACACCATCAAGATACTAGAGGCGGGCAACAATGACATGTGAATGAGGCCAATGTCGAAATGTTTTCAAACTGTATCTGTATGCATTGAAATTTGACCTGGATAGACTATTTTCATGCCTTAACGATATGGGAGGGTTTCTGGACTCAAATTTTACTGACACGCCCACTTTCTTCCATCATCAATTCATCATGTAAACCATAAACCCACTTATTTTTCATATGCTCTAGTAGATATGTTAATGATTCCAAGTTTCATATTTGTATTTGACTAAAGTTCCAGCTAGCTTGCAAAGTGTCAAATTGATATTTCAAGTTTATAAACCAAATATGAAATGAATCCAAGCATCATTTGATATCGTCGAAAGAGAGACGAATGTAAATAATCTTGCGATGAATTTTCTATACTATCGACGAAAAAAGTTCGTCGATAATTTTATGCCATTAGTATGTAATTTTGTACAAAAATAATGGATCTTGGGGACTACACCATGGTCAAGGAATGAGGAACGAAAATTGCATGAGGAATAGACACTGACAGCAGGGACCTGCGAATGGGGCCAACGTTGAAATTTTTTCAAACAGTTTATGTATGCACTGAAATTTGTCATGGATAGACTATTGGCATGCCTTAACGATATGGGAGGGTTTCTGGACTCAAATTTGAGTGACACGTTCAATTTATTCCATCATCACTTCATCATGTAAACCATAAACCCTAATTCTCTTTTAGAGTACCCAGTTTGGTTGACGCAAGTTTTAGGCTTTCATCAGTCTTTCTTCATTTTTCTTTCAGGTTCTACATTAATGTATATACAATTTTTTTGCGTCATAGTTGTGATGAAAAATCTCTCTATTTTGTTGATTTCTTAATCAACACTATCAAGATACTAGAGGCGGGAAACAATGACATGTGAATGGGGCCAACGTCGAAATGTTTTCAAACTGTATCTGTATGCATTGAAATTTGACCTAGATAGACTATTACCTTATTGAAGCCCTAGTTCTCTACTTCTCTAGATCACAATTCTAATAATAATTTAGGTATGTGATCATTTCTCATTCCTAATTGATGTATTTTCTTCCATAAAAAAAACAATGTTATTTATATGAAACAAAATTAGAGTGGTAGTTGATGAGAATAATTCAATTTTACATTTACAAGAACGTAGCTTATTCATATGTCAATAATATGAAATTCCAAAATTTTCTCTCAATATGGAAATCCTTGTCTAGAATCTATACCAATGAAACATCATATACAACTCTTGTCAAAATTTTCAAAAAAGTATGGTCTTCTTTATACACTGAAAAAGTTCAACCAATGTTCTTGAAGATATTAAGTTAGACTTTTCATGGAGTGAAATTGATCATAGAGTGTTGGTGTAATAAAAATAAAATTAGAACCAAGCAGCATGAATATATTCAAAGTAGTGCGCAAAATTATTCTCGATTATCTTTCAGATCCCATTTTCTAGTGCAACTCCATCCTTAGATAGATTGTCTATTTCATATTTCATGTCCATGTAAACATGGATAAAATAAATGTAAGAGAAGGATTCTTTTGTAAGTAAGATGTCATGAAAAAGAGGTTTCAATGTGAATTTGAACAAATTGAATTCTCTTCCCATCCATTGAACCAGAAGAAGAGAGTCTCCATAGATTTGGATTTGGAAAACCCCATTTTATTGAGCTAGCATTATGACTAGTTTTAGTGCCATAAGTTCACAAAAAAATTTTGTGTCACAATCCAAACTAGTCTTAAAAGAGATATTGTGATTGGGGGAGAGATGTAAAATTTACTTAGCCCCACTTTTATGGGGAAATCCTTGGGAGGATCCATCAAAAATATCCCATGGAAATTCATTATTTATTTCTTCTTCAAGGGAGTGCTTTGAGATGCATCCTTCCTTATATTGAGGAAAAGTAGAGAGGGTATTTAGGCTTTGTATATCACGTTTGAAAGGCATGGTATCCTTATCTTCAAAGATATTAGAATTCCAAGTTATCAAGATTCCACGGGCTATGGTTAGAGGGAGAGATTTATACATATTTGTGTCTTTGCTCATACACTAGTTATGGAGTGCTTCTTCAATGGATATTCCCTTCCAATCATTATTCCAACCATTCAAGCAGACCATTTCTTTCCATACCTCTAAAGTATAAACACAAGTAATATGAAGGTGAGATTTGGTTAAACAGTTAGCTTTCTAGAGACAACACTGACCCAATCCCTCATAGCCTCTTTTTTGAAAGATGTCCCATGTTAAGGATTTATTGTTTAACAATAACCACATTAATATTTTTTATTTTGATAGTCATTTTAATTTTTAGAGTAGCCTCAACCACCAATATTGTGGGATATCATTACCCTCAATAGTAAGGGATTTGTATCCTAGCCCGGTTTCACAAGTACCTATAGGATTCAAATACCAAATGAGGTGATCTTCTTTATCTTTTGGATTTTTGAAACAACTTCTTATCTTTAAAGTGTAGGATTCCCATATCTCTTCATTTTCCTCTTGAATTCCAATCTCCTCCCAAGAAAGCAATACTTTCATCGTATCTATAGCTATGATTCCTTGAACTACTTGTCTTAGAGTATGGTAGTCATGACTTTTCAAGTCCAAAATTAATTAGGGTGGGAACCTCTGTGCATCATTTCTACCGCTCTATGGATCAAGGACAATTTGGAACTTTTTACCTCTGCTAATTATCCATACCAACCAATTTCATATCAAGGGGAAGGCCATAACCATTGTTTTCCAAATTATTGATGTGTTTTTAATATATTTAGATGGATTTTTGACCCATTCCTCTATGGATTTAGGAGTAATATATTTATCTTGGATTATCTATTCCTAGAGTCCAAACCCTTGTATAAATCTCTATATATTCTTAGTTGCAAGAGCCTTTGAAAAAAAGGAGTGTGTTCTTTAGTCATCATTCACCTTGAGATTTTGTAGCAACAAGTTTCTTCTAGGCGGCTAATACTATCCCTTTTTTCCCTACCTATCCAAACCAAATGAATTTTCAACTTAGTGCCTAATTTCATCTAGGAATCCTTTTCAGATCCATGCTAGGGACATCCAATAGATGAGGATGTATTTTAGAACATATTTCACAAGAACACATCGATCACCTCTAGAGAGTCATTGATTGCATCATGTGTTGAGTTTCATCTATACCTTGGATATTATCCACTACTAGACACCTTTTTTTAATACCATATTGCTTTCAAACAAAATCCCGGGTATTTTATTCCATCATATATTGCCAATAATTGAAAAGGAAATACTTGGGAGTACATGTCTTTTTCATTCTCTAAGAGGCCTCAATGGGCGTTTGTACACTTCTCAATGTTTAGCTTCAATTCATTGATGTGTTTATCATTTATTTATTAAATGATTTTACTCAATTACCTTATAGAGTTTAATGTTATTATTTTTAATGTCTAATTTTTTTCACCTTTTACTTATCTATCTCAACTCCCTTATATCATTTACCATTAATTATTTTCTAATGGCTATGTCTTTTCTAGAATCTATATATTCATTATTGGCTCACTCTTCTCTATCAATTGTGCTTCATTTGATCCCTAGTTGATTAGTGCAATGACCACTAGAAACATTGAGACTTATAAACTCCAACACAATTCATATCCAAAAGCCTTACTATAATTATGATTAACTATGAAAAACTTCATATTGAAAATGGATCCATAGATTATAAATGTAAGTCTACATCAAAAGTAGCTAATAAACAACGAGAACTAGAGCTTGTGTAATAATTTCTACACATAAGAGTGTGTTAAAATTCTCTCTCTTACAAAAGGGTTGTGACTCTAAAGCCCAATCATTATCAACCTAACAAGGATAACACTTATTTATTATATATTCCAATTCAAACATCATATTCTTCAATTACATCATTTTAATACAACAATATCAAAGAGAATACGTTCTATACTATCCCTAAGCATTATGAGCCAGTTGAGTCATTACAACATGAAACCAATTTGATTACAACATGAATCATTGCATTCACAAATAATTTCTTCATTCAATGCAATGAAGAAAAAAGGCATCAATTGATGTTATCATACTTTTTAACCTTCCACCAAATCTTCATGATAAATCCACATCCAGATAGATTGGTGTTAACCAATGTCATCAGTTGTATCTTGGTCATTCATAATTATGTATTATCGGTTATTCACCATTTATGTCCTTATCCACATTAGAATTGTGAATGTACCATTAATATCATGGAATCAACCATTATTGTGAATGTACCACTAATCATCAATGACTATTTCTCCTTCTTGGTGGTTACAATTTTGGTTTCTCTAATTATATTTGTCTCCATCATAATGATTATTCTATAATCACCATCTAATATTATTAAATTGAGTAGAGTGAGATCTTATATTTCCATATGAAATTGAAATAATTAATAGTCCAATTGATAATGTTGCAGTGATACTTGGAATCTATTGAATGAATTCAATATGAAATGTTCATTGATCACCTTTTCGAAGCGATTGATGGATTTTATTGTCAACCAACAACTCTAGAGGCCTCAATTTTGATTTCTCTAACTTTCCCTATGTATCCTTCATCATATTGTTTACTATGGAACCATCATCCAATAACATATTGGTTAGAGAGCGATCTCCTATTTCCATATGTATTTGTGTGCTCCATCCTTGTCTAATATGATAATGTTTGTAACCTATACTCCTTGTTTCATCGTATCAATAAATTTTTGGTATTGATGCCATTAATAGTCTAATTGATTGTCATGATAACCCTCTAAATATGTAGAAATAATTCTTCCCAAGTTTCTCATTGATCACCTTGTTGAATACCTAGTTATAGATTTTAGCATCTATCAACTCATTGTTCAATAATGTGTAGGTCAACATGAATTCTAGAGTTTTCTTATTTGTATCATGCCTTCCATGTTCTATGGAAATCAACACAAATTCTCTCTCTCTTGTGCTAGTTTGAACATTCTTTGCATTTGGTTCCTCGTTTCTCTAGTGTGTGTTGGTTGACATAGATTCTTTTGTCTTTGTGTCAACAAACACATTCTAATTAATTATTTTCTTAATACAATGAATTTACAATTCTCTACTAATGATTCTCCTGTTATTTTGGTGTCACTAGACACATCTTCCTTTTCACCTATGTCAATTGACATAGCCATGACCTTTGTATTCTCGAGATTGTAGGGCCATGTTATGGTAGGATTTGATGTTGTTTCAGTGCTCTTCATGTTGAAATGTTGTATTAGGGGTTATGGTAGTTAAGCTCATTAGGAGTTACAAGTCAGATAAAGGTTACATTGGTTTAGAATATTTATAAAATATATATATATATATATATATATATATTATATAAAATATAAAAAATATTTATAAAATTAAAATATTGTAAATATATATATGTTATATATATGTTACATATATAACATATATATGTTACGAACAGAACCCGACCGTGCCCTAAAACCATTCGCATATTGCACATAGTGAAAAAAGAACTCGACCGGCACTGGCCTAATCCCATTCGCATTTCACAATGAACAGAACCCCGTGACCGGCCTAACCCCATTCACATTGCCACAGTTGAACAAAACCCGACCCCTAACCCCATTCACCCTAACTCATCCCATTTGAACTCGGCCGACCCCATTCACATGCATTGATCCCTGAACTTGGTCGACCCCATTCGACCCATTTGCATTCATCTCGATCCACAAAGGTAGACATACACCCCAACAAGAGACGCAGTGAACCCAGCAAGGATCCACAGAGACAAAGAGCGACAAAGAAGCGAACTAGACCAACAATGAATTCCATTCTGGTAAATTTTTCTCACTCTGTCCTTTTCAAAATTTTCATTCTGAAAAGTCTAGGGCACACATGCATCATCATTTGAATGGTATATTCTACATATTCGATCTAGGGCACCATGTTTGAATTATATATTCTATAGATTTGAGTTAGGGCATATTCGAATTTGAACTTTTGTTCCTAGGGTTTTCCTGGTCACAATTTTATCAAAGGGATAACATGAAATCTATGCCAACCATATAAAACACTTCAAGAATCCATATAGAATACCATAACTGCAAATTGGGCAGTGAAACAGTGTGAAATATCCTACATTCCAAGTGTTTGTCAAAATTCCACACTCAGGAATTCATATAAAATTGCTACAGCAATGAGTAAATTCATAACCACCTCTATAAACATTTCAGTGGAAAATGTTTTGACGAAAGGCCAACATAGTAAAACCAAGAAAAAGACCAAAAATAATTGAGTGGGAATTTTACAGTTTTAAATGCACACAAAGCTCTTCATTAGGTTGGTAAATTTCTTGTAGCATCATAACATTAGGTTGGTAAATTGAGAACATTCATTTGAGGGATAATTGTTTTTGGGCACCCCCAACCTCTCTGCAATTTAGTGAAATAATGATAATTTTGTAACCAATTTTTAGGTCTTACCTGCTCTAAAGACCCCATTGATGGTGATTTGTTTACCCTCTCTTACTTTTTTCCTTTCTTCACACTTAGCCAATGATATATCTGATTTCCTTTCAATAGTAGAAGGCATTTTCTTGTCCATGGCTAGTCCCCCCACCAACCCCCTTGGCTCCATCTCAGATTATTTTAATGATCTTAACAAACATAAGCACTTTAGGGAAACAAATTTAGACTTATTCGTAGGGTTATTTGTGGGTAGAATGGATTGTGACTTAGTCTCTTTGACCAAAACATTATTTGTTTGGACATGGACCAACTTAGTATCATTAGAAGCAAATCTCATATATACAAAGGGTACACTACATTCCCCTAGAACAATCTTATTCTAAATTATCTCCCCCAGCTCCTATCATAACTCTTTTGAGCCAGACCTTCTCTCGACCCTTTTTTATCCAATTAGGGACTCAAACATCGAATCGGGACAATCACTTGTTAATTCCATATGTTTAGTAGTATCCTCATAACCAATTGGAATCGAGAAGCCACTAGGAACATTATGAAGGTGCAAGAACATGTATGAGATATACATACCTCTTTTATCTGGAGATGTTGTTGGAGTTAATGTGTCGGGTTGTGTAGAATCCTTTCTGGATGGTGAATGATGAGGATCATTCTTCAGACACCCAACTTCATGACAAAACACACAACAAAAAAAGAGTCTCCAACACTCTAATTTTTGTTGGAATTTCCAATTTCTCCATTCTGTATCCATATCCAATTTTTATAATAGAACTTCTATAAGGTCTAATTCGACCAAAATACGCCCAACCATGCCATCTTCCTTCTCCATACATCGATCCTCCAAAGCAACAAATCAACCAATGGTATTCCCTATTCCCTCCAATATCTTGATATTCCAAAGCTCAATGGGTAAACTAGGCAAAAATACCCATATCTTTTGAATTAATGTAGGTTCCCTTTGTGGGTCAAAGCCCAACATCCACCTCTTGAGACATAAACCTGATGGGCCGCATAACTAGTCATTTTCCAACAAAAGGGTTGCATATGCTTTAGATTGCACAAGAAAACATACCCAACCACATACAAGAAGATGAAAGGATGACAAGTACCCCAACATAGGCTTCTAATTCTCACCCAACCACAGTTTCAAAGAGACACCTTTAAAAATATTGCCTATAAAATATCCCAACAACTTCCATGGTCATCAAACCTTTTGAGTGCTCAACATAAAATGTTTTAATTCTTCTTTGATGTGGCACTTATACTCTTTTTTTAATTGGGTTAGGGTGAACCTGTACAAACTTAAAACAATGTTTCATTGTGACTTTAGCTTAGGACCAACCTAAAAATAACTTAAATTTGTTTATATTAATTAAATTTTCTTTCATTTGGATCCCCTCCTACTAGGGATGACCTCATCATCATCAAATATAACATCAAAATTTGTCCTTCCAAGTGAATTTGACCTTCTTTTTGCTTAATTAGTCATCCATTAAGGTCATTTATTTCCTTCTTTTGTAGCCAAAATGTTAATGAAGCATGTGGCATGCCTCCAGTGGACCTTGTTTGACCATAGAGATACCTTCTAATGCCACATGGCACAATTTCAAGAAATATGTTCCTCCATTAGCTCTCTTTTTTTCACATGCCTTACTCTGAACCTTCTCCATTGTAGGTATTTTTTTTGTATTTTTGGTTTTTTCTTACCATATGTCATGCTTTAGCCACCTATTGAAGTGTGGAGATCATCTTCTACATAGTGCTTCATTTATCCATGGGTTTTGGGCCTTGGTTT
Organism: Picea glauca; assembly: GCA_000966675.3. Taxonomy (NCBI): domain Eukaryota; kingdom Viridiplantae; phylum Streptophyta; class Pinopsida; order Pinales; family Pinaceae; genus Picea; species Picea glauca. The sequence goes on along the minus strand of JZKD02S1654327.1, from coordinate 84,582 downwards.
CAATCTTTGGAACAAGGCTCTTCATCAATGATGCAACAAAAATGTAATGAAGTCCATGTATCCATGCCTCAAATGTGCCAAGTCTAACAAAATGGAATCTCTTGGTGAAATTTTCCTCTAGAACATCCTCCAACAAGCCAACCATATTTATCCACACCTTAGACGATGAATGGTGCTATGGAAATATGGAATAAGGTGCATAGCCTCCACAACTCATAACTGCCATTGAAGTCTAAGGATGTTTTGTTGTGCTCGGATGACACACGCATTTTTAGGGGGTAGCAACTAGCTCCACCCGGGCATTGCACTCCCTTGTGGGGTGTGAGAGAACTCTAGAATCTCTATTGTACCTGGAAGGTGAATCAATAGGTTGGCTACCCATTGGGTTAGGGTGAACCTATAAAATCTTAAAACAATGTTTAATTGTGACTTTAGGTTAGGACCAACCTAAAAATACCTTAAAGTTGTTTCTATTAATTAAATTTTCTTTCATTTGGATCCCCTCCTACTAGGGATGACATCATCGTCATCAAATATAACATCAAAATTTGTCCTTCCAAGTGAATTTGACCTTATTTTTGCTTAATTAGTCAACCATTAAGGTCATTTATTTCCTTCTTTTGTAGCCACAATGTCAATGAAGCATGTGTTATGACTCCAGTGGACCTTGTTTGACCATAGAGATACTTTCTAATGCCCAAACATTTGGTAGAAGTGGGGCTTGTTGCAGGGATGAAGGTGACTAGGGGTTGTTCCCCTACTACATGATGCTCTGAAAACTCTTTAGATAAGAAGATGGGTTTATCATCACTCTGAAGGTATTTCTTTTCTACAACATCGACCAATAATTTATTGCCTTATACCTTTCAACCAACTTATTGAAAATCATATCCATGGGATTATTTGATAGGCTTGCAAAGTGTCATCAAGTTTCTTCCTTCTTTCCATGCAATGTTGAAGCAAACAATCCTCGTCGTAGAATTCTTCAAGAGCCTAATCACAATCTCAAAATCCTACAAATTGCTTTAATGAAACTTGAAATTGAAGACACGGCCCTTGGACAATCTTTACAAAACCATTAATGTGTTGCAATTCCTCTCAACGTACAAACAAACAATTTCATCATAATATCCTTATGAATAACGTTTAGGTCTGGCATAAAATCCCTAGTTGTGACCTCCATTTGTATTGTCATTATCTGAGATGGAGGTCCTAAGGTGCTAAGTATGTAATGGTGGGGTTAGTTGTTAAGATGATGGGGAGGTAGGGTTTAAGGGAATGTGTTTCACCTTATTTTTTATACGAAATGCAAAAAACATTCATCATAACATCTTCATGAATGATGCCCATGCAGCCAAATGAATGTGGAATATGTGTCACTTATCATGCAACATGGATTAGGTAGATACCCTATATTACCACCACTTCCCTTTCCACCCTTAAGTCCTTATTTAATTCCATAGGTTTATCATGAAATATGGTTTAGCATATGTTTTTGTTTTTGTCGGGATTTGGTGGTCTATGCTTGTCATCCAACATGGATTAGGTAGATACCCATGTTCAACCCTAGGTTTCATTTATTCCTACAAAACTATTAGTGTTTCCCTATAGTATTGAGGTTTAGGATGGCCTTGTGGGAGTTGACAATGCAACACATGGGGGTTAGCAAAAATTAGAGGCATTTTGTGTCATGTGGTTCCTCTTCCTTGAGTAGAGGGTGCCTAGTTGGGTTATCCTAGTCTAGTATTTATATTTTTCTATACCATTTCTAGAAGTTATGGAATTGCTCAAGTTCAAGTGATAATTTTTTGTTTAGGTTAATTACGCACAAATCCAACAAACAAAAAACTTAATACTATTTTTTTCTTAGATCCATATGATAAATTTATCATGTCCTTAGTGTTTTCACATTTTTAATATGTTCTTAATATCATGTCCAAAATCAAGAGGGATATCACATTAAATTAGGTGGTTGACCACTAATATTGGTAATTGCACCCTAGTCTAATTGTGCATCCAAAACTAAAGATATAAAAATTTTATTTAG
>JZKD02S1654327.1:55086-65430 GCA_000966675.3 Picea glauca | reverse complement strand
AAGGTTCATGATTCCCTATAGACAACATGTTATGTGGTTTAGGGCATTGATTATGTCCCTTAATCCCTAAAGGATTCATAAATGACCCAAGGGCCTTATTTTCCTCGCTTGACCACGACTAATTACTTAATGCAGATGTCCCTAGTTCAAAATATTTCCTAATGGTACACATATTCAACTTGGAGGCCAAATATTTCCTCTAAATGGATTATGTTGAAGGTGATGTTCAAGGATATTGAGCCTCACAAATCCATTTATGGAATAAGTCCCTTATTGTCCTCCCTCCCTTTGTTATGGTAAAGTCCTTGAGATCCATTCCTACTATGAAAAAACTCATTATTATACCCATATCCTACTTATATGACAAAGATTCACTTTAAATGAACTATGTTGTGGTTTGTGGCCTTGTCCATGGCCCTTGTAGGTCCTCGAAAGATTCATTTAGAGCCTAAGGGATTTATTTTCCTCTCATGCACATTATCAAGGCATTGAGACCTATCCCCATTATCTAAGGAATTATAGGAGAAACCATGTTCCACTTGGAGGATATGGTAATATTAATATTAAAATTGCAGGCTAAAATAAATTTTTAATTTTTTTTAAATAAATATTACTCGTCGCACTTGCAATGACAATTGTACACCTACGATGGATTTTCTTTATAAACAAAAAAATTGGACGAATTTGCTATATAAACAACAAAAGTTGTCGTCGCACATGCCACGACAACTTAAGTTGTTGCGACGCACTTTCTACATAACCAATGAAAGTTGTCATGGCAATGGGTGTCGCAAGTGCGACGACAACTTAAGTTGTTGCGACGAATTTGCTATATAAATAATTAAATTTGTCGTCGAAGTTGTCGTCGCACGTGTGACGACAACTTAAGTTATTGCAACGAGTTTTCTATATAAACAATGAAAGTTGTCGTCAAAGCCGTCGTCGCAAGTGCGACGAAAACTTAAGTTTCTACGACAAATTTGTTATATAAACAATGAAAGTTGTGGTCACAAGTGCGACGACAACTTAAAATATTGTGACGTAGTTGCTACATAAACAATGAAAGTTGTCGTTGCAACAGTCGTCTCAATTACAACGAAATGTTGGTTTTAGTTATTTTGCCTATATTGTCGTATTGGCGATGATATGTCTTTTTTGTCGCAATTGTGAGAAGTTCCCTATGGTCGTCGCTCTTGCGAAGATAATTCAAGTTCGTCGCAATTGCCACGTGACCTAAAATGATGTTTTAGAGACTCAGTATTCATCGCAATATCCACGACACAACGTCGAAAGAGCATCGAAATCCTTACATTATGTGATCTTTATTTCAAGAGAAAGATAAGATCTTGCATCTTGGAGTTATCTACTGCATGGATACCTCTCATAAATCCTTCATGACAGAATAGAAGAAATTCCACAATCATACCAAGAAGCAATATCATCACAACAACAAACTGATAAATGGCCCCAAACCCTCACGACCTTCTCTTACTCAAAGAGTTGATAAAGGAGCTAAGTCAAAAGGAAAGAAAACTAAGACACATTCCAATTTTTATGGGTGAGATGGGCATATAGAGTCAAAATGTTTTTAGAATATGGAATCCCAAGAAAAAGTCATGAATAAAACAACATCCATCTGGATCTTTTTGCTTCTAATCCTTCGTAAAAAGAACATGCCCTTTCTACCTCTACTTTTTATTTCAATGCAAAAACTTATTTTTCTTCAAATGAGTGGATTCTATTGTACAGAAGGACATAATATCCCATCCCATTCTATTAGGGATATTACAGTGGTATCAGAGTTGGTGATCTTTCCAGCTATTACAAAAATATTCCCATGGAGACAGGTGAACTTTCCCTTGTATTATATACCCCTAATACCAAGATAGAAATATGCAGGTGGACACTAACATCCCTTTGAATTCAGTTCGATCAATCAAAAAGAGAGAAGGATAAAGAGTGTGATGCACCTTGTTTTGAAGTTTTTTCTCGCTCCTTTCAATACGAGCTTGATCTCCAAAATACTTAGCGCAACTTGATACCTACAATAGGTATAAAAGAGAAGAAAAGAACTCCTACTCTATAAGATTAGATCAAACAAATTCATATACAAAGTTTGAAGGAACAATAGACAAGAACATGCTAGAATACACAAGCTTGAAGGAAATAGGACAAGTATATTAAAATAAGAACCCAAAGAGAATACTCACAAGCATGGATGATTATTCAACACTCCTCCAAGCCCTTCTCATCGAGCCCTTGCAAAAATCTACCAAGATCAGAGGTTTGATATCTGAAATCTTCCTCCCTTTCACCTTGTAAATCCCTCAATATATAGGCTTGAGAGGCATAAAAACCATGAGAAAATTAGGGCTATGGTTGAGAATATGGATCCTTTAGGATTGGATCAGATCCTAAAGTGAGGCCCAAACATGAGGGTCAAACACAACTAACATAATCTCAAAGAGTTGGACCATAGATTAAGGTGGGGGAGATCCGTCCTTTCTCTCAACAACATTAGCACTTTCGCCTAGTGAGAAACAAAACATTGATCCTAGATCAGGGATCCCCTATAGTGGTAGAGTGATGCAAGAGCATCGTCAACAAGTACATGCGGTGGGACAAATAAGCGCCTAAGAACCAATCCAGAGTCTCAAACGCTAGCCAATACTGCAAATCTTTTGCAGCTGATAAAAACTGAAAAGGGAAAGATCACGTGCGTAGAAAAAATAAGCACGCGTGACCTGGGAGTTCAACCCTAGTCTTGATGTAACTGCAGTTAGATAGTAGTCAATTTGTTTTGTTTTGTATAAAGAGAGGTTTCGTATGCCCAAAATGGGGGTTACGAGAGTTGTGAGCAAGTAGAAGTTTCTGAGAATTAGTTTTTGTTTGATTTTAGCTGTAACCATTTTCTTGATTTGAATGAAGATAACAGAGGAAAATTGATCCAAATTTGTGAGATTGTGTTGTTTGTATTTTCCCTGTTGTTGTTGTCAATCTTTTCAAGAATGAATGAATCTTGCTACGAGTGTATGTAGCTCTGAAATGCTTGCATAAAATTTAAATCGATTTTCTTCGTGAGTTGGTGCAAAGTATGCACACAGTCCACAATGAGTGTGTTGACAGGGTATGTTTCGACTCGTAAATCCAATAAGAAATAGCATAAGACAGTCTGCAAGGAGTGCATTGACAGATTCTGTTTCGACTCATAAGCTCAAGAGGAACAATGTAAGAATTCCTTTGCAGTAAGTTTAAAGCGACTGCTACAAGGTGTGCACAGTCGTCACAAGAATTCAAGACCTTGTGTAAAGATCTGTTGCAAGGAGTGAAAAGATATGGAATTTGATGAAGAGTTGAAGCTATTCTATAAAGAAGTCAAAGAATCAAGACCATAGGAACACCAGGACAAAGGGAAATGATTCTTTTCGAGAACCTTCGAATCTGAGTTTGAATAATTTCCCAGAAAAGCAAGAAGTCTTGGGAGATCAAAATCTTGGGAGGGATCAAGATCAGGAGGGATTGTAGAAGTGCGAACCAGATCCAATAAATGGAATCATAGGAAGAATAAGGGTCGAAGCCTTTACATCTTTCAAAAATCTTCTAAGTCTGAAGAACTCGTAAATTTAGGAGGAAAGATCTCAGTCATTCGATATGAGCACCAGGGAAAAGATCTCAGCCATTCAATCAGAGCACCAAGAAAGGGTTTCAACTGTTCAATCTGCATGCAAAGGGATCGTAACCGTCCGATCAAGGCAAAGTGCACTAATGATATATCTTTGAAAGTGTACAGGGGAAGCGGACTTATAAAGTTCTGAAATCTTCAGGACCGTCCATTTGTCAAGGAGGACACATGGCAAGAGATCAACATTTCGCTAACTCATGACTCGGAGAAGTCAAAGGTAGAGTCATGAGAACTCGCGACACGCGAAATCACGATTTGATCTGAGTGGTTGGATCAAGAAAGATTGTGAGCCATCGATCTGACACGATCGGGAAATCGGGAATCAAAAGAACAGAGGTGAGCCAACCTCCAAATTCGCAAAATGTGAATTCCTAATTTGATCACAATCATTGATCGAAGGGGGGAGCTAAACCGAAGATCTGGTCTATTCAGAGATTTGGAACTGAGGGAGTCGGAGGTAAGAGTTCTGGGAATTCGCGAAATCTGATTTCGCGATTTGATCGCAACCGTCGGATCAAGGAGAGATCTGGACCGTCGATATAGTGCCATCATGATTTCGGATATAGGGAGAACGGGTGTAAGAAGAATCCAAGGTCGTGAAAAGTGAACCCCCAACTTGATCACATCCATCGATCAAAGAAATATTTGAACTGTCGATCTAGCGCCATCGCAATTTCAGATATCGAGAGAACGAAGGTAGCAACACTCCCAGAGTTGTGAAACACGAAATTGTGATGCACCCTTCATTTAAATGTGTGGTCACATCCATCGGTTACATGAGGGAAGGGGCTTAGCTAGAGAAGATTTAGTGCCTAATTATGTTGAAGCTTTAAAGCGTTAAGGAAGAGCATGCGAGTTCCATAGAACCTGTGCCTTAATAAGAAGGGGGCCTATTAAGTTAATTGAGTTTCATGAGGGGACAAAGAGTCAATCAAACTTAGATTCTTGATCTATCCTAGACTGGGAGGTCACACAGCCCTTTGGAGAGAAGGGGGGTCTGCATTAAGTGGTATTAGAGATGTTTTTTTTTTGTTTACGGACCTCAGACAAAAGAAGGAAGGTAACAGGGGATAGTCTGATACCATCAAGTGGTATCAGAGCATAATTTTTTCTTGTAGACAGCAGGAAAAGGAAAGGAGGAAAAGAACTAAAAATTATACTTTGTGTGTAAGGACAGTCAACATAATGCCACCGAGGAGATGAGGGGAGCCACCTTTATCCAATCGTGTTGTAGAAAGGGAGATGCGAGAACTTCGTGCAAGGTTGGAAGCAATGGAAGCAGTGAAGAAAAGAGAACATGATGCTGGAGACTTCAGCGATGGAGAGAGTGAAGATGTAGAAGCCGAAGAAGGCTTGCTGAGAGCAGTTGTTAGATTAGGAGCTAGAGCCAAGATAGAGGTCCCAATGTACGAAGGAAATGTGGATGTTGAAGAGATGTTGGATTGGATAAGGTCCATGGACAAATATTTCGATTATGAATATGTCGATGGGGATAAAAAGGTGAGACATGTTGTCACCGGGATTAAGGGACATGCAACACTATGGTGGGATGAACTGTAGGTTGAGAGGATAAGTATAGGTAAACAAAAGATAAAGAATTGTGACAGAATGGTAGCCAAGCTAAAGGCTAAATTCATGCCCAAAGATTATGATATCAATTTGTTCAGGAAGCTGTAGAACCTGAGGCAGAAGGGTATGACAGTCAAAGAATACACATAGGAGTTCTACAAGCTTAACATCGGAGTTGGACAAAGAGAGAGGGATGAAGAAAAAGTTGTCAGGTATATGAATGGCCCGAGGTATGAAATCCAGGATGATCTCAGCATGATGTCAGTAAGTACAGTAGAGGATGCTTATCATTTCATGTTGAAGGAAGAAGAGAAGTTGGTCAAAAAACAAAGCCAGTGAAGTAGAGGTAAAATATCATCCCCAAACAAAGGCAAGGGAGTTTCCCATGACAAGGTGCATAACTCCAAGGACAAGGCTGAAACTCCACACAGTCACTCAAAAAGAGGAGGTAGTTCCCGAGGAAGACACGGTGGTGGAAGGAATGCTTCTAGAAGAAGAGCAGAGGAGGAATAAGGTGTTATGTATGTGGAAAGACAGGGCACATGTCTTGGGAATGCCCCGAGAAAAATAAAGAAGGAGGAGAAGCTCACATTTCGGAATCACAAATAGAGAATGTTGAAGTAGAAGGAGCAAATGATGGAACATCCTTGATGATGAGGAAGGTTCTCTTAAAAATAGAGGGAGAAGTTAAAAAACCTGTACAAAGAAACAGTCTATTCAGGACATCTTACAAGACTAAAGACAGAGTATGCAAGGTGATCATTGGCAGTGGGAGCACTGATAACTTAGTATCCAAAGAGATGAAATTGGAGATGGAGACAACTGCACACCCGGAGCCATATAAAGTCTCATGGTTGCAGATAGGACACCAGGTAATGGTTACTAAACAATTTTTGGTCAAATTTAAGATAGGAGGATATAGATATTAAATCCTGTGTGATGTAATTCCCATGGATTTATGTCATATTTTGTTTGGAAGACCATGAAATTTTGACGGGAATGTCATTCACGATGGGAGGAATAATACATACACCTTAGAGAAGAATGGTAGGACACACATGTTGTTGCCAATAGATGAGAATAAAGTGAAAGAGGAAACCAACACAAGCATACTTCTCATGAGCGGGAAGGAACTCTTGAAAGAAGTCAAGAAAGAATAGGAGATGCAGTTTGTTGTAGTGAGGAAACCCAGAGTTATCCTTACAAGTACTTAGATGGATGATTTTCCTGAAGAAGTTCAGGAATTGTTAGATAATTTTGATGACATAGTTGTGGATGAGTTGCCTAACTTGTTGCCACCCATCAGAAGTATCATCCATCATATTGATTTGATACCAAGAGCAAGCCTGCCAAACAAAGTAGCATACATATTAACACCTCGAGAGAATCAGGAGGTAAAGAACCAGGTCCAGGAATTGTTAGAAAAGGGTTTGTTCAAAGAAATCTTGAGTCTGTGTGAAGTACCAACTGTGTTGAGTCCAAAGAAAGATGGATGATGGAGAATGTGTACAGACTCGAGAGCCATCAACAAGATCACTATCATGTATAGATTCCCTTTGCCAAGAATAGATGATTTGATGGACTGTTTAAGTGGAGCAAATTTCTTTTCTAAGATAGATTTGAAAAGTGGATATCACCAGACCAGGATGAGAGAAGGTGATGAGTGGAAGACATCCTTTAAGACAAATGAAGGTTTGTATGAGTGGATTGTTATGCCATTTGGCTTAACCAATGTCGTGAGTACTTTTATGAGGTTGATGAATGAAATACTAAAATATTTCATTGGCAAGTTTGTGGTTGTGTATCTAGATGATATATCGATCTTTAGCAAGACTAAAGAGGAGCACTTGAGGCACCTGACACTAGTGATGAGGAGACTACAACAAGAGAAGTTGTTGATAAACCTGAAGAAGTCCTCTTTTATGAAGACATAACTCATTTACTTAGGTTTTGTGAACTCTTCAAATGAATTGAAGATGGATCCAGAGAAGGTGAAATCCATCAAAGAATGGCCATCACCAAGGAGTATGTTTGAGGTAAGAATCTTCCATGGATTAGCTAGTTTCTGTAGGAAGTTCATCAAATATTTTAGTGGAATTTGTGCACCAATGATAGATACAGTGAAGAAAAGGCACAAGTCTTTTAAATGGATAGAGGAGGCTAAAAAGAGCTTCAATATACTGAAGGAGAAAATAACAGAGTGACCCATTCTGGTCTTACCAAATTTTGGGAAGACGTTTCAGGTGAGATGTGATGCAAGTGGCATTGCAATTGGAGGATTTTTGAGCTAGGACAATAGACATGTTGCTTACTTCAGCGAGAATTTGAATGAGACTAAGAGAAAATACTCCACATATGATAATGAGTTTTATTCCATAATTCAATCCTTGAAGAAATGGAGACATTACCTTGTCCCACAAGAATTTGTCTTGTATATCGATAACCCAGCTTTACAATTCATAACCAAACAGGAACAATTGAATCAGAGGCATGCGAAGTGGATTGAGTTTATGAAAAATTTTACTTTTGTCATAAAACATATTACTGGAAATGTTAACAAATTTGTTGATGCCTTGAGCAGGAGATGTTTGATTCTACAAGAATTTTAGGTAAAGACCTTAGGGTTTGAACACCTTGAGGAAATGTACAATGATGATCCAGATTTCAAGGAAGCATACAAATCATGCGTGAATCATGTGCTGAGAGATAGGATTCAGTGGACAGAGTATATGATTCAAGAGGGATTGTTTTTCAAGAGCAATCAATTGTGCATACCAAAATTTTGAATGAGGGATAACCTTTTGAAGGAAAAACATAGTGGAGGATTGGATGGACATTTCGGCCATGATAAGACATTTGCACAGTTGAGCAGTTCATACTATTGGCCATGTATGAGAACAAATGTGATAAAATTCATGAACAGATGTAGAACCTACCAACATGCAAAAGGTAAAAGACAGAACACTGGATTATGTCAACCATTTCCCATACCAGAGAGGCCTTGGGATGCAATAAGCATGGATTCTTTGTTGGGACTGCCAAGAACACAAAGAGGATGTGATTCCATATTTGTGGTGGTGGATAGATTTTCAAATATGGCACACTTTATCCCATGCCAGAAGACCAGTGATGCAACACACGTTGCAAATCTGTTCCTTAAGGAAGTTGTGAGACTTCACGACCTACCCAAAAGCATTTTCTTGGATAGAGACACCAAATTTGTCGATCATTTTTGAAGAGCATTGTGGAAGAATTTAGGGATAGATTTTTCCTTCAGCTCAACTTATCACCCTCATACAGATAGACAGACTAAGGTGGTAAACAAAAGTTTGGGAAACCTATTGAGGATTCTGGTCACCGAGCACCATAATCAGTGGGATCAGATTCTTCCACAAGAAGAATTTGCATACAATGACTCACCAAACAGGAGCACTGGGAAGAGCCCATTCCAAATATTGCATGGAATGCAACCCAGGGGAGTATCTGAGTTGAGAGACTTGGAGCAGAGTGGTATCAGAAGCACGGGAGTAGAAGATTTTTCTGCAGAAATGAAGAAGCTCCATAGCTAGATCAGAGGGAATTTGCAGAGTTCTAGCCAAGAGTACAAGCATAGAGATGATCAACATCGCAGAGAACTTCAATTTGAAGTAGGAGATCAGGTTCTAACACATCTCAGTAAGGAAAGGTTCCCTAGGGGGACATATAACAAGCTAAATATGAAGAATATAGTACCATGTAATATCTTGAGGAAGTTTGATGCAAATGCCTATGAGATCGAGCTACCAGATGATGTGGTCATATCGCCCATATTCAATGTTTCAGACCTATATCCTTACAGGAAGGATGGAACAGAGGGATCAACATATCAAGAGAAGATTCAGTGGGAGAAACAAATGCTTATAGCCAAAAAATCACAGATGGAAAAGATCATTAATCAGAGGATGGGTAATAAAACCCGAAGGAATACCTATTTTGAATATCTGGTCAAATGGAAGGGACATCTAATAGAAGATGCCAGTTGGGATAGTGAAGTTGATATCCAGAAGCACGAAAAGTCAGTCCAAGATCTCATTGATAGGAGCACATGAATTTTTTCCCAGGGGAGTATGATGCAGGAGCATCGTCAGCAAGTACACGTGGCAGGACAACTCAATGCCTGAGAACCAATCCAGAGTCTCGAACGCTCACCAATACTGCAAATCTTTTGCATCTAATAAAAACAGAAAAGAGAAAGATCGTACTCATAGAAAAAATAATCACACGTGACCTGGGACTTCAACCCTAGTCTCAATGTAACTACAGTTAGATAGTAGTTTGTTTGTTTTCTTTTGTATAAAGAGAGGTTTTGTACGCCCAAAATGGGATTTACGAGAGTTGTGAGCAAGTAGAAGTTTATGAGAATTAGTTGTTGTTTGATTTTAGATGTAACCATTTTCTTGATTTCAATGAAGATAATAGAGGATGTAGGGGCCGAATAGATTTAACGTCAAATAATTACATAAATTGTAACAGTATTGATTTCAGAAAAATTCACTAATTTCTTTTAATTGAGCAAAACAGTAAAATTCAAATATTCCTTTAATTGAGCACATTCGCATATAAATTTATCAACAATAATAAAATTTTATAGCAAAATAAAACAAATAAACAATTTAAATTACCTGGGTCTGGTGCTAATTCGCCTTGCTGCCTTGTTGTTACCTTCCTGTTGCCTGATGCACTGACCAACACTGCCCAAACCTACTATCCTCCCTGCCAACTATGACAACTACCTAGCTCCAGCATATCATATGGATATCCTCGCCCCCGTGCCCAAAACCTCCAGCAAACTAGTGCCTGTACTGATCCAATCCAACTCCAAAACTCAACTCCCCTCTCTGCAAATCCAAGAGAGCCCCCCAAAAATCAATCCCCAAAATCTCTCGTCGAATGATAATGCCCTTCGTAAGCCTCCTCCTCTCCATATCCTTCCTTCACTGCCTCATGCATTTACTTCCTTACCCACCCATTTATTACCTTATCCCCTCATAATTAATTTCTTATCCCTTTATATTCAATGTCTTATCCCTTCCCGTGTACGTAAGTATTTAACA
>JZKD02S1654327.1:28679-48676 GCA_000966675.3 Picea glauca | reverse complement strand
CACTCTGCTCTTTCCCTCTCGGCAGGCTTGGCTTGCATGTGGCTCTATTGTTGTTGCGTCTGTGAAATGTCGGAGCGAGGTTTTTGGTTGCAGCAGGGCCGCCATTAATTTCCCTGCAAAAGGGATCTATTTTCCGGGATCGGTTCGTTGGTTTCTGTTCAAAATGCAGACTTTAGCCGCAGTTTCGCTGTTTTTGGCAGCCTTGAGCCCAGTTTTATTTATCTATTTTGGGGTTGGTTTAGTTAGTCGTTGGTTTAACAGTGTAAATTTCATTTTATTTGAGAAAGGCGTAGGGCTCGGCTATGTACTGTGGACTGTGTTCCGACTTCTAATATTTCTGTTGTGTTCTGGGTTCTGATATTTCTGCGTAGGGTTTGGCTGTATGGTGTGCATGTTAAACATGCATGAGTTGTTCACACATTCCACTACTCTGTGGTGTTTGGCAGGTTGTAATTATTAGCGTCTGCATAGAGCCAAAGGTTGTCATAATTGGCCTCTGCATAGAGCCAAAGACCACACCTAACGGGCTTAGTATTAGAGTTGGGATTTGTATGGTTTATGTGTGAATGCGCTCGAAATTTGGGTTCGAGGTTTGGCATATGTGAATGCTTATATTAGGACTTAGGTCACCTGTGCGGACACACCACCTTTTAAAAAGAAATGCATCTTCTTGTTTATTCTGTTGATTATCTCATTTCCCTTCTTGTTTTGATTGCATTGCAGACGAAGAAGGATTTCCTGGCCTTCATTTGATTCCCCACTTCGCTTAAGAGAGTTTTAGTTTTTCGACGTAAATTAGAATCATAGCCAGAGCGATTAGTCCCTTACGGAACTCTATGCGCTTTGGTTTTAATGGAAGTGAGGGCTATTCGCTTCATGAATAGTTGTTTGTAATCGGATGGATGATTTGCCTTCAGTTTGCATCGGAAGAAGAGGAATCGAAGTGTGGGGAATAAATTGAATGTTGAGGATTATTAATTGTTGTAATGACAGGAGTTTTGCGTGCTATGTTGGCGGTAGTTATGTGCGTGGCTTATTACTGCGAATTATTGGAGGGGTTGAAGATGCCTTTCTGGCCAAAAGATTTTTTCCCGATGCTATCGCGTCAGGTGTCTTGGCCAGTGTTGAATACGATTTACAGTGCGGCTGATTTTCTACCTCTTTTTGTGGGATCCGTCTCGTAGGAATAAATTGTTCAGTGGAACAGCTCGTGCTTTAACGGCAACGAGGCTCAGATGGTATTTACGGACAAAGAAGGGGACGAGTTAGGAGGAGGCGTGCTATATATTAAGGTCTGGAATTTATACTTTCTACTACTTTTGTATCAAATATGTTTTTAAAGCTACGAAAATCTATTTTTTTCTTTAAACAAAAATATTAGTAATAAAAAATGTACAAAGCCCTTGCCCATGCCCGCTAGGCGGATTATCTTGGGCTCATACGATTTCATACTGCCCTGCCTGTGTTCATATGAGTCCATACCCACCCACCTATGCTAAAAGGTCCAGTTTGTTTTAAAAAGTAAATTGAAATTACCTAAACTGACAAGATTTGATGTTTTCTTAGAATTCGGGGAAGGACTATGTCATTTACAAGAATTTCCTTCCCATGCCGCAGTGGATTCTGTATGTGCTTACCCAAAAATACAAAAATTCCCAAAACTCCAAATGACACTAAAGCTCAAAATTGAGGGAATTACCCTCCTCAATTACTAGTTTAGTGCAGTTGGGGCTCACGTCGTATCCAACGAGTCAAACTGCAGGGTTTCCATCCGGGTCTTCCTCCTCATTGGTGCCATCGATGCAGTTATTCTGCAGCCACCACAAGGGATCCGTTTTCTTCTTTAGGATTTCGTAGCCATTCCAGGAATTCTCTCCTTTAATTTGCAGCAAATGTTTTTCTTCTTCTTTGTATTTTATATTAAAATTTATTTTCATGGATTGGGTTTTAAAATCATTACATAGAAATGGCTCTAGCCAAAATTCTTTATTTATATAGATCTTTAATATATTTCTTTTCATCTCCATACAATTAAAATTATTAAAAGTACACTTCTAATCATCTGATGCAGCTATAGTCTACAGGTTTTCAGAGTGAAAATCAACATAATGAAAGCAAAATAACATTAGAAGTAACACAACACAACACTTTGTTTGTTTAATTGAAGCAAGTGTACTTAATACTTCCACTGTGTAGAATATTATGGGCATATTGTTTATATATAGATCTGTGTAACTAACAAAGAGAATGTGTTTTTGGCTTGCAGGCTAGGTGGAGTTGGAGCTTGGAGCTGGGAACTTGGCCCATAGGCCCAGATTTCAAACTAAGACGCTTCGATACCATATGTAGGGGCCGAATAGATTTAACGTCAAATAATTACATAAATTGTAACAGTATTGATTTCAGAAAAATTCACTAGTTTCTTTTAATTGAGAAAAATAGTAAAATTCAAATATTCCTTTAATTGAGCACATTCGCATATAAATTTATCAACAATAATAAAATTTTATAGCAAAATAAAACAAATACACAATTTAAATTACATGGGTCTGATGCTAATTCGCCATGCTGCCTTGTTGTTGCCTTCCTATTGCCTGATGCACTGACCAACACTGCCCAAACCTACTATCCTCCCTGCCAACTAGGACAACTACCTAGCTCCAGGATATCATATGGATATCCTGGACCCCATGCCCAAAACCTCCAGCAAACGGGTGCCTGTACTGATCCAATCCGACTCCAAAACTCAACTCCCCTCTCTGCAAATCCAAGAGAGCCCCCCAAAAATCAATCCCCAAAATCTCCCGTCAAATGATAATGCCCTTCGTAAACCTCCTCCCCTCCATATCCTTCCTTCACCGCCTCATGCATTTACTTCCTTACCCACCCATTTATTCGTTATCCCCTCATAATTAATTTCTTATCCCTTTATATTCAATGTCTTATCCCTTCCCGTGTACGTAAGTATTTAACAAATTAACTTATAATTTATTATTCCTATTAATTTAATACCCATGTCAATGAATGTAACATGTAATTAATTAATCAATTAATTAATCAAATTGCAACCATTAATTAATTAATAATTATTTAATTAGTATCATTATACCAATCTTGTTTAATTAATACCATATTAAGACAATTAATCCCCTAATTAATTTTTACTTAATAATCCTTAAACATTTATTCAACTAGGGTTGTTACAGAGGAAAATTCATCCAAATGTGTGAGACTGTGTTTTTTGTATTTTCCATGTTGTTGTTGTCAATCTTTTCAAGAATGAATGAATCTTGCTACAAGTGTATGTAGCTTTGAAATGCTTTCATAAAATTTAAATCATTTTTCTTCGTGAGCTGGTGCAAAGTGTGCACACAGTCCGCAAGGAGTCCATTGACAAGGTCTGTTTAGAATCGTAAAGCCCAGAAGAAATAGCATAATACAGTCTGCAAGGAGTGCATTGACAAATTCTATTTTGACTCATAAGTTTGGGAGGAACAACGTAAGAATTCCTTTGCAGGAAGTGTAAAGAGACTGTCGCAAGATGTGCACATTCATCACAAGAATTCAAGGCCTTATGTAAAGATATGTTGCAAGGAGTGTAAAGATCTGGAATTCGACAAAGAGTTGAAGTGATTCTGTAAAGAAGTCGAAGAATCAAGAACAAAGGAACACCAAGACAATGGGAAAGGATTCTTTTCGAGAACCTTCGAATATGAGTTTGAAGAATTTCCCGGAAAAGCAAGAAGTGTTGGGAGATCAAAATCTTGGGAGGTATCAAGCTCAGGAGGAATCGCAATTTCCAAGAAGTGCGAACGAGATCCAAGAAACAGACTCACAAGAAGCCTTTACATATTTCCAAAATATTCTAAGTCTGAAGAACTCATAAATTCAGGAGGAAATATCTCAGTCGTTCGATCTGAGTGCCAGGGAAAACATCTTAGTCGTTCTAACATAGTGTCAAGAAAGGATTTCAACCATCCGATCTGCGCACAAAAGGATCATAATCGTCTGATCAAGGTATAGTGCACTAACGATAGATATTTGAAAGTGTACAGGGGAAGCAGAATTACAAAGTTCTGAAATCTTTGGGAGAGTCCATTTTTCAAGGAGGACATGTGGTGAGAGATCATCATTTCGTTGACTCGTGACTCAGAGAAGTCAAAGGTAGAGTCATGAGAACTCGTGAGACGCAAAATCATGATTTGATCTGAGCTGTTGGATTAAGAAAGATCATGAGTCGTCGATCTGACGTGATTGGGAAATCGGGAATCAGAAGAACAGAGGTGAGCCAACCTCCAAAGTCGTGAAATGTGAAGTCCTGATTTGATCACAATTGTTGATCAAAGGAGGGAGTTGAACCATATATATGGTCTATTCGGAGATTTGGAACTCGGGGAGTCAGAGGTAAGATTTCTGGGATTTTGCGAAATCCGAGTTCGTGATTTGATCGCAACCCTCGGATCAAGGAGAGATCTGGACCGTCGACCTAGCGCCATCATGATTTTAGATATCGGGAGAATGGGGGTAAGGAGACTCTAAGGTAACGAAAATATAACCCCTGACTTGATCGCAGTCATCGATCAAATAAATATATGGATCGTCGATCTAGCGCCATCGCAATTTCGGATATCGAGAGAACGTAGGTAGCAACACTCCCAGAGTCACAAAACGTGAAATCACGACGTGCCCTTCATTTAAGTGCGTGGTCACAGCCGGTGGTCACATGAGGGAAGGGGCTTAGCTAGAGGAGATTTAGCACCTAATTACGCTGAAGCTTTAAAGTGTTAAGGAAGATCCTTCAAGTGCCATAGAACCTGCGCCTTAAGAAGAAGGGGGCCTATTCAGTTAATTGAGGTTCCTGAGGGGATAAAGAGTCAATTCGACTCATTTTCTTAATCGATCCTTGACTGAGAGGTCACACAGCTCTTAGGAGAGAAGGGGGGTCTACATCACAGAGGAGGTGCTATGTTTTCACCCAAAGTATGGACAGGGGGCGTCGGTGTTCATAAATGCTCAAAAAAGGGTCGAAATTGACAAGGAAAAAGTGTTTTTTGACCAAACAATGATGGTTTTGCTCCTCCCATATGACTTAGGGGTCATGAAAATTTGTTTTAATGGTTTTAAGGGGTGGAGGCACCTCAAAAAGTGAATGAAATGCTTGGGAAGGTGCATACGACACTTGTGAGAGTGAAAGTGACACTTACCAAGGTGCATACATCACTTTGTGGCACTTTGCGACACTTTCAACACTTAGGGTGTGTAACTCAAGTGTGAAATTTTGGTGTGTAACATGGATGTTTATGCAACACTCCTCCAAGCTCTCCTCATCAATCCCTTGCAAAAATCTACCAAGATCATAGGCTTGATATCTGAAAGCTTCCTCCCTTTCACCTTTGAAATCCCTTAATATATAGGCTTGAGAGGCATAACAACCATGAGAAAATGAGGGGTATGGTTGAGTATATGGATACTTGAGTCTTGGATTAGATACTAAATTGAGGCCCAAGCATGAGGTTTGAACAAAACTAACCTAATCTCAAAGAGTTGTCCCATAGATTAAGGTGAGGAAGATCCCTCCTTTCTCTAAACAACATCAATGCTCCCCCCCAGTGAGAGACAAAGAATTGATCCTATATCATATATCCCTTATAGTGGTAGAGGGGGTTCTATGTGTTCACCCAAAATATGGACAGGGGGGCGTTGGTCTTCATAAATGCTCAAGAAAGGGTCAAAATTTTCAAGGAAAAAGTGTGTTTTGACAAAAAAATAATTGTTTTCTTCCTCCCATATGACTTAGGGGTCATGAACAATTTTTTTAATGGTGTCAAGGGGCGGAGACACCTCAAAATGTGAATGTGACACTTGGGAATTTGCATACAACACGTGTGGCAGTGAAAGCGACACTTACCGAGGTGCATATGTCACTTTGTGACACTTGCAACACTTAGGGTGCATAACTCAAGTGTGGCATTTTGATGTGTAAAATATGCCCCATAAAGTGTGAGGTCATAAGAGAAATTGATGGTAGAAACACTTTACAAAATCTTCAAAGAAAGGGTGTTGGAGTGGGAGAACCTAGCAGAAGTTGCAAACAATCATCAAATAGTATTAATATATGTTCCATTTATGAGATTGATATCCCTATGCTCGGAATATGATATAAATCAAAGCATGGTCTCCAACCGATACACTTCGGATCCATTAAAACACTAAATAAGGATATGGCCACCAGAGATACAATGTGGATCCATACCTCCATGACATGAACTGATCGCAGCCGCAAAAAATAAACAATGGAGCTACAAGATGACAAAACATAGCCACTAATCAATACAAAGTAGATCTATCTAAGATTATATATCATCATTCTCAAATGATCTCCTTCGGGGCCTGGGAAAATAAGATAACATAGTGAATTTTCAACCCAGGGTCTTCGTCCCAATCCTGATGTGGTACGAATCTAGCCATGTGAATAGATGATTTGATACTGAACATCGTAGAAACCACTTGATTACCGATCATTGAGGTAAACCATTAACAAGTGCGATGGAAATCACCAATGATGTCAATTACTCCCAAGGTACCTTAGTACATTCCAACGAATGTGGATAAATGAGTTGAGGTCGAATAGTCACGGAATAATCCAATCAGAGGTCAATGATGTAAACTTGTTTTCAAAATTGAGGAAGCCTGCCATCGAGGCATGCATGTCCCAAGGTACTAATTGGTTTCTAATTCTAATTCTCGGATGATGTGTTGAAGTCGACAAGAAAATACTCATCAAAGGAGGGCCTTGATGTATCCCCATCATCTACACGACACGGACATAGGAAAGTGATGTAACATGGTGAATCGAATGAGTATGGACTGATACATGAAATGGAAACTAGTAATACTCCAAATGGATGGTTTGAAGTGAAACTTCCCTTGAACATGATGAGGCATGACAACTGACTTGACAACATTGACTCAACGAGTACCAAGAATGTAATGTGACGGAAATAATATCACTCTTCGATTGGACAAAAAAGTATGAAAACACATGGAAATTGTATGACTCAGAGACAAGTGGATTACCCAACTATAAGACAAGACGCAAACAGGTTCCATGTTCAAGGGAGACAATAGTTTCCATAAAGGATTCCAAACGACTTGACCCACTTCCTTCAATTTTCCCCCCACCCAGATAGATGAGTGCCCCTTTATTTTTTAATTAGCTTGAGGAGGATAACAAATTCTCGGTATAGCTCATCCTTTGGATGAGTCCCTCAACATATTTTTAGCAAACCTGAGGAAGGAGGGGTTCGGTCCCAGATGGGTTCTGGAGATTGGACTCACATAGGTCCTTTGATGCATATTTTTATGAGCCCAAAGAAGCTAAAATCTGTGGTTTTCATGTTTACAGAGTCTGAAAATAACTTAAAGGCAACTCCATGAATGAATTTCTCGTAAATTTAGTCTCCCAAGCCCGAAAAAAGTGTAAAACAATACAGGGGAGAAATATTTTAATCATGCTAGATTAGAGTGTTCCTTTTTCATAATCAGTCTTGCGAGGCCGAAAAAGAGATAAAATACCACTCGAAAGATTCCCTTTCAAACCTTTTAAGGAGTGTGAAAGGAAGAAAGATCATTTGACAATCTTTTCATGTTTAGAGAATCTAAAAAGAGCTTAAAAGAAACTCTAGGGGGTTCCTTTTTTGTATAACCGTTACGAGTCTGAAAAGGTGATAAAAGTATATCCAGTCACATTCTCATCTATTTATGAGCACGAGAAAGAAAAAATACTAAGCCCATAATTGGTTTTATTTTTACACAAGCTTGCAACAAAATTAAACTATGCTTGTAACTCTAGGTTCAATCCCTAGATTTTTGTTTCATTTTTTAACGAGATTTCCATAGAGAGGAGAAACTATGCTTGTAGCTTTTATTTCATTTTTTTAACAATCTTTCCATAGAGAAGAAAAATTATGCTTGTGACCTCTGTTTCATTTTTTAACAAGCTTGCCACAGAGAAGCAAAACTATGCTCGTATCTTATGTTTCATTTTTTAATGAAATTGCCATAGAGAATTGAAACTATGCTCGTAGCCTTCCCTTGATCATGGCTTCCAAGAGGAAAATTATCTGGAAGGAATAAATTTCAAGGGACAAATGTCATCCATGGCTTCCAGGAGATGTTCTCTAGATGGCAGAAAAACACTATGGAAGTAATACATGTCGACGACCTCAATAAGGGTAGGGATATCTAGCTCTAATAGCCCTATCAAAGAGATGACCATGTAAACTACATGATCTAAGTCAGGAGAAGGGAAATATTCCCTCTCTTTCGGAGTTAAATGCATGGGATAGGTCATTACATAATTGAACTACGCCAGGGTGTACATTGTTGGCATGTATGGACCATTCAGGGAAGGAGGATGATTGACCATCAGATGAGGGTCAATCTATTAAATCTGTTCGATCATTACTATGTTTCCATTTTGAGGGAAACATATCACTCAAACGAGAGTGGACACAAAAGCTCTCATAACATAGACATAGTCTCGCCCGAGGAGCAGGTTAAAATCCAAGGGGTCGTGAACTACCACCACATTGACGTAGACCGTTTTTCCTCCCAAAGTAACAGGAATTGAGGAAGGATCCCTAAAGGTTGAATAACTCTTTTTTCGTAGGTAAATAGATTCTGAGTCACGAGTGAAAGTTGTAGGGAACCAAAATATTTCCAAGCATTCACGAATAAGATGCTAACAGAAGATCCTTCATCTATTATAGTGTTAGGAATATTCATATCACAAACCTGCACAATGATTTTGAAAGGCATGTAAGAAGGAAGACACTGTTCTATAAAATGATTCCAATCAATAGAAATCATCTAAGTTCTTGAAGTGGGCGCCATAGGGATGGGTGGAGTGCCCCCTTGTCCGGGTGAATTAGTATTAATGAGGTATATTTGAGCGACATCCTTACTCTTTGAATGAAGAGTGGGATCGACCGATGATGGAATCAGAGAGAACACTTTGGAAGCACTCATTAAGGGAGGAGTCGGATCAATCGACAATGGAACTGGATTGACCACTTGGGATGCACTCCTTAAGGGAGGAATGGGATCAATCGATGATGGACTTGGATTGACCACTTTTTGTTCACTCTTTAGATAAAGAGTGGGGCTAACTAATGATAGAACCAGATCAACTACTTGGGTTATTGGTTCAACTGAGGATGAAACCAGATTGACCACCTAATCAACTAGACTGGTCGGGGATGGAACCTGATTGACTAGTCCATCAAATAACAATGGGTTGGGAGATATATTATGATAACTAGTTGGAAGTTGAATATTTTCCAAAAGATAAGAAGCCTCGTCCATACGATGGAAAAGGTGAGAGTGATGATCACCTTCGCATCACATACAAGGAAATTTGACAGTTATATCCTTCTTACCAACCTTAACGTCACTAGTTGACAGGGTGTCACCAACATGTGCAACAGGCGCTGATGACATGGAATACCACATTTCTAAGACCTTGGGGAGACCAGGAAAATCCCTCAGAAAGTGGTCACCCTTACAAAGCATGCAAGGGAATCTGGGTTTAGGATTCTTCGTTTTAGACTTGTTTATTTTATCAACACTCCCAGTATGATTAACAATAGTTGGTTGCTCATATCCAACATGACCTGATGTGGTTGGAGGCTTGGTCTCTTTTTTATTCTTCTTGTTCTTCTTCTTATCAACCGGGCTACTCGCTTTAGATCTTTCACTAGGAAAAGAATGAGAAAGGGAAGGAGACTCGATGAGTGAAGAAGGAGAAAGGTTGACATGAGGTTCATCTGTGGGTATTGTGATTACATCCAAATCATTAGGTGCATTCGAGACACTGGGAAAAGTTGAGATCACTAGATTTCAGAACAACCAAATGAGTAACCTGATGGTGAGTCCCTGAAGACTCAGTGTGGAAATGCATGAAGGACCAATGTTTCCAAAAGAAGGAAAGGTGAAATGTTCCTCGAGAAAAGGGGTTCCTTAATTGGTACTCCCAGTAACTAACGCCATTGACACTGATTCGACCTAAGGTCAACTAGGGAAAACAAACAACTCATGCTACAAATCTAAGAAGTAAACAATCAAACAAACCTTCCCACAATGAAACCACTAGTTGGTGATGAAATACAAAATTGTGAGATCAATATAGGAAGGGGTTGGGATAGAGCGGGTGGATCAGTTACTTTGGAAAAATACTTAACATACTTATGCCTTGGTGCAAGTTTCCACATAGTTTTACATGTGGTTTTAGCCTCCAAGGAGCCCGAGTGAGTTTGACCAACGTCTAATCCAGGTACAGTGAAGACTCCCCTTCATCGTCACCTTGTGTATTAACGCTACAGATATAGGCCACTAAGGTTACCAACTCATAGTCAGCCTCCGGGCGAGTACAGTAGATAGTTGGGATCAAACATATGGGCATGATAATAGTCGGAAATTCTTCAAGAGAGATGAAGACAAGTGGATCGGAAGACTACTGAGAACCCCGAATGGATTCAGGATTCACAAAGCTCTGAGACCAAATGAAACCAGTCATTTCTCAAGAAGAATCCCCAATATATGATATTTTTTCTATGTGGGTTAAGCTTTGGAGGGGAAATATCTGTTGCTCTCATGCACGTGACCTTGTGTTTAACCCATGTGTAAGAGGGGGATCCAAACTATGCTTATACAAACAATTGGATTTATTGCTCCCTAGCACAATATTCAATGTTTTTCTGATGGCTTTGGAAAGTTATATTCACAACCTATTCAAAATCCCTACACTTTAAGTTAATGTAGGTTTTCTACCAGATAATATAAAAGTGTCTGATCAATTTTATAAGAGCTTTATTTTAGGGTTTTTTTTTACTCAAGGGTGTGAAAGTGAAAATTATGATTTTTTAGACTCGACTCCAAAAGAATGCAGAATAATGAGATGCCAATATTTTTCTTAAATGAATCCAACATACATGATGGAGAAGAGATTCAATTTTCTTTAACAAAAACACCCAATTCCCAAATGCAATTTTATAAATGGAATCAACTACACTACCCAAAAGAAAGAATGCAACTATCTTCTTTATTTGATTCTAATATATAAAGAAAGAAAATGAAAATCCTTTAATTCTCCATTACTTTCAATCAAAATGAAAGAGTTGAATGCAGATACAAAAGAAACGAAGAAAAAAATATTTCAAACAAAGCATGCACTCACAAGCTAACGAGAACTAAAAGAAACGAGTATGATAACTCACTCAATCAAGGACTCGACAATTGACAAGCATTCAAGGAATACAAGAAAGTTCAGAGAAGAATCCAAAAAATGATAAGGAGAAAGAGAAATCACTCAATTGTCTTGACAAAACAAGAAGCAAGAAAGATAAAACCAAGCTAGGTTGTGGTAAGCATAAAGTATCAAATCAATCAAAGAGGAAAGATTTTAAAATTAACTTAAGCCCAACAAACCTTTACAGACCTTTTCAATTAGTTAGATAACCAGAAAATTTTGCAAGACCCAGATGAAACCAAGAAGAAACAAGGATAATCAATCTCGCAGTTTGGAAAAGGTTGCAATCTCAAACAAGACAATGAAACGAGTGGTAAGAAGCCATATCCTCAACCTAAACAAAGTCACAATAAAATGTACAAACTCTGGGAAAAAGAGCTCCAACAAAGGGCTGAGAAAAATAGGACACGTTCTCCTGGATCTACTCAAAACAAGATACCAATGCTCCCTAAAACAAAGAGACAGAGTTCTACATCACTCTCTAAGAGACCACTAAGGAGTTTTCATCAGATAACCAACACCCTGATAATCACTCTGGGGGAGCGCTAGTCCTGTAGATGCTTGAAAATAAGCACAAAAAGGAAAAAAATCTGCAAAGAATGTCTTGGAAACTATGACTACTGCTTGATGAAATAGAGGGAAGAGGGAAGGCTCAAAAAACAATCAACAAAACAAGATCAAACTAGGCAAAGGTTTAGATGATCCAAGTAAAGACAAGTCAATGTCCTTCCCCAATAGAGTCGCCAATTTTTGTTACGAAATTATTCCCTTGCGGATAGGTGAAATTTCCCTTGGATAATAGACCCCTAATACCAAGACAGAAAGATACATGTGGACACTAACATCCCTTTGAATTCAGTTCGATCAATCAAAAATAGAGAAGGAGAAAGAGTGTGATGCACCTTGTTTCGAAGTTTTTCCTCGTTGCTTCTAATCTGAGCTTGATCTCCAAACTCCTTAGTGCAACTTAATACCTGCAATAGGAAACAAAGAGAAACAAAGAACTCCTACTCTACAATATTAGATCAAACAAATTCATCTACAAATATTGAAGGAACAATAGATAAGCACATGCAAGAATACACAAGCTTGAAGGAAATTGGCCAAGTATATTAAAATGAGAACCCAAAGAGAATACTTACAAACATGGATGATGATGCAACACTCATCCAATCTCTCCTTGTCTAGCCTTTGCACAAGTCTACCAAGATAAGAGGTTTGATATATTAAATATTCCCCCCTTTCACCTTGGAAAGCCCTCAATATATAGGCTTGAGAGGCATAAAAACCATGAGAAAATGAGGGGTATGGTTGAGGATATGTCTCCTTGAGTCTTGGCTCAGATCCTAAAGTTAGACCCAAGCATGAGTGTCGAACACAACTAACCCAATCTCAAAGAGTTGGCCCATAGATTAAGGTGGGGGAGATCCCTCCTTTCTCTCAACAACATCAATGCTCCCCCCTAATGAGAGACAAAGTGTTGTTCATATATCATCGCTCCCCTATAGTGGCAGAGGGGGTGTTATGTGTGCACCCAAAGTATGGACAGGGGGGCACTGGTCTTCATAAATTCTTTAAAAAGGGTCAAAATTTCTAAGGAAAAAGTGTGTGTTGACCAAAAAAGTGTTGTTTTCCTCCTCCCATGTGACTTAAGGCTCATGAAAAACTATTTTAATGGTTTCAAGGGATGGCGACACCTCACAAAGTGAATACGACACTTGGGAAGGTGCATACGACACTTGTGACAATGAAATCAACACTTACCGAGGTGCATACATCACTTTGCGACACTTGTGACACTTAGGGTGCATAACTCAAGTGTGACATTTGATGTGTAACACCAGCCTGTGATTGCATCAGAGCATTTTCCTTGGCCAAAGAAGGGAAAAAATTTTGGGGTCTTTTTGCAAAATTGTTTTTAGAGAAAAAAGAGGGTGGTGCACTTTAGACTCATATCTAAAACTTTTTGAGAAGAATTTGGAAAAATAAAATGGATATTTGAATTCCTCTTGGAAAAATACCCAATTTCAAATAAACATCGGCCGAAATGGAGTCTGAGAAGTAAAGTTATCAGCATTTTAATTTCGGAAACTTTTCAGGGTTTTCCAGAAAAAACCGCGTGATTTACAAAGAAGGGATAAAACAACAGTGCATTCCATGGACAAGGGTTTATTAAATGTTTGATGAAACCCTAGCCAAAAAATACCAAATTATCAGCCATGTTGAAGTTACTCAAGAAGGTTAATCTGGAATATTTAAATACACTTTTGAGGGAGCTGAAGGAAAATAATTGCATGCCTAAATACCAGGAGTATCTAACATTAGATGAGAAGGTTTGTGCATATTTACCCTTCAAATACTATTACGAACTCAAGCACGAAAGTTGTCCTGGGGATTTGGATGGGGATTATTTTAAAAGCACAGGGAAGAAAGTGAAGGAAGACAAGCATGAAGGACACATGGAGGAGCATGCATCTAGCCATGAGGAGGATGTGTGCACAAAGAAATATCAAACAGTAGCCTATGATACATCATCAGAGCTATCCGATGAGGCCGAGGAAACTAGTGTGTTAGATTGGTATGCTTCTGATGAATCAACACAAGAATAGGATGCAACATCTTATGATGACATATTCCAATCAGTCGATGTTGAGGATCCCACAACTTTCATTGTGTATGATGCTTATGATGTGGGAAGTATAAGTGAAATATCACCTATGCTTGATGAGGATTC
The DNA here is from genome assembly GCA_000966675.3 of Picea glauca. NCBI lineage: Eukaryota > Viridiplantae > Streptophyta > Pinopsida > Pinales > Pinaceae > Picea > Picea glauca. The sequence goes on along the minus strand of JZKD02S1654327.1, from coordinate 34,634 downwards.
AACACCATATCTTCGTTATGATGTCGATGATGAGGAGGATTTCATTCTACCTTGATAGGGGTTGGAAGACCAATTATTGGTCAAGGAGGAGCAGATTATGTAGTTGTTGACAAGGGAAGATGGAACTCATAAGTTTATTGAAGATCTTATGTGGAAAAATTAGATGGAGGAGAGAAAAAATGGAATTGCAAATGGGATCACTAGTGCTCAATTATGCATCATCAAAGAAGCACTAGAGAGGATGAAATCTAATTACTAGTAGTTGTTCATGGATAGATACCTTGCTCTTAAGTTAATTGAAGAAAAGGAAAGGGAGATTGATGAGCTTTGTTACCAACTTAGTTTGGCACACTCTTCATTGATAACAACAACAAAAAATCCATCATATTTGGCAGCAGTAGCACATGAGGGCATGAGTGTCACTCATGATCTGATTGAGGATCTTCTTGTGACGATCCCACATGGGGAGCATTCAGAGTTATAGGTGTTGGAGGAGAGGTTTAACACAAAGGATTTTGACAATGCACTTTTTTTTCATTGTAGGGATCACGAGCCATTCTTTTTGGCTCAAGGCTTAGCTATAGAGGAGGTAGTTGAGAAAATTTCTTGTGGACCAACCAACAAGGAAGTATATGCACCAGTTGATTGGGGGATTGTGTATAGGACAGATGTGGATACATCACTATGGGATACAAGTTCATTTGATATTTGTAGAGTGATTGTTACAATGGAACATAAAGGAAAACATGTGGTACATGAGGATGTAGTGATGTTCAGTAGTATACAACATTATATAGTTGTGTGTGATGGTATAAAGTGGGTTTTTGGGATGTTTCCCTCGAGGAGACCTCCATAAAATGACTACAGACACATCATTAAGTTGAGTTTGGGTTCACCCGATATTATTGAGTGGATAGAAGATCTTTAGAGAGAGGAATATTCCTTGAAGAGTGATCTTCAATTGGTATATCACTGGAGTAGGGACAAAGAGTAGGATACCCTCATGATTAATCTTAGATGTTACCTGGAGTTCTTGGTCATACCATTGGGGTTGGCCAACGAACCTGGCGCTTTCCAGTCTTGCGGTAAGTGGCATCTAGTTCTATTTTCTGATGCCAACAGTATTTTCAGTAGGACATGGTGGGTTCACCTGAGTCGGTTGCGTGAGGCGGGTAGGATTATAGCCATGAAAAAGTTATTTCCTTTGGGATATGTGTCTAGATCAAAGATCCAAATTGTATTGGATCAGTTCACTGAGATTTCATTTGATAGAGTGGTGGATGGCATTATCAACTATGGAGGTTGCACACATGTATTCCTTGAGTCCACACTTAGGGAGAGGATTATGAGGGTTATGTATGATTCACCTTTGGCAGTGCATTGTGGATACTCGTATGAGTATGAGGCACTGCAGGTGACATGGATAATTTCCAGGGAGGTATTTAGACTCCATAGATTACTTGTGTACACTAATCGTGATCAAGATAGAAGATTTTCCGGTGCATTTTTCCAGGAGTCGAACAAATAAACAAGAACAGAGTTTATTCATAGTACTAGGTTTCCACCAAATGATGGCATATGACTTGGCTCATTTTGACTTCGATGGTTACCGATATGGTACAATAGCATCTAGCAGTTATTAGAAGTGGTTGACTTCCTATTTGGTGGTGGGATCCAAGAATTCATCTAAGTGATAGATTGATTTGGAAAATGTTCTTCAGAGTTGTGACAGTGATTGATCTGCTTTATTTTTGGGATGTCAATAGAGGGGAGGTCAGGAATTACTCTATATGGAAGCACGAACTTGAGGTTGGTTGTGGATTTATAGGTTTAGATCTCACTGAGAGACCTTCATAAGGGAGGATCCAGGATAGTGGTTTTAGTCCCTTCCGAGAGTTCAACTTAGGGTTCCGGGAGAGGAGAATGCACATTGGGCATGTTGGTTTGGAAATGATGATCAAAGTGGTGCAACATTGTAACACCCTGTTTCCCTCGGATTGTAAATATAACTGAATTGGCCAAGGACTATGGAAAAACTCATAAGTATGAATATGTGATGTAAATGGACCTGCAGGAAGAAGTCAATGAATGTAAATAACAGTTTGAATTTATTGCAGAACTGTTGAGAGGGGATGTGCAGAAAAGAGACCACGATGGTGGTGGAGGGCACCTGGAAAAGGGGCGTTAACTTCCACCAAGAATTAAATATCGTATTTGGAATCCACTGGCCCGAAGAACCAACAGCGGCTTGCTAGCCCTGAAATAAATGCCTTGCAGGCCGGTAGGTTGATGGCTTGATGAGGGATGGGGAGGTGAACTGCTTATCCGTATAGCCATCATGACTGACCAGTGCGTGCCACACGCAACCTCGCGAGAGGATAAGGTGTATGGCAGAAGCGATTGAAGGGGGCGGACGCGAGGGGAACTCTGGAATTTTTACGCAGAGTGAGTGATAGAAGAGAGGAAGGATTGCAACCTTCGCTCCTGGTCACTGGCAGACAGAGAGACGCAGTCTCAGAACATCGTGGTCTCAGCTCGGGGGTGGCTAGTGGTAAATCCATTGGGAGTCGCTGAGCCTACGGTTGGGTGGAAACGAGCACCCCTCTCAGCAGTTGCACCCATTTCTGAAGTCATTTCTGATAAGTGTTTTGTTTACATATTGCCTCTTGAAATTCATAGAATGATACATATATGTATATTCTCATAGACCTATGAAATTGTAAATGATTCCTGTGTAAGAATGTATGTGCAGTGTTTTGATAATGATTAATAGGCATGTGCTTATAATAGAGGAAGTCATGCATGACTTACGTGGAAAGTCGTTTGAGCATAAGCTTAGATTGAGCTAAGTTAGGCTCCCAGTCCGTCCTAGGAAAGTCGTTTCCCCTACCCATCTCCAGGGAAGCCCTGGAATACATCTCTAGTAGAGATTCCCTCTTGTAGAAGGGATACTTAGCCATTCTCGGGAGGATCCTCAAGGGGGAAGAAACCGACGGTCAGGATCTTACAGAGAAGACTGACAAAATCCTGTCAGCCGTCAGATCTCGAGAAGTTGTGCAGGGTTTAAGCCTTAGCATGCATAGGAGGAGTCCCGGAACAGTCATCGGGAAATCTGAGCCATCGGGGTTTTGTTAAGTCTATGAATCAAGGCCTCGTGGTTCTCGAAATCCCGAGAAAGGACACTAGCCGTTGATCTCGGCAGGACACGTGTCAGACATCAGGATAGGAGTCGGGGTTTTACCATCGGAGATTTTAGGAGTGTAGAACCGTTGCATAATGAAATCGTGATACGCGATTTCCCGATCGGATCTGGACCGTCCATTATGTGCGACGCATGTCAAGATATCCCGAAGAGTCGTGAATCGGGGAATCGGATTTCCTGAGAGCAAGGGAAATAGGACCTCGAAAGTCTCGAAATCTCGATAAGCACAGAACCGTCCATCGGCAGGGACACGTGTCGAAAGATCTGAAGAAGTCACAAATCGAAGAACCAGGGTTTCCGAAGGCAAGAACCTCTTACATGTTGGAATCGCGAATCGCGATATCCCGACGGGAGAATCGAACCGTCCATCGGTGAGGACGCGTGGCAAGAGATCCAGAGTGGGTCGAAATATTAGCCATCGGGAAATCGACATTTCCGTGGACAAGTGATCGAGGAAATCCAAGTGAAAACCCCGACGAGATCTGAGCCGTCCGTTCACACGGGACAGGTGTCAGGGGTCGGACGAAAGTCACAGATCGGGAAATCGGAGTTCTCGAGGTCATGAGAACCGAGAATTCGAAAGTCTCGAACTCCCGAGATTTAATCTGAGTCGTCCATCTGGAAGGACGCGTGGCCAAGGATCGGGCACCGTCGACACTTTGTTCATCGGGAAATTGTGAATCCCGTAGACGAGAGATATGTGCACTTTGATATCGCAATCCACGAAAACCCGATCAGTGGGGAACAACTGTTAGAGCAGCAGAGGAGGAGGACAGCGTCGTAGTGGAGGACAGCTGTCAATTAAATGGAGAATCGGGACTTAGACGATCGGGAATCCTGTGGGTGTATACACCTTGTCATTAGAAACCCCGTAGCCCCGACGGGATGAGGTTGTGGTCACGGGAGTTGGTCATATGAGTGGGAGTTGAACCGGGAGGGCTAACACGTGAAGGAGCGCATCGGGGATCGGAGAATCGCGAGTCCCGTGGACATAAACATGGTGACATCGCAAACCCCGAAACCCCAACGGAAGCATATGACTGCGGTCATATAGGAACTAGTCATGGGGACTAGAGAGCCTAGCCAGAGGGGGCTAAGACCAGGGAAGGAGCTCATTGTGAATCGGGGAATCGAGAGGACAGGGACTCTCGACGGCGGAAAGTCCGAAACCCCGAATCCCGATATTGAATCAGGGATTGACAGTTCGCTAATGCAACCTTTTAAGGGGGATTCTCATTATTGAGAAACTAACCCAAAAAAAAATTATTTATGTTAGTGGATGTGTTACAAAGTGGTATCAGAGCATGGTTACAACACTCAGCCTGATTGGGCTCATGCACCAGTCCCGCATAAAACTCGTACGAAACACTCCTATGAGGAGTAACCCCCCTGACTTAACTATCTTGACCAAGATTAAAAACTTGGAATATGAAAGCCCGACTGTGTATGCCTGTGAAAGAGTTATGAAATTATGCGCAAATTATAAAATGTATTTAACTCTTGACTAATATCCAACGTCTGTCCTTTCACTCAAGCGGACGATCAACCGCGGGAATCTACAAACGCAGAGTATGGTGACTCACCAAGAGGTGGGAGAAGGCTCCCACAACAGAGACGATGAGTTTTATGAAAGAAGAGCAATAGGAACCCCTCCAGACTTAGCTGAGACGGTGAGGAGTCTCATGGCCGAATTGCAAAGTTGCAAGGCCGACAATGAAAGAATGATGAAAGAGCAAGAAAAGAAAATCGAGATTAATGCAGTTCTACTACAGAGCTTATCTGACCTACAGCGACAAATGCAACATGAACCTGAGATGAAGGATCGTGGTCGTGTCAGTGGCCACACTGAAAGAAGCACATCCAGAAAGGTCCACCCTAAAGGTAAAGGACCAATGCCAGACGATTCCACTGAGAAGGAAGCTGGCGATTCAGAGGGCTCTTCCAACAGCAGGACCAGTTCCTATTCTAAAAAGAAACAAAAGAAGCAAAAGACTTCTAAGAGTCATAAATTTAAGGAACTCAAAAAGGCCAAACCTCCCTCCTTCAATGGCGAGATAAAGAAGGGAGAGGAAGCTGAGGCTTGGCTACTTGGACTGACGAAATATTTCAGAGTCCATGATTTCTCAGAGAACTTGAAGGCCCGAGTGGCCACTTTTAATCTGAATGGGAAGGCTTCCATATGGTGGGAAGACCTTAAGAATATGAAAGGGGTCCACGAGGAGGACCTGTCTTGGAAACGGTTCGAGAAGTACTTCTGGAAGAAGTATTTATCAGAAAGGTATTTCGACGAGAAGGCTAAAGAGTTTTATGAACTCAAACTGGGACAACTCACCATGGAGGAATATGTCAACAAATTCCTCGAATTATTGAGATATGTACCCTAAATCAAAGCAGAGAAGGCGAAGGCACAACGCTTCATCAGTGGGCTACCCAAAGAATACCGGAACCGAATCGAATTCGATGAGCCAAAGACCTTAGAAGACACTATACGAAAGGCAACATATTGTCATGAACAATATGGACATCGGGCAGAATCTCGTGGAGACTGGAAACAAAAGAATGGTTCAAAATTTTAGAAGAAGGGGAGCAAATCCTCAGGATTTAAAAACTACAAGAAGAACCACAGCATGAACTTCCAGACCCGGAGTGTACTCCAGCAGAATTTTCCCTCTGCAGATGGAAATAAAACTTCTGGACCTATACCAATAAAGACTGATAACCCAAAGAGAAAACCTTTGGAATGTTGGGATTGC
>JZKD02S1654316.1:124499-146993 GCA_000966675.3 Picea glauca | reverse complement strand
ATACATTTTATCAATTTCAATGTAATATTAATATTTTCTATTTTATAAAATATAATTTTAAAATTATATTTAAATTTTAAATTATATTTTATGATTATTGAAAAAATAATTTTCTTATGTATTTTTTTTTAATTTTAAATATTAATAAATCATCAACATTTTGAATTAAAACCCCTTAAGAACCTCCTCCATTTAAAATAATATACATATTACCCGAGTGGGCCAAATTATCTAATAAAAACATTATTGAAATTAATTGTTCTCATAATTAATGACATAGATATATGTTATATTAAGATTATTACTTTTAAAGGTGTACACCTTATGGAAATGAGCACATTTAATCATCTTTTAACCATAAATTCCAATGGTATGGTTATCAGTTGAAGATGCTGGCATATTTTTGGTTATCCTTCCAAATCAATGAATAAAATCTCATGTTCATAACTTTCTTGCATTTTTGAGGACTTTACTTTTTAACATTTACTTAATATGATTAAAAAATCATTGTGTCTAATAATTAACAAACTTAATTCCAAACCTTTCATATTCTCGGGTCCTGGCTAGCTTAATGTGAATTCCGTTAAATTTGCGATTGTGTTAATAAATAATCTAGAAATATTAAGGGGGCAATTTCCATTTCAGTCCCAATTCCAAAGCCTCTCGTCTGCATGCATATGGCCCATGACTATGAAACCGATTGTGTGCGATGACTACTAAACCAATCCATCCTTAGCCAATCGCCACACCGTCCAATCCTTAAGCATCTAACCCTTCCGTTCCAAAACTACATGGACAATATCTTCAAGTCCCTGATTTACTAGAATAGGTCCACGCTTTATTTTGATTTCTCAAAAGCTACTCTAGTTTTCATTGCTTGAAAAGCTCTTTTAAACTTTAATGATAATTTTACAACGTTGTATAAGTGGGATGTGTAATTTTTTATAGGTTTAATATGGAGTATTTTTATATCCGTGGTACGTGTAATTTTTTTATATGTTTAATATGGAATATTGGTATATCCCTTATATATCAAGTTTAGTCAAACTAAAAAAATTATTATTTTGTTAATAGGTGTTTTCTACATTTTAGTATTAGGGAGTTGTGTTATTCATTTAGTGTTAAACAAGTAATATTTTAAAAATTATTTTTATGCCCATCATAAAAATATTTCAATATTCACCAAGTAAAATATTTCAATATCAACTTTATATATATATATATATATACAACAATTCAACCTTAAAAATTTTTTATGATTAAAACATTAAAATTTTATGTTGGACATTATGAAGGAGATATAATTTTTTATCATACTCAACATGAAATTGACAAGTGATATATATCAATAAACAAATATATAGATGGTAAGAGGAAACTTAATCCATAGTAATTGTGGATTTATCATATGTTACGAGAGATCTAATTTTTCTATGTATTTTTTTTTAATTAAACAAATTTGAAAAAAGATTTACATCTCAAAATAAATTAATAATTTAAAACACCTTAATATATAATAATGTAAAAAAAATACATATAATAATATAAAATTAAAAAATAAAGAAAATCATTTTTAAGATTTAAGATTCTAATGGAAAGAGAATAATTTTGACCAACTTAAAATAATATTTTATTTCGTTCGATCCAAATATCCTTGGGACGGATGGGATGAGGTAGGCCCAAAAAAATCATGAAAGTTGATTATTCTTATACACTATTATTTTTATAAACGACGAGTACAAAACCAAAAGGCGAATACCAAAGAGAAATTGCTATCTACGTACACGACTAGTACAAAACCAAACGTAAAAAAGACAAAACCAAAAGGTTAATACCAAAGAGCAATTGCTATCTACTTAAACGAATGAGGACATGAAAACTAAACTTCATAAAAAGGCTTTGTTTAACTGTTTTACAAAATGTTTTTTTAGTTAGAATTTTATGAGATAAATCTGTATAAATCATTATTTTTTGTTGTTTAAAATATAAAAATAAAATTAATATGTTGAAAAATCATGGAGGGACTTGAATTTTACAGAAATAATCACTCAAATCTAGGGATCTAACAATTTTTAGCAATCATTATTTTTTATTGTTTCAAATTTATTTCTAAATAAAGAAATAGATTCAGCATGTTCAAAAACAACCCCAATACTTAGATTTTACAAAAATAATCACTCAAATCTACACATCTAACAATTTTTGGAGGATAAAAAATCTAAAAAAAAAAAATGATAAAAGGGCAAAACCTAATGTCAAAAAGATAAAAGGACATTGTTTAACTATTTTAGGAAATTGTTTTTTAGTTGGAATCATGTGATATAAATCTGCACAAAATCATTATTTTTTGTTGTTTAGAATACAAAAATGGAATCACTATGTTTAAAAAAATAAAATCATTATTTTTTCTTGTTTAAAATACAAAAATGGAATCACTATGTTGAAAAAACTTTGGACACTTGGATTTTACAGAAATAATCGCTCAAATCTACTGATCTAACAACTTTTGGCAATCACTAATTATTATTGTTTAAAATCTATTTCTAAATACAGAAATGGATTCAGTATCTTAAAAAACCATTGAAACACTTAGATTTTACAAAAATAATGATTCAATTATACAAATCTAACAAAAAAAAAAATCTGACAAACATCTTGAAAAATATAACTGGAAAACAATCTTAAATAATCATCGTTTAGTAGAACATTCAAAATACGACCCAAAACAGAAAACAATCATAAATAATCACAGAAAACAATCATAAATAATCATTTAGTAGAACATTCAAACTACGACCAAAAACCAAAAGATTAGGCTTTTCATTATTTAATGTTTTTTCTGACCTACCTCATCCCATCTATCGCAGGGTTGTTCATTAGTGTTAGAAAAAAGGTTGTAGTCCAAGTTTTATTTAAAGGTAGGAATCTTTTAGTACCTGTATGGCTCATAACCTTTCCATATCCAACCAGGTCCTGGTCTCATACATTACTAGCTTATTGGCATTCATTCCTACAACAAGTTATTATCTTTTAAATCTTTGATTGTTACCCCACAACCAAATTAACATGACATTCTACTATGTCAGTGTGTGCATTCAGAAGCTAGAAAGATTTGAATTAATACAGGCCTCCAGCCTTTACCACCTCTAGTGGTCAGCATTCAATAATAATCATGTGATTTTATAAAATAACTCTGGTTGAGGAAATTCTTACCTAAATTTCCTTTCAGCAATTATGCAAAAAGACTAATAAAAATTCATACCTGCATGACTCCCATTAATAAATTTTATACTACCTGAAAGTCTGATGGAAGTAGAAGCTTTCATGCTTCTTTTATCAAACTTATAACCAACACTTCAACTCTCTGTTGCTTCACTCTTTATGCAACAACATCACCAACAACACTTGCAAACATGCAAGCATTCTTTTTGCTAGTTGACCCAACAAGCCATAACATATTTGCTACCACCGAAATTGCAGCAACTTCTTTCATATGTGAAAATTTTCCTTGTTGAACCCAAAAGTCTTCAATTCTTCCCGAATTCCCGAATCTTCTCATGCTCTCACTGTGATCACTATGCATGACTATTTTTTCCCTGAGCATTTTCGACGCAGTTCCCCTATCTCAGTGGGGTCTCCTGACCTCTTGGTCAAAGGATCTTTCAATATTTTGAGTCGAATTGACTCTTCGTGCTCTTGATTGAACCCAAAAAAATTATACACGGGCCCCCATTTCTCCTTTAGGCACAGGTCCTGACAAACCTGTGGGATTATTCCTGCACAGTTCCAAAAATCCAAGTTTCAGGTGCTAGACCTCTTTTCATTAGCCCTTTCCTTCATATGAATAAGGGCTATGACCTCATGGAAAACTGTGATTGCGGGCATGGGCAAGAGTGTTTTTGGGCCAACCCTCTTTTCAACTTGCAATTCACCTCCAGCTGCCACACGTCACTTTGTTAAAATCATGGTATAAATTGTGGCCCCCTCTCATAATTTTAACATCCGAGCAAATTTTGGCCCCGCAATCCAGCTCGTCTGTCAACCTCCAATCCCTTTGCAATGATCCGCGATCAAAAGTGCTATCTATCTCCCCTTTTCTACCTTCTTTCCTCCTTCCACACGTGATCCCAGATCTACACGATCTGTCGACACATAGCTCCCTTCCAAATCAACGACTATGGTTGATTTTGGCTCTCTGACCCTTGGGAGTTTCAACTCTCAACTATATTCTTTTCCCTGTATGACAATATTCCAGAGTGGAATATCTAATGACACCTGTCCTCAACAATCATATGATTCTGATGAACTCCAACTCTCTAGCCTTTGGGATTTCTCACGTCTCCACACACACAAATATTCAAAATGAATTTCCTCGAAGTGACGGATCTTCTGCCACACGTCCTCTCCAAATCCATTGCCCTGATTCTCTTTGGGACTTCGACTCTTTTTTACCAAGACCAGATCAACGATCCTTCGACCTCCTGCTCGATCAATGATCAAGATCTCCTTCGTGACTTCGACGCTTTCATCCTTTGATTTCCTCCAGAGTGCTCTGTACCTAGAGTTCCAGATCTGGCACCACGCATCCACTTTTAGATCAACGACCAAGATTTACTTCGACTGTTTCTCCTCCTCCTTATCCACAAACTTTCGAAGTTGTGGATCTTATGCCACCTTTCCTCCTTGACNCGATCTGTCGACACATAGCTCCCTTCCAAATCAACGACTATGGTTGATTTTGGCTCTCTGACCCTTGGGAGTTTCAACTCTCAACTATATTCTTTTCCCTGTATGACAATATTCCGGAGTGGAATATCTAATGACACCTGTCCTCAACAATCAGATGATTCTGATGAACTCCGACTCTCTAGCCTTTGGGATTTCTCACGTCTCCACACACACAAATATTCAAAATGAATTTCCTCGAAGTGACGGATCTTCTGCCACACGTCCTCTCCAAATTTATTGCCCTGATTCTCTTTGGGACTTCGACTCTTTTTGACCAAGACCAGATCAACGATCCTTCGATCTTCTGCTCGATCAATGATCAAGATCTCCTTCGTGACTTCGACGCTTTCATCCTTTGCTTTCCTCCAGAGTGCTCTGTACCTAGAGTTCCAGATCTGGCACCACGCATCCACTTTTAGATCAACGACCAAGATTTACTTCGACTGTTTCTCCTCCTCCTTATCCACAAACTTCCGAAGTTGTGGATCTTATGCCACCTTTCCTCCTTGATGATGGACGGTCCGAAATCACTTCGGGACTTCAGGACTTTGACAAGTCCACTTCTCCTGTGCACACAAGGGTTAAGTCTTGTGTGCTTACCTCTAGATCCAATGGTTGTTGGTCCTTCACACTCAGACCTAACGGATGGGATCTATTCCTCTCGTCTGTTCTTCCCTTTTTCCGTTGGACGCTGAACTAACGATCCAGGCTCCTCCCCACAACCGATTTGATGGTTTTTTTTTCTCCTCCTCCTGATCTTTTGACTTCTTCCACCTTGGAAGATTTTTTCAGTGTTCAAAGGCTTCAGTCTTTGACCTTTCTCCTGTGATTCTGCCTCTTGGATCTCGTCTTCTCTCTCGTAAGAGTTATCTCTTCTGAGCTTTAGGACTTAGAATGATTATGTCTCCCACACACTCCTTGCATTATCTCTTCTAAGATTTTAGAATTACTCAGTCTCCTAAGGGTCTCGGCCCTTCTGTTTTCTTTCAAAGGAAAACATCGTGCCCTCCTGGAAACCTTCTGCTCAAAGAACATCTTTATGAGCGTTTTCTACAAAGTGTTCAACAAATCTATGAGTATCTTCCTCTGATACTCTTCTCTCTGAACTCGATAAAGAGTTCTCTCTGTGAAAACTTTCACTTGTTCAATGCCCGCCTGGCAGAGCCCTATAGAGTTCTCAAAGACTCTATCTCTCTCTGAACTCAACATAGAGTTCAGTAACTCTATCTCTCTCTGAACTCAACACAGAGTTCTTCCTGTGCACTCCTTACACTTCTGTTGATGAAGGTTCAATGATATCTCTCTTAAGATTCTTTGAGGTTAACTTACCTCTGTCAACGCACTCCTTGGGGACAATGTGCATTGCTTGCACTCGAAAACTCAAAGAAGAGAAACAATTGAAACTTATTCAATGCTTCACCAGTTTATGCATTCAAACCAATCTGATTTAAGAAAACGTTCAGATTTCATTTTCTTTTCAAGATATTCTTTTATCTGTAATCATTTTTGGGCACTATCCCCTTTCTCTCAGTCCCCAACCCACGCAAACATGGGTCGTGACCAAGCACTAGATCAATAAGAACTTACAAGGGCCTTCGGCCTTCGGCTACAGAAGATTTCCAAGAGCCACACAACAATCTCTCGGAGTTTAGATTACCGAACTCGCGAAGTAGGGGGATCAAGCATCCACGTCTACTCAACATATGATGGCTGACACTCGGTATGGAACTTCAGGCCTCTGAGTTATGGAACTTTGAAGCTTCAGGACTTCTAAGGATTTCACATCTGTGCATCCCAAACTGTTAATCTTTGAACATTCCCAATCCCCTTTGGTGACGTTATTACGTCACATCACTTAATGTTTTCCAATTGCGGGGGCATGCAACGGTAGTTTGGAGTAACCACCCTTTCATCCCAAAATTATTTTGACGCTGACATGTAACCCCTTGGTGAAACCACGGTTTGGATTGCAGGACCGCCTTGGATGATTAACTTCTGTGCAACTTGGATCCCCACAATGCCTTCTGGCCGTTGATCTTGATGTATCGTGATCAACACCATTGTGGGTCCTCCTATATTTTATTACGTTAAGTAACCTTGGGTCCCACTAACCATGCTCATATGGAGTGCCACGTGGTGAAATATTAGTGGTTGACTCATGGCCCAATTAGATGGGTGTCACACGTCACATTCCATATGGCATTTCAATCTTCCACCGGTTCGGAACCCACTTACACATGGCACACAACCCATGTGTCCACGTCAATCCAAGTGACGTCATCATGACTCACTACTTTGGCTCTTCGGGATCTTTCACCCTTCACTACTAGGTTTAACCTTGCGACATTGGTTAATCCAACAATCAAGCTCTTCTCCCCAAATATACGGTGTAGATCCACTTCGGGGCTTCGGAGCTTCCGGCTCCAGACTTTCTCTTATTTTTCATCAACTTCACCGATGTCGCGAAGTTTGAAGGGCTTATCAGTTAACCCTTCTACACCTTCTCCAGATCTGACGGTCGTAAGAGATTTCCCTTCCTTCCGAATAGATCCTACGATGTAGAACAAACTCTGTTACTCTGCGGATTTCCAAAGGAATTCACGGCTAACTGCCTCACAACATTACCAGATCTAACGGTCTTGAAGGATTCTCCTTCTCCCGAACAAATCCTAAGGTCCACATTACTCTGCGACCCAATACCACTTATGTCGTGGTTTTACGACACCGCTACTCCTCCCGAGTTTCATAACACGACCAAGGTAGCTTCTTAGCACTAAGGAAGGTTCTGAGGTTTGAAATTGGTCCTCCAGACACAATTTCCTCTTGAAAACTTGGGTTCAATGACCACTTATCCAGCCCATTCAGACTGAGTGTTGAAAACCTTTGATCTGAACTCGAATTTTGTCTACTTCAACAACAATTCTTTTAAAAATTTTGCTTCAATTTCCACTAACATGGCCCATCCAGGCTCAGTGTTGAAACCATGTTCAGATACCAATTTGTAACATCCCCGACCATCACGGGCCGAGTAATGCTACTAACACAACCTTAAAGTTGTCTTTTACTGCTCTGATACCAATTTGTAACATTCCCGCCTATCACGGGCCAGGTAATACACATGATGCTTAGGCTTTCTAGAAGACGTGGCTCAGTCCACGAGTTCTCACTGGGTTCAGGATGCGTGACTAGAGGACAAAACATAGAGGTTGATGATGGAGGCATCGATTTCAGGCGGAGGATGGGAGGATGGTCGAACAAACAACCTTTCCATGAGGGTTTCCTTCTCTGTGTGTGAGTAGGCAAATGCAGACGCAAAGGCCAAACGGTTCGAACTCCCCAGATCCCAACGAACTCAGGCGGAGAATGACAGAATGATAGAAAGACCCCCAACATGGCTGACTCATCAGTTTTAACTACATGCGCCTAGGTCACCACTTGTCTTCCTGGAGCCGCATGAGTTCCACTTAGCACATGTTCCCTTTACAGGAACTTAGGACAACACTCATCATGTCCAGCTTAGCCTTCAGGAAATAATAATAAATTATTATTCCCTTTAGAGGTAAGCCCCCTAGCTTATCCCCTAGGCTCACAAACTTAGCCTCCTCCCTTACCCAACCTTGTGGAAGCTTAGTCCCCCATCACTCTTTCTTCGTGGTCAGTCTGCACGCAACGATGCTTATATTTTATTAATGATTTGCATAATTACATATACGAAATCAAGCTCCTGACCTTTAACACCTAGGCTCTCCGGCTTAATCACTAAATAAGCTTCCTAGCTTATTATAACTCAGATCACCAACCTAAAAAAACATGTTTACAATACATAATATAACTGAACTCATCCTTGAGGATATTACATTGTACATTTGAAGAGAGACAATAATTTTTATTCCCCCTTTCCCTTAGTGTACCATAAATTTATCCTCCAATTTACATACCATAAATTTTTTCGTAGTGTATATTTGAGCTCAAGCTCCATTAGTCTCTAAATGAATACTTTGTAATTCAATATTAGGAAAGAAACTAAAGAGCTTCATAATTTTTTATGAATAGTTGTTTTGAAAAATAATACATTTTATCAATTTCAATGTAATATTAATATTTTCTATTTTATAAAATATAATTTTAAAATTAAATTTAAAATTATATTTTATGATTATTGAAAAATTAAGTTTCTTATGTATTTTTTTTAAATTTTAAATATTAATAAACCATCAACATTTTGAAATTAAACCCCTTAGAATCTCTTCCATTTATATTTTTTGAGTGGGTCAAATTATCTAATAAAAACATTATTGAAATTAATTGTTATCATAATATGTTATAGACATATTATGTCGAAAGGTGTACACCTAATGGAAATGGACACATTTAATCATCTTTTAACTATAAATTCCAATAGTATGGTTATCAATTGAAGATGGTGGCATATTTTTGGTTGTCCTTCCAAATCAATGAATGAAATCTCATGTTCATAACTTTGTTGCATTTTTGAGGGCTTTACTTTTTAACATTTACTTAATATGATTAAAAAATTACTGTGTAACCATCTAATTTCCATGTTCAAATGATTAACAAACTTAATTCCAAACCTTTGATATTCTCCGAGCTTAATGTGAATTATGTTGGGTGTCAATTAGTGTTTTCTTTAACTAAACACCAAATTTTTACGGCTTTGAGAATTTTACCAACCAAAACCTTTCGACGTTCACCAACCATAAATTTGCTATTATGCTAATAAATAATCTAGAGATATTAAAGCGGCAATTTCCATTTCAGTCACAATTCCAAAGCCTCTCGTCTGCATGCATATGGCCCATGACTATGAAACCGATTGTGTGCGATGACTACTAAACCAATCCATCCTTAGCCAATCCCCACACCGTCCAATCCTTAAGCATCTAATCCTTCCGTTCCAAAACTACATGGACAATATCTTTAATGATAATTTTACAACGTTGTATAAGTGGGATGTGTAATTCTTTGTATGTTTAATATGGAGTATTTTTATATCCCTGGTATGTGTAATTCTTTATATGTTTAAAATGAAATATTTGTATATCTTTTATATATCAAGTTTAGTCAAAATAAAAAATTTATTATTTTGTTAATATGTGTTTTCTACATTTTAGTATTAGGAAGATGTGTTATTCATTTAGTGTTAGATAAGTGATATTTAAAAAAATAATAATAATAAAAATTATTTTTATGTCCGTTATAAAAAATATTTTAATATCCACCCTAAATAAAATATTTCAATATCAACTTTATATATATATATATATATATATATATATATAAAACAATTCAACCTTAAAAAAAATTATGATTAAAATATTAAAATTTTATGTTGGACATTATGAAGGAGATATAATTCTTTATCATACTCAACATGAAATTGACACGTGATATATGTAAATAGACAAATAGATAAATAGTAAGAAGCAACTTAATCTATAATCACTATGAATTTATCATATGTGAAGAGAGATCTAATTTCTCTAAGTAATTTTTTTTAATTAAACAAATTTGAAATTTTTTTTACCTCAAAATAAATTAATAATTTAAAACACCTTAATATATAATAATTTAAAAAAAATACTTATAATAATATAAAATTAAAAAATAAAGAGAGCTGTTTTTAAGATTTAAGACTCTAATGGAAAGAGAATAATTTTGACCAACTTAAAATAATATTTTATTTCGTTCGATCCAAATATCCTTGGGACGGATGGGATGAGGTAGGCCCCAAAAAATCATGAAAGTTGATTATTCTTATAAACTATTATTTTTATAAACGACGAGTACAAAACCTAAAGGCGAATACCAAATAGAAATTATAATACGAGTACAAAACCAAACGTCAAAAAGATAAAAGGATATAAAAGGGCATTGTTTAATTATTTTAGGAAATTGTTTTTTAGTTGGAATTTTGTGATATAAATCTGCACAAAATTATTAGGTTTTGTTGTTTAAAATATAAAAATGGAATCACTGTGTTTAAAAAAAATAAAATCATTATTTTTTCTTGTTTCAAATACAAAAATAAAATCATTATGTTGAAAAAATTTTGGACACTTGGATTTTACAGAAATAATCACTCAAATAAACTGATTTAACGATTTTTGGCAATCATTATTTTTTATTGTTTAAAATTTATTTCTAAATACAAAAAGAAATTCAATATGTTAAAAAAGCCACTGGAACACTTGAATTTTACAAAAATAATTACTCAATTCTACAAATCTAACAATTTTTCCTTCCGACCAAATATCTTAAAAAATATAGCCAAAATACAAATACTGAATAATCATTTAGTATAACATTCAAACTACGAAAATAAAACAACCAAAAACTAAAAAACAATCATAAATGATTATTTATTAGAACATTCAAACTACGACCAAAAACCAAAAGATTTGGCTTTTCGTTATTTAATGTTTTTTTGGGCCTACCTCGTCCCATCTATCGCAGGGCTGCTGATCTCCGTCTTTGCGACTGCGGGGATTCTCCGCACAAAAGGACTCCCATCGAAGGAACCGCTTGCCATCTCGGCAAAAAACAAGACAAGGGTCCCTTTCCATCCGTGACCAAAAGTACCACATGCCATACATGCTCTGGATTGAAAATGCTTATAAAATCTCATCCTCCATCCGTGTTAAACCCAGCAATCAATCTGCTGAAGCATTCATTAATTCATGTGTGTGTGATGGGGTGGTTTCGTTCTCGTCTTCCCTTCTCCTTCAATTGCAATGCCAGGAGATACATGAAATATAGACACGACGTGTTTATGAGCTTCAGAGGGCGCGATGTGAGAAAAGGGTTCGCCGATCATCTCAATCACGCCCTCAAAAGCGCAGGCTTCCGTCCCTTCCTGGACAGCCACCATCTGAAGAAGGGGGACGACATCTCTGCAGGGTTACGCCAGGCAATTGAGGAGAGTCACATCCTGATTCCCATATTCTCCACTAAATATGCAGACTCTGCCTGGTGCCTCAGAGAAGCCGCGCTTATTGCACGCCAAGTAGTGCTGCAGAGGCAGGGTAAGGGGTCCGCCATCGCCATTCCTCTGTTTTATGACGTCACTCCTTCTCAAGTTCGGCGGCCGGAGCAATGTGGCGGCCCATTTGCCGAAGCATTCGAAAAGCATGCGAGCAGTGGGAGATACAGCCCGGATGAAATCAGCGAATGGCAGTCTGCTCTCTTCGAACTCTGTCGTATTTCTGGGTGGGCACTCCAAGAAGATACGAATGGGTGGGTAACTTAATTATTTATCTGTGTTTCTACTTCTCTTTTGAATTGTTAATATTTTCAAATTATTTATCTGTGTTTCTACTTCTGTTTTGAATTGTTAATATTTTCAAACTCTGTGCAGTACAGATATGAAGCTGTGCTGGTGAAACACGTGGTTGAAGAGGTGGCGAAACACTGTACGACGGGCTGCCGTAGCTAGCCTTAAACTTAATGCTACGTCTCCACCGTGGTCCATTAAATGCCTACTGTAAGTATCTAATTGTAGGCGAACTCCGTTTGTAGTTCCCGTGGTTCGATTGAATGCAAAGTATATTTGTAATTTCTGAGTGCGTACGGTAATTGAGGGCGAACTCCGTTTGTAGTTCCCGTGGTTCTATTGCACGCAGATTATATTTGTAATTTCTGAGTGCCTATTGTGAGCATCTAATTGAACGCCAACTCCGTTTGCAGTTCCCGTGGCACGCAAACTGTATTTGTAATTTATCAAGTTTGATCAATCTATTATCAAGATCATTATCCTGTTTTTTTAATTTTATTTCTCATTATCCTGTTTTTTTTTTATTTTTTATTTTTATATACTGTAAAGTAATTCTTATAATATACGTAAGATAATACATTAAAATAATAATAAAAAAATCATAAAACATTAAACTAATAATAAAATAACAAAAACCATCAAAACATATAAATAAAAAAATAAATAAGTAGGATTAATCAATTAATTGATACAATAATCAAACACATATATAGATTCATCTTAAAGTTTCATCTATGAAGGATTAAAGCTTTATTTATGAAGGGTTAAGATAGATCAAATCTCTAAAAATACAAACCTTTAATCTTTCCTCAAGTGTTGCATTTTATAAAAGGTTTTCACTTAAAAAAATTAGATTCAAGATTAAGATGAATCTATATTGATTTTTTAATTTTGATCGATCTAATATTTATCTAATTTTTTAATATAATTGATATTATTATTTAAACCTTATTATTATTTTTTAAATGATATTTCAATGGTTGTTTTTATTTATATTTATATATAAGTTTGGTTACTAGTTTGAATGGTTAAGTTTTTTAAGCATGCATGAAGTTTAGGGATCCATTTTTTTGGATTACTTCTCTTTGTTGCTTGTTGGCTTCACTTATGTATTTGTAATTAACTTAAAAGAGTTTTCATGTGTATTATTCACAAATGTCGAAAAGTAATTTCTACATAAATATTTAATATATATATTTTTAAATTAAATATATTAGTATAATTAATATTTTGAATTTAAAATTTTGTATTTATTTTTTTAAAAATTAAATTTTCTTAATATCACATATATATTTTAATTATTTTATTTTTAATATGTATAAATAAAAATATATAAACTTAATAATTAAAAATATATAATTACTCTTAAAAAAATCATAAATTTAAATAAAAATAAAATAAAATATATATATTATTATATTTTGAAATTGAAAAATATTATTCATTTATATTTTTTATTATTATAAAAAATACATATTTTATTTAAAAATTATATATAATTTAATAAATTTAAAATAAAATAATAAATTTTAATTTCACACACTACACACTACATGAAGCCACCCTATGAAAAAAAATAAAAAATAAAACTCATGATAAAAATAAAAACATGTATATTTATACTCATGCTCACATATCATACCATATAAACATGAGTATCAATACTATATTGAAATGTTTACGAAGGTATACATTTATCTCTTTTTTATACCAATACCATATCGAAATATTTACGAAGATAATTCATTTACCTAGATATTATGCTTGATTATGATGCTTTCCATCTACCCTAGAGGGTTTCTTATACTTTTTAAATCATTAATGTTTGAGTAACACTTTGCACTATATACCATTTTTCTATTCGTAATATATAAATTTTATTGTAGTTTTTTTTTTATTGCATATTAATTATATAAATCATTATATTAAGATAATCACATAAAAAATATTCATAGATATTCAAATATTTTATTTTTAATATTTCTTTCATGGTTTTAATAAATGATCTTCTTTTCCTTATTTAGTTTTAGGGTTTCATTTAATTATCCTTAAATAATTTGAAGGTGGTTGGATTTTGTTTCTTGGCCTCATATTTTAATTGATAACATTTGATATTTAACTTAACTTTGAGCAATATTTGGGTGTGAAGAGGCTCAATAATACTTAAGTAGGTTAGAGAAAGATCAAATGGACATCTCATATTTGGCTTGCATGCTTTTACTTATTGATAAAATTTGGTCAACTTTGATAATATCTTATTTTTCATTTTGTGCTATATGCTTATTGTGAGTAGCTTTATTTATATTACACATGTATTTAATGATTAATAAATCAACATACAAATAGATCATTGTAATGTTTATGGAATGTAAATTAACATTCATAGCTAATGGACTATTGTGTATAAATAGCCCATATTATCATCATATGCTCTCTCTTGAATCCTAATAACAATATTTTATATCTTTCTCAATGCTCTCATAGATTACTGTACACTTCTCATATTCTCTTGGATGTTAATTAGTTTTTTTTTTTTGTTTTTATCATCTTCTTTACCTAAAGAAGTGTCATATATATTGTATATATCTTTTACTCGTTGGTTTAAGGATTTTATTTTTCTTTTGGAGCTTGGATATTGCATCTTACAATGGTTTGAAATTTCATTCTTTCATATTTTCATCAATCATCACACATTTCATTAAATTTGGAAAAACTATATAACAAGGAATTCATCAACATTGATTTTTTTTTAGATATTTAATATATTGTATTAAATTTGGAAAAAATAATCCAAAGAACTATTTCATCAACTAGAATTATTTTTATTACTCCAAGTAAATATTTAATATTCAAGCATTGAAAAGGAAATATTGTCTCGGCTAGAACTAGATAGGTAGACCATAAATCATGACCATTCTATGAAAAACCCTAATATGCCAAATCTTAAGAATGATGATACATTGAGACATATTATACAAGGATAATCCTGAAGTTGCACACATAATTGTGCAAGAGGTTCTCTATCTATATTTGAGGTGAAAAAAATATAAAAAAGGGTTTCTATTGTTAAATAATGTTCTATATGAAATATAATATAGCATAAATGGAAGGAAAACACTATAAGACTAGATAATATAAGATAAATATAATTTTATTAATGTGAAACTAGTGACCATGAATATGTCAAAGAGACTACAAGGTACATCGATATTAATACACAATGGGAGTGTGAAAACAAGTCCTATAAGAAGGAGGTGTGAGATATATCATCTATTATCTAACTATAAAATCAAATAGTGAGATATGACTATGGATCGATAGAATCATGAACTTTCAATACCTAATGGCTCTAACCCCTTTCATTGCTTATAGTCTAGGGAAAGAGGGGGGTTTGGGGTGAGGGCCATGGAGGAGCTACTAATTGAGTCACTAGTCAACAATGGGATACAACCACATTGGAAATATCTTGTAGGTGGACAATAGTTGTCTCCCTTATGTTGTCTCATTAATATATAAGATGGGATGTTGTTTTCCTCTCCTTTCCTCTTTGGTGGCATTGGGTAGCACTGGGAATAATGAGGTGATTGTCCTAACGGTGTCTAGTAGAGGAGGTTGCATGAGAAATAAATACTCGATCTTGATGGATTCTGTTATGTATAGGACTAGAAGCTATTGATCTGGGTATTTGAAGAATGTGAAGAGGGATTTTGGGGACCCTAGTAGAACCAAACTCCTATAAGTGGCAAAGATGATAGGTCCTATTTTCTTGTAAAAGGTGGTGATATGCCTCCACTTGATGCCTCTGTGAAAAAAACCTGGAATTTACCTACAAGCATCATAAATGAGTCCATCCAATAGTAAAGTATATAGGCTAGTCTAGAAATAACATGTTATTCCATGAAGTGATCTACATAAAATGCCATATTGGGTATAAGAACCCAAAGGGGATCTACCCAGGTAACTTGGAAGTAATTCATGTAGGTGTATTACATAATGATCATATTAGGTTCTTTTTTTTTGGAAAAAGTTGGCTAGGTGTGTCAAAGTGCACCGAAATGGGGGAGTCAGTCCATTGAGATGCCCAGTGTAGCACAAATCAATTAGGTGGCCTCTGAGAAACAAAACTAGGTGTAGTCGATCGAACAAAGGGTCTTTGAAGAGTGGTATGTAAGGAAGGAATTGTTAATATTTTTGGTGTAACTATGGAAGATATTCTTGTATATTTATTTTTATCAAACCTTTAAAAGGTTATCATAAGTATATTATACAAGTCGCCTGAACAAAAATTATTATATTATTGGTATTTTACTTATAATTGTAAAAAATCCCATTGTGGCTAGTCGGCCATGTTTTATGGGTTAGTTAGGTCAAGATGCATGTCTTTTCAATAGACACTATTATGTATAAATAGAGCATAGGCTTCTCTCATTTGGACACACACTCACACACTTCTCCTGTGCATCTTGGAGCGCATAAGAAGGTCTAGCGCACAAGTCTTGGAAGTTGGAGACTGGTTGTTTTGGTGTTTTGGTCTTGGTCTTTCTTGGAGAGCTATAGCACATCATTGTACTAGTTGAAGGAATCTATATTGAGGATTTAGGTTGTTGGGTTTTCTCCCCCATGAGGGTTTCCCAGGATAATATTTGTGTTCTATTGTATATGTAATTTTCTATCTTTCAGTGATCCTACTATAGTTTCTATTGGATTAAGTAATTTTAATTGTGTAACTAGAAAATTTGAAATTCCAACATGGTATCAGAGCAGTCTTGAATAGAATCCAGTTGCATATCTAGAAGCCTAAAAGGGAGTTGTTTTCATTCTAGAGATAGTTGCATGAAAAACCAAGACCATCAGAAGGAAGGATGACTATCGAAACAAATATCGATGAGACGTTAGATGGATATTATTTAGGGCCTGGAAGTACAGAGTAACCCTCCTTCTTGAAGAGAAATATTAACTCAATAATTTCATTATAGAAGAGGTTCAAGAACCTCAAGGAGATGATGATAAAGAAAAATATAAGAATGACATAGTGAGAGAAAAAAGGATTATTTCATACTCCATTAAGGACCACCTTATCCATCATATATCATCATTATCTTCTCCAAAGAAAATGATGGGCACCTTAACTCATATGTTTGAGGGAAGAAACTTAAATTGAAGAATGACTATGAGATCTTAGTTGAAGAATGTGAAGATGCAGAACTCAGAAACCATTCACTTCTACTTCTCAAGAGTGAATCAAATCAAGGATTAGATAGAATCCATAGGTGACCCAGTAGAAGGAGAAGAGATGGTGATGACTACCTTGAATGGCCTCCCAAGGTCATGGGATGCATTCATACAAGGAATTTGTTCAAGAAAGAAGCTTCCCAAGTTTAGTAGGCTTTGGGAGGATTGTAACCAAGAAGAAGCTAGGACAACTACACGAGAAGAAAAGATGGCAGATGAAGATCAAGCCCTAGCCACGCACACCAAGAAAGGAAAGAACTAGAAGAAGAATTATTTACCTAAGAATTTTAAGATGGGTCAAAGAGAAAACTCAAAGACCAGATGTACTGTTGTCAGGAATTGGGACACTTTTTTAGGGATTGCCCCCTCATTATGGAAATTAAGAAGAAGAAAGGAAGTTAGAGGCATCAAGCTCACACAGCTGAATATGATGAGCCTCACAAGAAGGTTGAAAATAAAGATGAATCAAGTGATGAGGATTATGTTCTTATCTCATCCCTCACAGGTACTGTTACTCATGGAAGCGACACTTGGTTGATAGAAAATGGTGCTTCCAAGAAAATGATAGGCTATGAAGACTCCTTATCTAAACTTATTCATAAAGGTTCACCTCACAACGTGAAATTGGGTGATGACTATCAATATCCAATCAAAGGTGTTGGAGAATATTCCTACAAGTTAAATTTAGGCAAGCCAATGAAGATGAAGTAATTTTTCTATGTTCCAAGTTTAAAGAAGAATGTTCTCTCAATTTCAATGTTGGAAAAGAAAGGTTTTAGAGTAGCATTTATTAATGGTCAAGTTCTTATGTGGCCTAGAGGGAATACCCTTGATGATGTAGTAGTGATTGGAGTTGAACAAGGAGGTCTCTACAAATTAAAAGGACATCCATACTCCTCAATGGTTCATGATATTGTGAATCCCAGTGAACTATGGCATAGGAGATTTTCTCACCTACACTAAAAAGCTCTTCTGGTTATTAGAAAAATGGTGACAGGTCTTCCAGAAATCCAAGCATGACTAGATGATGTGTGCAAAGGATGTGCACAAGGAAAGAACATGAAGAAATCATTTCCCAATAGAGATAATAGAGCCAAAGGAGTTTTTGACATCGTGCATTCAGACGTATGTGGACCGATGTCAACAACTTCACTAAGTGGGCATGTATTTTATGTATCTTTCATTGATGATTACTCACGTAAAACTTGGATTTATTTGTTAAAGGAAAAGAATGAAGGTTTGGAAAATTCAAAGAGTTCAAGGATCTGGTAGGAAACTTGACAGAGCAGAAAATAAGGACCTTGCGATCAGAAAATTGACGTGAATTCACTTTAGAAGAATTCAAAGAGTAATACAAGGTAGTTGGGATTAAGAGGGAGATTTCTAGTCCCTATAACCCTCAATAGAATGGAATAGTTGAAAGGAAGAACCAAACAATCATGGAAGCAGTAAAGGCCATGATCCATGATCAAGATATTCCTATGCATTTGTGGTTAGAAGCAATGAAGATGACAATGTACGCGCAAAATAAAATTACCCACAAGGTTCTTGAAAACAATACACCCGAGGAAATGTTTTCAGGAGAGAAGCCATAAGTCACCCATTTCAGAATATTTGGTTGCCCTATATTTGTTCACGTCCCCAAGGAAAAGAGGACAAAATTGGACCCTTTCGAACGGAAGGGCATATCATTGGTTAGAGTGACACATCGAAGGCATACATTACATACATTCATGGTCACCGAAAAGTGGAGATTAGTCGAGATGTAATCTTCGATGAGAATGCATATTTCAGTAAATCCAAATAGATCCGTGCATAAGAGGCACATGAAGAAGAGAATGAAGGTCCTAAAGTTCCAGAGACAATTTAACCAAAGGAAGTCATTCCAGAGGATCATGACATGGTAGAACCTCAAAAACCAGCAGAGATACCTTCTCGCAAGAGAAGATCAGATTGGAAATAAGAGCTTATCAAAGATGCAAAAATAATTGGTGCCCCAGAGAAATATTTCAGGGAAAGTAAGAAGCCCAAGCCGTATTCCAGCTACATGGCATGCTTGTGTGACATAATGGATATGAAACCATCCAGTTATGAATAGGCTACAAAAAATCAAGTATGGAAATATAAAGTGGAAGAGGAATACTAGTCCATTATGCAGAATGATGTCTGGGATGTGGTTCCCAGACCAAATGAAAAATATGTGGTGAGTTTGAAATGGATCTGCAAGATGAAACATGCAGTTGATGACAATATTGAAAAATATAAGGCAAGATTTATGGCCCAAGGTTTCTCTCAGAAGGAAGGGATTGACTATGAATACAATTTCTCTCTCATAGCAAGATGTACCTAGATCAAGACTATACTTTCATTGGCCGCTATGATGAAATGGAAGGTGCACAAGATGTATGTAAGTAAAACCTTCTTGAATGGTGAAATAAGAGAGGAAGTTTATGTGGAGAAACCACTTGGATTTGAGACACATGATAGAGAAAATCATGTGTGTAGATTAAAGAAGGATTTATATGGATTGAAGCAAGCACCCAAAGCATTGTATGGTAGGATTGACAATTTTCTGATGGCCTTGGGTTTTAACAAGAGAAGTGCATATCCTAACATTTGCTTTAAGGTTGGGGATGGTGAACTAGTGATTCTACTGATGTATGTAGATGACCTATTTCCAACAGGTGCGGAAAATCTCATCACTAAATGTAAGAGAAAATTGGTTGTAGAATTTGAGATGAAATATTTAGGAATGATGCACTACTTCTTGGGACTAGAAGTTTCGTAGAGATTAGATGGGATTTTCCTAAATCAAGGAAAGTATGTTGTGGAAATATTGAAGAGGTTCAAGATGTTGGACTGTAATGCCATGGCTACCCCGATGGTATCATATCTAAAATTGTTCCAGGATACTACTTCAGAGATTGTATATTCTACCTTATACAGGAAAATAGTGGGCTCATTGATGTATTTGATGAACACAAGACCGAATATGGTTTTTTCTATGAACCCCTTGAGTCAACATTTGGAGTAGCCAAGACAGGTTCATTTTTTTCAATTGAACTTTTTGTAGATATTTAATATATTGCATTAAATTTGGAAAAAACAATCCAAAGAACTATTTCATCAACTAGAATTGTTTTTATTACTCCAAGTAAATCTTGAACACTAAAGCATTGAAAAGGAAATATTGTCTCGGCTAGAACTAGAAAAGTAGACCATAAATCATGACCATTCTACGAAAAACCCTAATATGCCAAATATTAAGAATGATGATACATTGAGACATATTATACAATGATAATCCAATGAAGTTGCACACACAATTGTGCAAGAGGCTCTCTATCTATATTTGAGGTGAAAAAATATTAAAAAGGGTTTCTATAGTTAAATAATGTTCTATATGAAATATAAGATAGTATAAATGGAAGGAAAACACTGTAAGACCAAATAAGATAAGAAAAATATAATTTTATTAATGTGAAACTAGTGACCATGAATATGTCAAAGGAACTACAAGGTACATTGATATTAATCCACAATCAGAGTGTGAAAAAAAGTCCTATAAGAAGGAGACGTGTGATAGATCATCTATTATCTAACTATAAAATCAAATAGATGGCAACACCATTCTACTATGGTGTTTTAGCTGCCGAGAACTATATTTTGGTTCCATGCTTCTCACATTTTTTTTCAAAGTCATTTGAGGTAAATTCACCACAAGTTTTCTAATTGTAAGCACTTTATTTTAAGATCATTTTCATTTTCAACCATTTCCTTAAACACCTTAAATTTTTCAAATGTGTTGGCGCAAAAATCGAGACCAAATTTCTTAGAGGTTTCCATAAAAAGATATCACTAAAGTCTAGGAGTGTTTGCATATTCAACCTTCTGGAAGGGAAGGATGTCTCACCTGAATCACAACTATGACATGTGTGGTGAAGTGAGTCAAAGAAAATTCATCATCACATTTGACATTACCATGCTCATATTCATACATCAATATGAAAATACATTCATAGACAATGGATGAACTCTAAATACTCATGGAAAAAGTAATTGTGCAACATAGAAAAAAAAATCATACAGAGTATAATAAAATTTTAGAGCCCAACCAATCCTTTATATTATCAACGACTAAAATTGCCATACATAGTACATATTCCATACAATATCTTATGCAATGTAATTTATTACTATACACCCATTATAGACTCTACGTTACTACGCAAGAACAATATCATCCCCAAAAACCATAACAATAATTTCAAGATAGTAATAATTTGACCCCAACCCAAACAACAACAATATTGGTAACTCTCTTGTGTGATTTCTTCATTCTTTCATTCATCACCTTCATTAACCTTTGTAAAAAATTTCCTCATCATGCTACCTCCCTCTTTATACCTTACTCATGGCCACTTCTTTGACTTCTTGTTCAGTTACTTTTCCAGCGTTTTTCCATTGGCATCTGATGCCTTTGACACTTCTCTAACTGATTTTCCATATGGTGCATGGTTCATTTTCTATATCCGTTGTTGTTACACTTTCAATTAGATTTTAACTCTTCTAACTGATTTTCTCTACCATCCTTTCTCCATCTATTCATGCAACACTTTCCTCAAAACTTTGGCATTTCCACAAAACTGGACAATTCTAAACAATGGAGGGCCCAATAGGCCCCGATCACAACCCTTGACTCGTCACAAGTCAAAATTCCACTTCCTTCCCATGTCCTTCTGCAAATGAAGGGCCCAAATCTAGTACAATTGTGAGGGATTTCTAGCAGAAGATATTGTATTCCTCCACATGATCCTTCCATTTTTGGGCTAAAATCGAGGCTCCGACAACAAACTCCTGCATGAATATCACATTGTTCTCTTCATGCTTAGTAGCTAGTTGTTTAGTCCATTCAAAGTCTACAAAAGAATCACTTTGTTGCATCTATACATACTTAGCTTCAACGCAAGGCAAAAGTCTCTAAGCTCTTTCTTGGCTACCCGAATAAACTCATCCAAAGCATCTACTATTTCATCCACAGCTTGGATCTCTATAAATTTTGATGCTTGCTCAACTAGGTCAGTGATGGCTTGGTATTTTTTGTTCATATGGTTGAGTTGTGTGCACAAATATTGTTGATACTTAGAACACATCTCCAAAAGACTTCATCCTCCCTTGAAATCCGGCCTTCTTTTACCTCTTCTTCTCTCTGAAATTCGACTTGTATCAAATGAATGTATAAT
>JZKD02S1654316.1:111492-122162 GCA_000966675.3 Picea glauca | reverse complement strand
TTGTATCTTCATTTTCATTTTCCTTCATGTCCAAATAACTTCATCAATCTTCTGGTCCAAAACCCATGACTAGGGTTGACATCAATGACAACAACCAATCTTCCAACAAATATTCGATTGGATTACTTCATTGTTCCAATAAGTTGACCCATTCGTTAACCATGCGAAAGAGTTGGAGACATGAATCGACACACGAATGAAGAGAGGACTGGATGAGATTTCCCTTTGCGAATGACTATGTAACCTTCTACATCATCTCCTGGGGATGTTACTTTTATTTCATCTTGATTTCAACCATCTCTTGTTGAAGGTTATCAGTCCTCACATGCATTTGTGACCAGGAATCAACAATGATATCAAGTCATTGCAGAGGCACAACTAGGGTGGTATTATCAGGGAGCTTAGGAAAAACATGTTTGAAGGTATGCCAGACTTGGAGAAATGTTTCAAAAATGGATTCCATATTGGACTTGACCTGTGTTCATAACCCATGCTCATTGTCCTTGGCTGAAGTGGCGACAATGAGTACTTGGTGTAGATTTTGTGACTATTGTGTAAGATATTCATTCGTCGGTTTTGCAGTGAGAAGTATTTTCTTAAGTTTATCTATGGATGAACACATAAGACTCCAGAGCTGCGGGGTAGACCATGTTGAAATATTTCCACTGGTGATGAATGGATCTAAGGGAAACCGTGAAGCGAGTGGTTTTCCACTAGCGATATATCACTCAGACATACTAGGGGTGGCACCATCATTAAGAGTGGGTGAAGTAGTGTGAAGGCTATGGATGAGCCTATCCTGGACCTCTAGAGGAAGTGTCCCAATGAAATTTGTGCACTCGAGGTACAATTCCAATATTGCATGGCATGGTTTTGGATCTTGAAACTATGCTCAATTTGTTCCTTGATCGAACTTGCGCTATGAACATAATGGGTGTCCATCATGTCAATGTGAGGATATGGACACATTTTCTCCAACACCTCTGGTACCTTATCTAGTTCAAGATTGGAATTGTTCTCAGGCGAGGTGTCAAATGGGACATGGACCTGCAAATCATTGGGGAATGTGGATGGAATGGGCTCTGAGGTTACTATAGCCAACGTGAAAGGGACACTAGATATGTGTTCTGTAGTGTTAATATGAGTGTTTTGATGGGGTGATGGAGTGGAATATGGGGAATCCATAACCAAACAAGGAGGTTGATAGGTGAGCTCCTCTGTGGTGGGAAAGGGATAAGTCTTGATGGGTGGGTCATCGATAATAGTCATGATGGGAATGAAAGAAGGAATGAGGATGGTGGTGTAAGCTATTGGAAGGAGGGAAGAAATGTGAGTGTCATATGTGATGTGGGGGTCAATAGTGGATTTGGAAGGAGAGTCAGAGTGTATTTTATTACAAAGAAAATAAGTACAAAATTATTTGTAGATATGCTTACTATAAATAGTGGCATTGTATAGAATGTATGGGGATGGGAGTGAAATTGATTGGGTTAGCATCTCCTCTTCACTTTATTCCTCTTTGTCATCTAACGTTGGGGGTGTCTTCTCTCTATTTGACGTGGTTGTTCTTGGACCTGCACCCTTAGTCTATACCATAGTGGGTCATTGTGATATCATGGGAATCATATAAGGGACACCTTATCTCTTCTATTCTTTGGTGACCCCAGGACATGAAATGACCTCCCTGTACATAATTTCCTCATCCAAATAAAAATGCAATGGGGGAGTGTTAAATATGGATGGAGTTGCACCTAAAGGCCTCACAAAAGTAAAGTCTCGGTTCATGTCGAAACATATGTTGTGGGTCTTTTAGTTTAGCATTTCCCGTGGAATACTCGATCATTTCGTAGATACAATAAGGTCCTTGTGCTATTGCATAAAGGAAACGTCATGGTATTTTGAGTGAGTAGTAGTAGTGCAACTATGTCAGGGGTCGAATATATTGGATATATGATTGTCAAGAACATGGGAGAGGCTTTGACCTTGAGGCAACAACCACTTCCACATAGAAAAAAGAACCAAAAAGTAGTCATATGTGAAGTATGTGGCCCGGTCATGCACATTGGTACATGCCTACAACATTTCCGTGAGAAGGTACTGACATCAATTCAAAGGTGTTCATTTTTTGCTAAACTTAGCCACCACTATGGTGTTCAGGGTGCACTCGCCTCACTATCAGTTATTCATGACCTTACCTTCAATTAAATAGTAGGTGCAATGGACCAACTCATCGTTGATGGGTTCAATATGTTCCCGACAACCTCCTCGCCTAGTTCCATATTTTTTTTATAGGTTAATCTTACCCTTTTTGCAACCATGCTTCCCTAAATCCTGTAAGCCTTGCATTACATTTTTCCCTTCCATGGATAGACCATTCAACCTGTGAATATCTTCCACATGGATGGGGTTGGCCTTGTTGAATCATAAAGTCCCATTATGTACTTAGCTAATAAGAAAATTTCTACATTGAGAGATCTCTCCAATAGTGCTGAACATGGAAAAATCACACAATTTCAATAAAGTAGTGTCTTGTAGGGGTATGCAGGATGGTTTTAAATCCCACTACAATTCACCAGTCGATAGAGCCGATCAATCAATGAATATATGAATATCCATATGATGATATAGTGATGCATATGAGAGGTCAATGTCAAGCCTCCACTAGAGCAATGAATTTTGGAAGGGATAGCCAGCCGGAAATGCGAAACATTCTGACAGAGACACATTGGTAAACAAATAACACTGGTGGACAGAGGCGTGGATGTGATCTCATAGAATTATAAAGGGTCTCTAGGAGTGGGTATGCAAATAACTTGAGTAAAACATGATAACATTGAGCAGTCAAGAAAATATGATTATATAGGAAACATTTGGGAGGTGATGTGACTAGAAGACATTAAGAGATACATAGTGGATGTCATTTGGCATTAAATTTGGATATGAGCATCGAACATCGAAAAATATAAGAGATGATTTGGGAAGTTAAGAGAATAAGTGGGATCACAGTAGAGGGACATCGGGGTCAATAGAATAGTAATTACCGTACCAAAAATTAACCCAAAAAGTAATGACAATTTTTTGGATTTAAATGACTCTGACTAATAATGACGACACAACGATGAAGAGGTACCGACAATAGTTAACGAAGGAAGTGCTAGCGATAGGACAAAAAAATTATATTTGGAAAGTATTAAATATGAAAGGATTTGATTTAGACGTCCTTGACCACAAAGGTGATATCGATGTTGGACAAATTAGAAAAAAAAATCTAGAGTCTAGGACAAGTGACAGCTGGACACATCACCATTTTGTTGACCAAAAAGGGAAACAACAAAAAAATTGAAAATCCTACCTACTGGATTCACTGCCATGGACAGGAGCATTGCAAAACTTTTCTTAATGAGTATAAATCTAGGGCTTCATGTGTGTGTTACTCACTCATCTCGAACATACAATACCATCAATTTGTGTGGGTCAGAAATCTCTAGACTCATAGATTTTTGCAACTATAAAGGGTCTAGGTCAATCCATTTGTAGTTTTCCTAGATGCTTTCGATACTTGTTGTCATAAAACAAAACTTGATCACCTTGCAAAAAATATTTAGTCTTAATATGCATATCATGCCAAGCCTTCTGCCTAGTATTTTCCATGGTCTGACGAAAATCAAGAAAAAATCGAGCTTCATCCAATGCCGACAACTCTACAACCCATTTTGCAACTGATTCGTCATTTTTCATGTGAGTGACATGCACAATATATAATATTGGGGTGATGAACTGGAGTGATAAACTCAATGTGAATAATGAATTATATTCCATAAACCTGTTGGAATGGAGTTTACTTATGTAGTTTCTTTATAGTAGTCATGTGATCCCATAATACTGCGAAGACATTTTCATCCTAGTCATCTCTATTTTCGCAACATACCTTGGTTAGTCATCGCTCCAGAGTCTTGTTAAAGGCTTCGACTGTGTCATTTGCTTGTGAATTATATGGGATACTTTTGTGATGTTGAATTAAGAAATCAGGGGTAAGAGTGGCTACAGTCTCGCTAACCCAATGTGAACCCAAATCACTGGTCAAAATATGAGGGAATCCAAACCAAGTGATGATTTTCTAAAAAATAAACCTGGCTCACACGATATTTTTAGAGCAATCTCAGACTAGATTTGCTTCGGACCAACATGTAAGATAGTCAGTAGCAGTGATAATACACCTATCTTTCATGTTCTTGGTTGGTCAATTGATCGTCCATATGAAGTCAACTACCCATTTATGAAATGATCGAAGAACCTGAACAAGATGAAAGGGAAACTCATCCCTGTACAATGGTTTACCAACCCTTTGACAAAAATCACAGGATCTAGAATAATCTTGGGCATCTTTCAAGACAGTTGGCCACTATAATATTGCTTGTAGAATATTTTTTGCAATCTCTTTCCCTTTGACATGTCCTCCCACAACTCTGTCAGGACATTCCCATAATATTTTTGTCCTCTCATGATCAAGTATACATTGTCAACGGATGTTTTCCAATACCAATTTATACAATTTGCCTACGATCAAATTATAGTCAACAACATGGACCACCATATGCCTCTTTTGAGTTGTAGAATACCCATCAGGAATAGTACCAGTAATGAGAAATAATGTAGTATCATAAAGGTAATTAGGGATAGCCTCAATCTTAAAAATATTTTCATCTAGGAGCTAGTCATATACAACTCTTCCACTCTCACATGATTATAATTGATATAGATGATTGTGTCCAACATTTAATTTTTCTAGATTGAAAATGAACTCGAAGTAAAACTCCTTAAATAACAACAACCATCGACAAATCCAGTCTTCTAACAAAGGCTCATTAACCAGATAATTTGGAGTGGAACGATCAACAAATAATTTAAAATTTCCTCCTAAAAAATAATGTCTAAACTTTATCAAAGAATAAACCATTTCCAAACCTTCCCTTTCAGTGGTTGTGTATTTGTGTTCGACCTGAGAAATCTTCCTACTAGTAAAGTAGATGGGATGATCCAAGCTTCCTTCACCATGTTGCACAAGGATTCCACCAAAAGACATACCATAAGAACCAATGTGTACATGAAATTCCACACTTCAATTTGGATATATGATAATAGGGGAAATACTTGAATTTTCTTTGAGGGTATCAAAGGATTGATCACACTCTAGATTCCAACTAAAGGCTTCATATTTCTATAATTGTTTCTCAAATGGGGTAGTTATGATTGCGTTGTTTCTGATGAATATGCAATAGTATATTATCTATCCCAATTTTGAACAAAACTATTTATCACTCATAGGAGGAGGAATATTTAGTATCACAAAAACCTTTGCAGGATCAACCAACACTCCTTCCTTGCATACTATATTTCTTGGAGGATTTCCAAAAGGTACAAAAAAATACACTTCTTTGGGTTTAAGGAAATATGTAATTGTCTACACCAATCAAACATCAATTGTAGTAAACCTATGTGCTCCTTCAATATGTTTTACATGGTCCAATCATCCATATATACCTCAATATATGTATGAATAAAGTCATGGAATTAAACAATAACTAGTTGACATAAAATAGTTGGGGAATTATTCAGTCCAAAGGGAATAACATTATAAGAAAAAGAACCCCATTCTATAGTGAATGTAATATTACTCTTATCTTCTTTTGCAATTCTAACCTGATGATATCCCGAGAATCCATATGTAAAATAATAGGCTTCATTGCATGCCACTTTATCAATAACTTTATCACTAAAGGGTATAGGAAAAGGGTCATGTACACAAGATAAGTTCAAACTCATCTAATCGACATAGAATTTTATATCATCAATACCCTTCTTTCTTTATATTACAATAGGGTTGATCCACTCAACATCATCCATAAGGAAAATTATCCCACTTGCTAACATTCTACCACTCTCTTTCTTAACCTTCTCCTTGACTTGTGGATTCAATCTGTACGATCTATGGTTAATATACTTAACATTCGGTTCTAATTCGATCCTCATTTCTCCTGAATATCCCTTAATCCCCTTCAGTTTTGAAAAAATATTAGGAAATATATCCTCGTACTCCCACAATAGAGAATGTATCTCTATCATCGTGTGTTCATCCCAATAGTCACCAATAAATTCCATCTTAGGATCCTCCTCATTCCCCATGTTTACTTTACGCAACTTCATAGATTTAGTATATGAAATATTGACATCGTCAGAGATAGTTTCTTTAAATATTCTTGTTCTCGCAGATTTCTTAAGTGTTAAATGTCTAAGTTCCTCTAGGTCTTAAGAATCCTATGGATCTTTATCAACTTCACTAGAAGCCACATGTATTCTTGTGGGGGATGGATAAAAGCTATAATGAAGAAGATTTTCATGATCAAAACATACCATGGGATGATATTTAGGTCTATATTTATTAGCAAGTAGAATTTGATTGATTTGTTGCAGCACTAGGGTGATTTTAGGAGACTTACAAAAAATAGAGAAATCTTGGTAGAACTGACCTTTAAGCATCTTCCAACGACCAGTATGTCTTATAGTTTCTTGTTTCATATACTAGGATTCATAATGTTTCCCAAAGAATGGAAAAAATGGTGTATCCAGAACTGAAAAGGCAGTAGCACAGATTTCCATACTCCAATGCGATATTCAATATGTTCTCTTTGATCAAATGACCTATCATTTGATTTTAGAGTTATATGTTGACTCTTTATCTTATGATCCTCACTAGACTGGTTGACTCGTGATAGAGGAATGAAACAATATTGATTGGTGAGATTGACCTCATCCCAAGAAGACATATTCTCTTTATGAGTGATCCACCATCTAGCTAGAGAAGACTTCAATGTTAGTTCAAGTGTTTAGATTCTATGTCCTAAAGCAATCATAAAATCCATGTCAATGAAAAATATTTGTATATCTGAGGTACCATCATATATTGGACACTCTTTGATCTCCATTCCAATTGACCTTACTTATTGGACAATTGCGCATCACCTCGAAAAGTTCTCATACATTCCTTGTTTCTAGGTGTCAAAATCAACTTTAGAGTCTTCATCCACATAATGAATGCTTCACTAACTTATCGATCCATATGAAGTGGGATTGATGTAATATTATTGGTTTTTTATATTAATAGTTTATAGTTGATCCAAAACATCCTGTTCCATATTTTCATCCACCAAGTCAGTATACTGTGTACCTTGATACATGTCTAAAGGATAAGTCACTATCATGCCATCAAATTCAAAGGTCATAATTTCTTTCTTAAGATCTATTATAACATATTTCTCATAGTCCTAGCCAATTCCTAATAGAACTGGGTACATATATCCCCCCTCCATTATTTTGATGACATCAAGTGGATTTGGCTGGTGTCAAAATAGTGGAAGACTTTGAGGTCATAAAAATAATTAGGGAAAAAGATATTTACACACCATGGTCTTGTTTCTAGAAATAATTTTAAGACTTGTAGAAATAATGCCTACACTTTGAGGTAGGCATTGGAAATCAGATCTAGACAATATTCAATGGACTGGGTATTGTTTCTACAATGTACACACCATGGTCTTCATGGAAGTCAATAATCTCTTGAAATATGCCCTTGCTCATTACATTTGTAGCATTGAACTAGTTCTCATACTCTCCCCTCGGATATCTCCTCCACCTCAACAACCTCCTCGGAACCCTTTAGGAGTTTTGTTGACTCTAAATGTGGAATGATCTAATCTGTCAACAAGAGAATCCAAAGCTCTAGATTGGTAGGTAGTATTATTAGGTGACCCACAAAATTCACAATAGACTGTATTAAAAATAGCAATACACTTTTGTAGAATAGGGAAGTGACTTGGAGAGTGCCCGTGACTTAGAAAAGTATCAAAATACTCATTGTTCTATCCTCCTTTATTATTCAAAAAACCATAGTATTTAACAGAGATCTAAAATGTAGTTGTAGCAGTGACTTACATGACCCCTCTCGATGGTACTACTGGTGGAGATGTTATCAGGTGAGTAGGGGGTTCTACACCCCTCAATATTGGACATCCATTTTCTATATGGCCTTCGATATAACAACCAATACACCATATCTATGGTCCACCTACTCTAGGAAGTCTCAAATCTTGAATATTTTCGGTTAAGGAAGAGATCTAGCCTTGCAGTTGTGAAATTTTATTATCTTCAGGCGGTCTTATTACCCGTAAGCTTCCAGGATAACTTTCCATAAGATCAATCTTCATGGATTGTTCCAATTCTTCTCCAAAGTATATATCCTTGTTGAGTCAACGAGATTCAGGTTAATGGTAACAACCCATGAATAAACCATTCTCTTTGATGATCCTCATGGATAGGGTTTGATAATTTCCCTATTTCTTCCTTAAATCTTATGTTGTATTCTCGATTTGAATCACAATATCTTTTTTTTAAATCCTGCAATTAAGAGAGAGCATATTTCTCTGACCGAGGTAACCAAAAGTTTGCTACAAACTTCTTCTTCAATTAGTCTAAAGAGAAAATTTTCCCTTGATTATTCCCTCGATCAATAGATTTCATGTATGAATTTAGAGCTTGACCCCTCAAATCAGTCTAGAAATCAACCAATTTGTTTGCATTTAGAGTTCCACGAGACGTCGAGATGGATTCACAAGGAAACCAGTGCTACTCGACGTCCTCATCCCCTTTACCCAAAAATTATGGGTATCGGGTGAGGGACCCTATGTGTTTATGCGCCAACGAAGTACAAGGAGATCCTATTAAAATGAAGCAATAGGGTCCTAGTTGTGATATAACCAAAAAAAATTCCACACTTCAACTCATACTACTACTCAAAATTTCTAAACTACAAGGATTAGAAATAACAGAATTGACAGAAAGATTTGTTGTAGAAATTACCATATTTGTAGATGACGTTGGGGGAATAAGTGATTTAGGGATAGTTCCTTTTCTTATGGAGAAAATTTATTTTATATGGGGGTTCATGGTTGTTTGTAGTGTCAATCTAACATTTTGATGCAATCCAAGATTTTCTAGGGTTGTAGGTTCTGAGTCTCCTGCAACTTCTAGAAGGGTTCTGGATAAGTATTCTTCCTCAATGACGCAAGTTTTATTTATTCTTTCATCTGTCTCTTCTGTACTTCCTTATTATTTTATAATTCTTCTAGAACCTTCACCTTTTTCACCAAATCTCTCCTTCAACCATTGAATGACCAACCTTTCACATCTCCTCAAATCTTGCAACTCTTGCAACTCTTTCCTATGACTACTCTCAAATTTGATCTCCTTCCGTGACTGATCTAACCTCTTCATCACTTTTCTCATCTTTTTCCTCCACCTCTTCTGAAGAATAACATCCCTCTTTTGAGCTCGTTTTCCTCTTGCACTTTTATTTTGATGGCTCCCCATATCTCTCAGAAAATAGTTTTTGACCTAAATCATGAATCCTCTCCTAAATCACCCTCCCCCTCACGCAAGGGTTTACACTGCCATGTTATATAAAGGAACATGAAACATTCCTTATTCTACTAATAAAATCTTGATCCAAAAGGGAATTTCCCGCAAAAATATTCCTCGAGCTCCTTCTTTAAATATTATTTCAGCCTTGGAAAAATATTGGTGTTTCTCTACAACAAAATCGATAATATAACCTTCCAAAGTAGTATGTACTTAGAAATACACAACACGAGAGATATAATTGTAGGGGCCGAATAGAATTTACGTCAAATAATTTCATAAACTGTAATAGTATATCTACCTGATTTCAAACTAAGTTCAATACTTCTTTTAATTGAGCACCTAATACTTTATAAATTTAACAACAAATAATAAATTTTTTATAACAGTTTAAAAACAATGCAAAATCTTAAATACCTGAACCTGATGCTAATAACCCTCCGTTGTCCAAATGCCTTATTTTCCAAATTTATTCTTAACTACTGCTGCACCGTAAAACACTGCCCAAAACCTAGTTCCTCCCTGCCAACTAGGTAACTTCCTAGATCCAAGATATCATATGGATATCCTGGCCCCCGTGCACAAAACCTCCAGCAACCCCGATGCACTGATACAATCCCACTCCAAAATTTCACTTCTCTCTGCCAATCCTAGATCTCCCAAATTCCATCCCCCAACCTCCCGTAGAATGGCCTCCCGTCCTCCTCCTTCCCTTCCTTATCCCTCCTTCACTGACTTCCCCTGCCTCATTTACTCCCTACCTAACTCATTTATTACCTTCTTATCCTTTCCCGCTAATGCCCCTTATCCCCTTTATTTAATATCTTATCCCTTGTAGTTAATATGTTATCCCTTATTGGGTACGTAACTTAATTTAATAATATAATTTATTATCCTCATTTTATTTATTTACCTTATTAATTAATGAGTTAATTAATACTTAAATTAATCATTGACCATCATGAATAACTAATTAATAATAATTAATTAGTTAATGTTATTTTAAGAAATGATTATGGTTTAGCTAATCTTTTAGGACTGTTGCCGCCTTATACACACCTTTGGGAGACGTGGAAGAAATCTCCAATCTACTCGGTGTGTCCTTGGGGGCAAGTGAGAGTTAAGGTGCTGTCACCTAATCCTCAACTCCTCCGTCTAGGCCAACTCCTAGCGAAGCCAAGGGGGGTAGTCCCTAACAA
>JZKD02S1654316.1:100477-111064 GCA_000966675.3 Picea glauca | reverse complement strand
TATATATATATATATATATATATATATATATATATATATATATTATAATTTAAATTTACACTAGAATATTAATATCTTTAAATAAATTATAAAACTAAAATTTAATCGAAAAAAATAAAAAATAAAAATAAAATATGAAAATTTAATTATTCAAAAGGGCGTATTAATATTTTAAAATAAAATATTAAACTAAACATTAATATATATAAGAAAAATCCTTGGCATTCTATGGCAGCCTTTAAGGTCGGTCTTCTGGCATGAGGCCCACGTGCCCGGCCTTCGGCTCTCGGTACCAAACACCTAAGTTGTTCCTTAATCCTAACGCTGCCTCACTTCCGCCTCTCGTCTCTTTTCTCTGCTCTTGGCGCTGGTGTTGGTAATGCCCGCCATCAACATTGTTGAGCTTCTGGTAAGGGAATGGGATTGAAATTTGCAGTGCACTAGAGTTTTCCACATTTGTAATTTATGAATGTTTTTCAACAATAGGTGCATTCTCAACAGTTAACTTTTTTGAACTAATTTCATATTTAGTTGCTCCCAATAGTTGGTTATTAGATGCTAGGTTATCAACTGGCATCTTCAATTCAGACTCCATCATTATCTCTTATTCTTTCAGACTGAAGTTTAACAAGGGATAAAGTATCCCAATAGTGGGGTTCAATTGTTCGTAGTACTAGACATAGGTTTTGAACCCCAGATAAAGAAAATTGTTTCTCAAATTTGGCCATATCGGCAGACATAATGGTGGAGTGCAACTTGGCCAAAGGAAGTCAAGCTTCTTGCTAGGCAATCTCTGCATAATCCTTACAAGGTAATAATTGGTTTATCAGATCCCTAACAAACCTTGCATTTGCAGCAGTGAAGTATGTATAGGTTGTGCCCTTGGCACCAGCTCGGCCAGTACGCCCAATACGATGCATGTAATCCTCCATAGAGCCAGGAAAATCATAGTTGATAACGCATTTTATATCCTTAACATCCAAACCCCATGCATCAACCTCCGTAGTAGTCATAATAGGGCTCTTTCCAGCCTTAAATTCTGATAAGACCCAGTCTCTCTTAGCTTGGCTTTTATCTCCATGAATTGACAGTGCTGGCCATCCATCCATTCGAAGTTTCCTAGTAACTTGGTCACAGTTTTTTTTTTTTGTTTCTAAAAAGATAAGAAAGTGACTACCATCCATGATCTCCTCTAGGAGTTGTATTAACCTTGTATACTTCTCATGTTCAGAAACAATCTCCACAATTTGTTTCACTGTGCAGTCGACATTTTTCTTTGTTGGAATTTGTCACACGCCTCAATAAGCCTCTGATTTTCCTAATTGCAGGTTTGCGGCAGTGATTTTGCTGAATGTTGACAAAATTTGACAAAATCGTGAAGAAGATTGAAGCTATGGCTCAGCGGGTCAGTTGAGGAGATTGACTGATGGAAATTGTCGACTGCCGAGGAGATTAGTCCAGAACCCATTGTCCATAATTTAATTCAATTGTTGGTTGAGGGCTTCACACTACTCTATTGGTGCTACGATTTTCTGGTAAGTTTGCGGGCCATATCCCATCTTGAATCGTCCGTTTCAATGCTGGCATAATTTCCTCAATTTCTTCTCATAGTCCTACCATCGTTTTTGCTGAAAAGTTACAACTGTGATTTTGGTAATTGGAGTAATTGAATTACTGCAGTCCAATGGATCTATACAAGTCTTACGTGATAAAACATAAAAAAAAATTTGGATTATGTTTTGGCTTTTCAAATTTATTTTCTTCAATCTGTTGTAGCTTGGTTTGCATACTTCGTTTATATTTGTAACTTGTTACAATTGTTTTTAATCATAATTTCATTCATCTCAAAACATATTATTCAGATGCCACCTATATCTCCCATATGCTTCATGACACATCATTTATATCACTAATGGTTTATTTTTGTACTTTGCTACAATTTAAGGAAAGTGAGTATAGCACTAAAGAGAAAACTGTGAAGTTGATAGAATCTCACGTCAGCTGCGTCTGAACTGCTGATAGCTGGATAAAGAAAGAGAGAAAAGGCCTTGCTTACAAGCTAGAATAGGGAAGAGATGATGCGACTACTAGGATAAGAGCGGTCCGACCTTAGAACAGGACTGCCTCTCGTCTTCAATCGAGGGGTTAAGAATTCCTTCTAGAACTAGAAGCACCCCAAAACACACCCCTTCTTGACTGGAACAAATTAAATCCCGTGGGGAAGAATATCTTGGTCCAACCCGAAAGGAAAGCACCGGGAGAGTACACAGGTTTGCACGTGGAATTAATAATATAATAGTCATCAAGAATCATCTGATTACTCTACTAGATACAATCCCCTTATCTGGAAAATCTTCCCTCACAAAACACCACAATCTTCCAAATTTCTCATTCTGTTTACAAAGTTCTTGGTAATTTTGACAAATTCAATGATCTATTCCTTCTCTTTGGATGAGGTCATTACGCTGATAGACATCCTGCTAATTTATGCAATAATGGTGTGAATTATTTTGAGTGTTTGCATAAGTTCATTCCTCTTATAGCCTTTATATAGTATATTCTATTGGGTTGAACCATTTCCTTTTCTTAAAACAACTCTAAATAAGTTTCAATTTGCTCCCTTTCTTTACACAGTTGATTTATCTTTTCACTTGCTAATTTGCATTTGGTTCATTAACAAATTAATTCTTTCATAAATTTATCATGGTTAGAAAATTTGCTCTAAGTAATCTGAGTCGGTAAAAATCTGATCTTCATAACGCTTTGATGAATGGTGTCATGTTTCAACATATGGACATTTTTAATTCCTTTTTGGACTAATTCATACAAATTAGAAATAACCTGGAATATGTCTCGATTTTTGCATTTATATATATATATTTTATATTTGTTTTAAAATTTCTATGTTTGGTTTGCAGGTTAAGCGGAGGGGAATTTGAGCTTGGAATTTTGGCCCTTAGGCCCAGATTTCAAACTAAGACGCTCTGATACCATATGTAGGGGCCGAATAGAATTTACGTCAAATAATTTCATAAACTGTAATAGTATATCTACCTGATTTCAAACTAAGTTCAATAATTCTTTTAATTGAGCACCTAAGCATTTATAAATTTAACAACACATAATAAAAATTTTATAGCAGTTTAAAAACAATGCAAAATCTTAAATACCTAAACCTGATGCTAATAACCCTCCATTGTCCAAATGCCTTCTTGACCGCTGATGCACCGTAAAACACTGCCCAAAACCTAGTTCCTCCCTGCCAACTAGGTAACTTCCTAGCTCTAGGATATCATATGGATATCCTGGCCCCCGTGCCCAAAACCTCCAGAAACCCCGGTGCACTGATACAATCCCACTCCAAAATTTCACTTCTCTCTGCAAATCCCAGAGCTCCCAAATTCCATCCCCCAACCTCTCGTAGAATGGCCTCCCGTCCTCCTCCTTCCCTTCCTTATCCCTCCTTCACTGATTTCCCCCACCTCATTTACTCCCTACCTAACTCATTTATTACCTTATTATCCTTTCCCGCTAATGCCCCTTCTCCCCTTTATTTAATATCTTATCCCTTGTAGTTAATATGTTATCCCTTATTGGGTAAGTAACTTAATTTAATAATATAATTTATTATCCTCCTTTTATTTATTTACCTTATTAATTATTGAGTTAATTAATACTTAAATTAATCATTGACCATCATGAATAACTAATTAATAATAATTAATTAGTTAATGTTATTTTAAGAAATGATTATGGTTTAGCTAATCTTTTAGGACAATTATATTATTAAATTAATCATATTCATCTATTTAAGCAGGGTCGTTACAATAATGATATAACCAATGAAGATCCACTAAACCATTAACGATCTAGTTATATCTTCATTTAAATCTATCTTTGTATTTTGGAGCTTCTTGTAGAAGATCTATTCACTGACATACCTCTTCAAGAAATATTATCCAAAAGATCTCGTATTTGTCTCTCGTAGGTTCCGAATAGAAGACAAAACTCTTCACAACCCTAAAAAATTTGTGCCACATCTCGAATTATTTCTATATAAATATGTCGCACCTTCTTTCCCACAAATTTTCAACATCTGATTTGAATATCTAATGAGGAATAATCTAAAAATGAACTTTGAAGTTCGAGTGCCGATAACAGAACCATTTGTTGGTGAAAAAATTGAGACCAAGGTTGTCGAAGGTCTCCAACAAAATATATCGATGTAGTCTAGGAGCATTGGCATATTCAATTTTATACAAGGGAAGGAGGTCTCACTCGAAGCGCAACCGAAATGTGTGTGGTGAAGTGAGTCAAAAAAAATGCATCATTAGATTTGACATAACCATGTTCAGATTCATACATCAATATACAAAGACATTCCTAGACAATGGTTGAACTCTAAATACACATGACAAAAGTAATTGCACAACACAAAAACCAAAGATTCATACACATATAATAAAATTTTAGGGTCCAACCAACTCTTTATATTATTAGCATGTCAAAACTGTCATACAAAGAGTACATCTTCCATACAATAGCTTATGCATTAGAATATATTCCCAGAAACCCATCTAAATATAAAAAAAATGTGACATGTAGAAGATCATCTATATCTATACTTAAAACTAAAACAAGAAATAATATTACATGATATATTGTTTCTATCCTCTTAGATACATGCTCAAAAAAATCTTCAAGGAATCATTGATCAAACCCTTAGGGCAGATCTCATCATGACACCAAGAACAAATTTCCAAGAAGAACTTTTAGTGTAAAATAGCAATAGACTAACCAACAACATACAGAGGTTGAACCAAAAATATAAGATAATGACAACATACACAGGGTGGCATTAGCAAGAACACGAGGAGGGAAACACCAACAAAAAAATGACGAGGGAGACACCAACATGGAGAACCATAATTCCCAAACAATAACCAAGAAGTGATTTGCGGAAAAATGCAAAAGGCCAAAAAGAACTATCCTAGAGGGGTTACATCCACTAAATTAAATAATTAAATAATTTCAACAAATAATATTTTATTTCATAAAATATTAATTGTAAAATCATAAAAATCAAAACGAAAAAAACAAGTCAAGAGAGAGGATCCAAACTCAAGGAGACTAAGTTTCTTTAGGAAGAAGAAAAGAACAAAACTAAAAACGCACACAAAAATTAAATTGTTCCAAATTCAAGGCTGTTAACTTTCTTTAGGTAAAAGGAAAGAACATAACCAAAAACCCACACAACAAATAAGGGGTGCGTAAGTCAAGTAAGGGTGATTTCAAGACAAAGTCAACAATTAAGTTCTTCCTTAATGGAAAAATGTCCACATGATTCTCATGATATTTTCTTATAATATTTTATCATCCCAACATATAAGGAAGATCAATAATGTGATCATTCTCTTCTTAACTACTCCTTGGTCTCATGGATCATCCC
The DNA here is from genome assembly GCA_000966675.3 of Picea glauca. NCBI lineage: Eukaryota > Viridiplantae > Streptophyta > Pinopsida > Pinales > Pinaceae > Picea > Picea glauca. The sequence continues at coordinate 105,615 of JZKD02S1654316.1, read as the reverse complement.
GATAGAGAAAATAATCACACATTATGTGATATTGTAATTTTTGATGTCGTAATCGGGCCTGTCCTTATACATGGACATGGTCGTATTCATCCATGTCCATGTACATGAAGAACCCAAATTCAGTCTTGTCCATGTATATGTACAACGTCGAATTCAGTCATGTCCATGTCTAGAGACTGGCCTGAATTTGGTCTTGTCATTATACATGGACATGGCCAAATACTCCCATGTCCATGTACAGGAACAAGCCCGAATTCGGGCATGTCCTTGTGCATGGACAGGGGAAAATTCAGCCCTGTCAATTTAAACTAATTTATACAAATATGTTTCTAAATAAAATGAAATAAAACATTTTTAATTTGAGCACAATATAATAAAACATAAATTAACCATTTTTTTAAAAATAAAGTAGGATCCTTATATTAATAACTTCTTATGTCTATAGAATTCCACCTATTAGACACCTGTTCTGCCACAAAATGGAAACCAGAACAGGTGGCTTTCAACAAAATCTTAGATTTTGATGCATCACAACTTAAACAAAACATTACGAACAAAACAATGACCAAAAACTGGTCTCCATGACTATCTATCTTGCGTCGTGAGATAAATATTCTTCCCATGTTTGGAGAGGTGACAAAACTAGAAGGAGAGAAAACAAAAAAACCTAGAGGTGTTATTCCCTGTGCGAGATTGGGCTACCATGGATGTTGTAGGCAGGGAAAAACTTCTAGCGACAAGTTGGGAAATGATTCTGTGTTGGAGCACCTTCCAAAGCATCGAACAAGATATCCATTCTCTGGCCAAGGATGCGTTAAATGTGTAGTTGGTCATCTTTCTTCTGCCGCATTTCAAAAATTATTTTTAGTTGCTCATCCAAGTGTCTATTTTGGGAGAGAAGAGTCGTCTCCAGCTACGTTTCATCACCCGCGCTCATCGAATGGTCCTCCACCTACCTACTAGGGGGATTTTATTCCTCCATAATGCAACTGCCTATGCCAACACCTGATCTTGTGGATTGATTTTTTGGGGGGGGCAAGAGGATAATTGAGGAGAGGAGTTCTCTCTTTCGGAGGGGGAACCTCCTCTATGACCGAGAAGATACCAGGGATCAAAGGAGGTATGTGAGGGGGTGACGAGGGAATCTAAGGAAACCGCTTGCTATTATTCCTTTCACCATCATAAAAATTTAAATTATGAGTTGACCATAAAACATAAATTATCCTTTCACCATCATAAAAATTGAAATTATAAACTCATAAAAATTGAAATTATAAGATATTGACTATTTATTAATGAATAAACAATATATTTCACCATCATAAACAATATGATAGAAATCAAATATGAAACAATAAATAATAAATTCCACCTTCATAAACAGTATAAGAGAAATCAAAGATGAAACACTAAATTGATATTTTGAGTTCCAAAAATATCAAATATCTATCTATCTATCTATCTATCTATCTATCTATCTATCTATATATATATATAATGAAAGTTTGAATAGTTACACCGCCAAATACATAGGTTCCACATCCATTTTAGGATGATAACAAAAACTAAGACATTTGACTCAAAAATTCTAGACTCTAAGCCATCGCTTTAAGATAGATCACTTCATACCTGCAAAATAAAACATTCGTCGAATTCAACGTTTAAAAATTTACAATAAAATATATTTACAAATTTAAAATAAAATGTACACATGTACCATTTTAGATAAATAAAACAAGTTGTGATTAAAGGAAAATTGACATACATACCAAAATAGTTAAGTCTCATCCTCCAAAATACTCATTTCCACCAAATATAATGTAAATATATTTTCCACCAAATATAATGTAAACATATGTAACAATAAAAAGAAATAAAAAACCAAATAACACATATTATCATATATACTTTAACTAAATATTAAATAAACGATAAGAAATAATAACATACCCAACCAGAGTTCCACAGATTTAAGATTATCGCTCTCTTTTTATTACATGTTTTTGGCACTTTTTTAAACCAAACTTCAATCACGAAGTTCCAAAACTTCCAAAATAGTTACTCTCCATATTAAACATACATGATCTAAACAATGTAAATTATTATATAAAATATTACAAACTTTTGTTCTTGGTAACCAAATTTTGTGTTCAGAGTTAGATAATACCCTGAAAATAAATATAGTTGTGTATGCAGAAAGATTGAACAAATCTCCATATTAAGTCATTCCTCCAATAAAATACTTATATCCTTGTGGATAAAGCCCCATATCCTTCAGGTGAAATTTTCATGCCAGGTCACTCTATTTACTCACCATTAAAATACTTATCTCCTCAGCAACAAAATACTTATCTCCTCTTCTACAATGGAATATATGTTCTCATATAATCAAATTCCCTCAAATGCCCTTTCAAATTAAAGGACTCATAAATATCCATATTAAGCCATTCTTCCAAGAAATTACTTATATCTATGAAAGTTCAAAAATATATATTTTAAAAACCATTCTTCAAAAAAATACGCATCTCCTCTTTCTACGGTGGAATATATGTTCTCATATAATATTTCATGTACATGAATAAAACACAAATATGCACATATATTAAGTCATTCCTTAAAAACCATTTAAATATTTCATCTTTTGGATGTATTCATATTACCTATAATCAAATTCTCTTTGAAATATGCCTTCGTCATGATCTAAACATAAGTGAGATCATGCACATACATAGTTTATTTATAAATCTACTTGAATGTTGGTTTTTGTGGTTAATAACCAATTTAGTTAAGAGTTTGAAAATACCCTCGCAAGAAGGAATTCACTTCGTTGTATGTAGAAAACACAAATGTCCATACTATTCCATTCTTGGACAAGAAGGCAAGGAATCAAATCGAAGAAAAATTAGAAACTTCCCCTTTTTTGATGTAGGATAGAGTATGTTCTCAAATATACAAATGTTCAAGTTAAAAATTAGGTCTTCATCATGATCTAAACATAAATAAGATTAAAATGTACCATTTTAGACAACAATAAGATTATATCAGGGTTCTATATATTTCAAAGTAATTGATCAAAGCGTTGAAAAGTTATACAAACACTAGTTTAGTAACCCTATGAATAGGAAAAGGCTAAACTAAAAATTTGAAAAAAAGTAAAAAATATAAGAATATTCAACAAAAAATAATCTTGAACACTTTTATATAAAAGGCCGAACAAAAAAGAAAATTAAAACTCACTAATGTGAAATGAAGATACATTTAAGAATCATCATGAATATACACATCCTTCCCAGGTATGGATGCATCCTCCTCCATCTCAATCGCCTGCACTCTCGTCTCCACATTTTGTTCAAGCACATTCTCAGGCACTCTCTTCTCCATGTTTCCCTATATAACACATTTCAAATTTGAAAATTAAATTTAAATGATTTTAACAGATTAAATGATTGAAACATGTAATACATGTGATGTGCCAACTTGAATATCAATAAGTTATACCCACCATACCCTAAGATTCAAAACATTAAGAATTGTTTAAGACATTCTTCTTTTAAATTAATAATTTAAATGACATTGCAATTTGTATATATAACTACATTTGTTTTCAACATGCAGTGATACCTGTGAACTCCCACCCTCTTCAAACTCTCCCAATGATAATTTGGACAAGCTTTCCCAAGTAGTAGGAGATGGAATAGGTATCTGTGAACAACAAAACTAAGAACTAAATCTAGGATTCAATGTGTTCACATTTATACAAAATCATAAATGTCATGTTTTTGATCTTCTTCAAAATATTGGAGATTGGACACATAAAGTTCTCATATGCGGATATTAGAAAAAATATACCTGATTCAACCCATCCAAATTTAAACTTGTGGAATCAAATCTCTTATTTACCGGAGATTCATTTAACATATGTCTAAACTACAATTAACAACAATAACAACTCAATTATTTCTATAGATACAATGATATGTATGTAGATATAGAACTAGAAGTAAACTATCCTCAAATGCATAAATTTTTTTACTAACTATAACACATACCAATACAATGTTCGGTTCATCATTTTGAGTGACCTCCTTCCAACCATTGCAGAAACTTTTTGCATACTCCCGAATATCTTCTAATGACATGGCATCTAACTCCTCATCTGTTTTATAAACAAAAATGGCTCGAGAATTTGTTTTTTCTCTCTAACAATTAAAATTCAAATCAACATGGACACCATAAAAAATCGATTCCAAATTTTCCCCGATTGCATTCCTAGCCTCTTTTCCAACCTTTGATGAAGCTCGCAACTCTGAATGTGAGGCAATGTCCCCTGTTGGATGAGATACTAAAGGTTGTGGAGGCCTCTGCAATGTCACTTTTTGATATGCCCATTTCTGATCATATGTCTATCTTTTACCAACCCCATATTAATTGGATGGTAGGCTAGTATAATCAGGGTGGATGTCCATGAAAAAATCAACATAAAAATGTCTAGAAAAATAATGTGTAACCTCATCATTCCACAAAAACTTCCCATATGCTGAAAAAAAATCTATTATAAAGATGTCTTGCTATGTTGGGGTGCTTAAAATATTCCACCTTCAACATCTTGCACATTGGACCATATTTGAAATTGAACATGGAAATTTCATTTTCTTTTGAAACTTATTTTTTTACTATGTCCCATTTATCAGGTCTCATGACCTCCGACTTTCATCTCCTCATAAAATCGATAAAACTATCAGTCGTTGGCCCCATATTTTGATATGGATCCATAAAGTTTTGCAATCAATGAAAAATAATATCCAAGCTTTGTTTACTCTCTCGAGGTATATCCAATCTCCTCAAATCATTTTCCAACCTTCTTTTAACACCCAAGCTTCGCTTGAGGATCATTGCTTTAGTAATCTCTTCCCAGGGAGGCTCATCACCAACATCCAAAGGATAGGTGGATGTAGGCATGTAATCTTTTGTTTATTGTTAATGCTTCATAAATTGACCTTCACCCTCTTCACCAACATTATAATCTTCATGATACCCACTCTCTCTTTCATTATCTTCCCTCACATTAAACTCATTGTATACACATACACATTTGAAAGTAATTTCAACATTTAAAAACATAATTTAACATTAAAAAA
>JZKD02S1654316.1:81265-95955 GCA_000966675.3 Picea glauca | reverse complement strand
CCATTCAAAAAGTCCTTCCTTTGACTTGAAGGTGGTCTTCCATACATCTGTCTGTTCTATCGGGACCTGGTGGTATCCAGACTTCATATCAATCTTATTGAAGTATTTGGCCCCTGTGATTTGATGAAGGAGGTCATCGATTCAGGGAATCGGGTACCGATTTTTTATAGTGATTTTATTCAGAGCCTGGTAATCAATACAGATTCGCCAGGTTCCATATTTCTTCTATACCATCATGATTGGGCTACCGCAAGGTGATGAGCTGGGGTGGATGTGACCCTTATGGATTAGTTCTTGGATCTGTTGCCTGATATCCTCATTCTCTAACAAAGAGAGATGATAGACTGGCCCATTGGGTAGCGATGCGCCAGGGTCAGTTCGATGGGGTGCTTGACCTGTAAGTGCAGAGGTACCCCTATAGGTGAGGAGAAGATATCCAAGTATTTGTCCACGACCTTATCTACTTTCTTCTGTTGTGTGGAGAGGTCGGTTGCAGAGACCCTGGATGTGGCTATGATCTTTCACTTATTATGAGAGCGAATCATGAAGAAGACAAACTTCCCCATTTGAGAAATGACCCTCTTGCATTGCTTAGTAGAGATCAAGGAAATAGCACTAGGTGGGACTGCCTCGGGTATCCTGTACAATTTCCTATTCAAAGTAATAATAACACTACAAGGCCTAGACTCATATATAGCATGACATTTCCATAAATAAGGTTGGCCCAAAAGAACATCACAAACTTTGAGAGGAGAAAAATTACACAATACCTCATCTTTGAATGCCTTGATGATGTACGACAATCGACATTGTTGGCTGACGCAGAGATCGCTTCCTTGGCGGAGCCATCCAATGGTGTAGGTTTGTGGGTGGGACATTGTTGACAGGTCTAGCTTCTTAATGACCTCTGCTGATATGAGGTTCTTCTGGCTACTACTATCAACGATGAAGTGTAGCGGGGTGCCTTTAACCCACATATGTGAATGGAAGAGGCACTCTCCTTCTTCTAGCTCGTCTGGTTCACCAGGATGGAGCTTGGTGGTATAAACGCTAGCACTAGGTTCCATGTCAATGATCTGTCTTCCCCTTTCTGGTTCTATCTCGGAGTCAGAGGCTTTCACTTCGGCCACTAGTGACTGCTTTGAGCGATAGTCAACAGTGTTATGCCAAGGTCTCTTATGGAAGTCACACCACTTCCCACCATATTTCTTTGTATTTTCGGTGTCCTTCTTTGCTTGCGTCTTGTACTGGTTGTCTTGATACTATCCATATTTTCTCTATCCTTTGTTCGGTGAGTTGGGACCGCCCTTTCTTGTATTTTGTTGTGATGGGTTCCCAGGCCCAAATTACCGCGTCTTTTGTTTGAGCTTCTGCTCAATTTTGATGGCATATCGGTAGGTCGTTCCCAAGGATGAGATGTCCATAAATTCCATTTCGATCTGGATGTATCTATGCAGAGCACCACGATACTTGAGCACTAGATGTCGCTCTGAATCTTTGATACCCAACTTGGTGCACAAGGTATGAAAGATATTTTTGAAATCTGGCACTACTTGGTCTCTTTCTTGCCGCAGTGTGGTCCATTTCATATACAGGGCGTCATAACTTCTGACAGGGTAGTATTGTTCCTTAATAACATCCATGAAGGATTCCTAGGTGGCTATGACTGAAAATAATGAGGTTTTATCTATTTCCTTTTGCTCACTGAAATTTTCCCACCAATCTTTGACATGGGGAATGGCTTTGAGGAGCGTAAAAGTAATCTTTTCTCTATTCAAAAATTTATGAACAGAAAAATACCCTTCTAGTTGATTCAACCACTTGTCTACAACATCTGTGCATATCTAGCCTTCAAATATAGGAATATCAAAGTTCATTTGTACCTTGAAGGGGGCGACCCCTCCATTCGAAGAATATGTGTTACTTGTTGCTAGTCGCTGAAGGATTTGTGTGAAACTATGCATCATCTCGTTCCTCTGTTGCGTGAGGGCTTCCTCAATCAATAGTTTGAAAGGATATCCTGTCCCATCATCTTTATTTTCTCCTGCCATGGGAGGTCTCTTGGGTGTGCGAGAGCTTCTATCCTCAAGAAAAACAAGCTCGGGACCTAACTCTTTGTACTCCGACCTCATTGGGGACATGCATTAAGACGACAAGGAGCAGACCGCTCTGATACCACTGATCTGGATTTTATGAGAAAAATGAAATGAATACGGATTATTAACAGGTTCTTAACACAAAATAACAGATATACAGTAAAACTGGTTTTCTATTCAATAACGAAATAAGCTGAAACTGTAAAATGTAGCAGAAACAAGCTTGTTGGAATGGTGGTGGCTTATCTCCGAGAAGAGATGTGATGGAAACATGCATTCATAAGAAGAAGGTTACAATGAGGCTTTGAAGGCATTTTTACAATAATAAAGAATTCCAAAAAACCTAGACATCCAAAAACCTAACCCTAGGAGATGAAGCACCAAAAGTCATGTGGGACCCGTTTGGGTAAGTTAGTACATCAACTCCCCAGGGTCGTAACTTGTGCATACAATCTCCATTTTAGGATTGTGATATCCCGTTGGGAAGGTATTATTGAGGAGATTCATTTTGGGGGATTAATAATTCCTTCGTCTATCCTTGGGGAGATCGATACTGAAAAACATTCATTTGGGCCCTCAAAATGGACTCGGAAGTTAAAACTATTAAAAATAGTAAATTGCCAAAATTGTCAGAAAATTGTTTTGAGCCAGTTGGAAAAGGTGGGTGGCCACCGATATCCATCTGGATCATAACTACTCCTAGGTCTCATGGACCATCCCGAGAGAGAAAAAAATCACACATTATGTGATATTGTAATTTTTGATGTCGTAATCGGGTCTATCCTTGTACACGGATAGGGTCGTATTCGTCCCTACCCATGTATAGGAACAACCCAAATTTGGGCTTTTCCATGTAAATGTATAGGGCCAAATTTAGTCATGTCCATGTATAGGGACTCGCTCGAAGTTGTTCTTGTCCTTGTACATGGACAGGACCAAATGATGCCATGTCCATGTATAGGTATAGGCCCAAATTAGGGCATGTCCTTGTACATGGACAGGGGAAAATTTGGCCCTGTCAATTTAAACTAATTTAAACAAATTCTAAGTCTAACAAATCAAACTCTAATTAATTTAAACTAACTATAACTCTAACAAAACTAACATTAAATGGACATATGTGTAATATGCGATATTGTAATATGTTATATTGTAATATGTGATGTCGTAATCGGGCATGTCCCTTTCCATGGAAAGGGATGAATTCGATCCTATACATGTACAGGGACATGACCAAATTCAGGCATGTCCCTATACATGGACAGGGTCAAATTCATCTCTGTCAATTTAAACTAATTTAAACAAATTTATATTAACTTAAGAAAATTCCAACTCTAACAACGAATAATGGGGGTGTATGTCAAGCAAGGGTGATTTGAAGACAAATTCAACTTTCAAGTTCTTCTTTAATGGTAAAATGTCCACATGATTGTCATGATATTTACTTATAAGCTTTTATCATCTCAGCATACAAGGAAGATCAATAATGTGATCATTCTCTTCATAACAACTGCTAGGTCTCATGGACCAGCCCAAGAGAGAAACAAATCACACATTATGTGATATTGTAATATGTGATGTCGTAATCGAGCATGTCCCTGTACATGGACAGGGCCTAATTCGACGTTGTCGATGTACATGGACATGCCTGAATTTAGGTTGTTCTTGTACATGGATAGGGATGAATACAACCCTGTCCATGTAAAGGGACATGCCCAAATTTGGGTTGTTCTTGTACATGGACATGGCCAAATTCGGCCCTGTCCATGTATAGGGACAAACCCAAATTTGGGTTGTCCCTATACATGGACATGGCCGTATTCGACCCTATCCATGTACAAGAACATTCCAAATTTGGACATGTCCTTGTACATGGACATGGCCGAATTCAACCCTATCAATTTAAACAAATTTAAACAAATTGAAATTAATGTAAACAAATTCTAACTCTAACAAAGAAAACTCTAATAAATTTAGACTAACTCTAACTCTAATAAAACTAACAAAACTAACATTTAATGGACATATGTGTAATATGTATAAGATGTGATATTGTAATATGTGATGTCATAATTAGGCATGTCCCTATACATGGACAAGGCCAAATTCATCCCTGTCAATTTAAACTAATTTAAAAATATATATATTAACTAAAACAAATTCTAACTCTAACAAAACTAACATTAAATGGACATATGTGTAATTTCTGCAATAAGTGTAACATGTGATAATGTAATATGTGATGCCATAATCGGGCTTGTCCCTGTACATGGACATGGAAGTATGTTATATATTATAATATATAACATCTTTTATATACTATAATATATAACATATGTGATTGCAACAACAAAGGTGATAACATTTTTTATCAAATTGTAGAATTTAGATTATGTTATATTATAATATATAACATATTCTAATATATTATAATAGAATATGCTATATATTATAATATAACATATTCTGCATTCTGCAATTTGATCAAAAATGTTATCACCTTTGTTGTTGCAATCTAGCATTATCGAAATCCTTTATATCTCAAAAATACAAATAACATGCACATCCATTAAATATTCAAAAAATGTTACCACTTTTATTATTACAATCTACCATAATTGAAATTCTTTCATGCACATCCATTAAATATTCAAGGAAACATGACACAAATAATCAAACAAATTGAACAAACATTGTCCATTTAAATTTATGTATAAACTAAGATTGACAATCTGCAAATCCCAATTCCATTCATGAAAAATTTATTATTGGTTTTCTTTCCATTTATTATATATTTAACGTCACATTCTGACTCTATATTAATTTGCGGGTAGGGAAAATATTAGAGAAAATGTATATTCTTCCTTGTCCATGTACAGGGACGGGCCCAAATTCAGGCCTATCCTTGCACATGGACAGGGACATAATATTCTAGCTCAAATTCAATCTAAACCAAACTAAACTCTACAGGGACATAATTCAATCTAAACTAATTTAAACAAATTTAAATTAATTTAAACAAATTTAAATTAATTTAAACAAATTCTAACTCTAACAAACAAACTCTAATTAATTTAAACTAACTCTAACAAGACTAACAAAACTAACATTAAATGGACATATGTGTAATATGTGTAATAAGTTTAATATGTGATATTGTAATACATGATGTAGTAATCGGGCATGTCCATGTACATGGACAAGGATGAATTTGTCCCTGTCCATTTCCAGGGAGAGGCCCGAATTTTGGCCTATCCCTGTACATGGATAGGGTCGAATTCATCTCTTTCCATGTAGAGGGATAGAACCGAATTCTATCACTTTGTTCGTGAAATCTATCATAATTGAAATCCTCTATATCTCAAAAATAAAAATAAGATGCACATCCATTAAATATTCAAAAAATGTTATCACTTTTATTATTACAATCTACCATAATTGAAATTCTTCCATGCACATCCATTAAATATTCAAGGAAACGTGACACAAATAATCAAACAAATTGAACATACATTGTCCATTTAATTTTATGCATAAACTAAGATTGACACACTGCAAATCCCAATTCCATTCATGAAAAAATTATTATTGGTTTTCTTTCCATTTATTATATATCGAACTTTACATTGCGACTCTATATTAATTTGGGGGTGGGGCTTATATTAGAGAAAATGTATATTTTTCCCTGTCCATGTACAGGGACATGCCCGAATTTGGGCCTATAACTGTACATGGACATGGATAGAATATTCTAACTCAAATTCAATCTAAACTAAACTAAACTTTACAGGGGAATAATTAAATCTAAACTAATTTAAACAAATTTAAATTAATTTAAACAAATTCAAGCTCTAACAAAAAATCTCTAATTAATTTAAACCAACTCTAACTCTAACAAAAATAACAAAACTAGCATTAAATGGACATATGTATAATATGTGTAATAAGATTAATATGTGATATTTTAATATGTGATGTCATAATCGGGCATGTCTCTATACAGGGATAGGGCCGAATTAGGGCATGTTCCTGTACATGGACATGGTTAAATTCGACCCGGTCAAATTAAACTAATTTAAACAAATTTAAATTAAATTAATCAAATTATAACTCTAACAAAACTAAATCTAACTAATTTAAACTAAATCTACATCTAACTAAATCTAAATCTAACCTCGACCACCGTAGCTTCGACACAAGCACCAACATCTGCAACTCCAACATCCACAACTCCAATGCAACAAGCACCAACATCTACAACCCTAACACAAGAACAACGTCTGCATCACCAACGTCCACTATCCTCTTTCAATATCAACAGTTTGGGAAAAATATGAGTTGAGTGATGTGTGGGTTATATATAAACCATTTTTTTGGCCGAAAGGTTCTTTTGGCTAAAAGAGTCTTTCTACCGAAAAACTCTTTTGGTCAAAAAAAGGTTTGGCCGAAAAGATTTACCAGAAAAAAAACCATCTGCCTAAGATGTTATAAGACAACTGAGGCCATTGTGTTAGTACCGTTTGATGTGACGTCCAATGTTTCGGCCAAAAAATATTTTGGCTGATAAAAGGTGTCTTTCATCCGAAAGAATGTTAGTAGGAATTTTGGAAACCCGATTTGCACAAAAGTGTTACCCAACTTCATGATTTTACCCCTTACTATGTGGTGAAAAGTTTCCTCTATCACATTGTGATGAAAATTTCCCAATGTTGCAATGTGACAAACATTCCCCCATCCTTGCATTGCCACAATCACTTACCAATGACAAAATATGTCGTACATCTCCCAACGTCTTATAGCACTGAACATTTCCCAACATCACAATATGTCGACCACCTCTGATGTCACATTGTGACAAACATTTACCAATGTTGCAATGTCACAAACCTTTCCCAATATGACTAAACCTATCAATTCATTACATGAAACTTGAAATCCAACGATCATGACAAAACCTCAATATGTTATGAACATTTTCCTTTGTCACCTTATGATGAACATTTTCCAACATCGTAATGTGAAAAAAATTCCCTTTTCCTCGCATTGTCCTGATCACTTACCAACGTCAGCATGTGTAGAATGTTTTTGAACATCACATTGTCATGAAAATTTCCCAACATCGCAATACATTGACCATCTATCAATGTGGAATTGTGAAAATAAATTCCCAACATAACAATGTCACAAACATTTCGCAAAGTGGCATTTTGAAAAACATCTCCCAATGTTGCAATGTCATGAACATTTCTCAAAGTCACATTGTGACAAGCATGTCTCAATGTCACATTTTGACAAACTTTTGTTTTATAAAATCATGATGTTGAACCATAGAAAACATAACATAGTCAACTAATGTTAAAATATGGTCAAACTTAGTCAACAATGTGATGATCAATATGATGAATATGGTAAACCTAGAAATTCCTTACACAAACCTTGAAATGTGACACTCATGACCAACCTTTAGTATGTGATGAACTTTTTCCTTCATCACATTGTGATGAGCATTTCACAATGTCATGATGTGAAAAAAATTCCCTCGTCCTTGCATTGTCACAATCACTTACCAATGACACAATATTTCAAACATCTATCGATGTCTCATTTTGACGAACATTTATAAACATCCCATTGTGACAAACATCTCTCAATGTCGCATTCTGACGAACTTTGTTTTATATTCAAGTTATGTTTACGCAAAAATATTTACATTGAATATATGCTAATGTTTCTTATATAAATGTCACAACATGAAATTTTATTTATCTCATCCTCCTTGGTCCTTTGTCATATTGTGATGAACATTTCCAAATGTTTTGATGTGAAAACAATTCCTGTGTCCTTGCATTGTCACAATTTCTTACCGATGACATAATATGTTGTGCATCTCTCGATGTCTCATAGTGATGCACATTTTCCAACGTCGCAATATTCCAACCATCTCCGATGTCGCGCTGTGAGAAACATTTCCCAATGTTGCAATGTCATGAACCTTTCCAACTATGACTAAACCTAGCAATCCATTACATGAACCTCAAAATATGATTTTCATGACCAAACTTGATCAATGACGAACATTTCCTAACGTCGTAATGTGACAAACATTACCTTTTCCTTGCATTGTCTCGATCACTTACCAACATCACCATGTGTAAAATGTTTCCCGACTTTGCATTTTGATGAACATTTCCCAACATTGTAATGTGTTGACCATCTCCTGACATGGCATTGTGACAAAAATTTCCCAACTTCGGAATTTCACGAACATTTCCCAACGTGGAATTTTGAAAAACATGTCTGAATATTGCAACATCATGGACATTGCCCAAACTAACGTCACAATGTTAGAAACATAGCCATGTAGTGACAATGTTTGATATTAACGTAACAATGTGATGAACATAAAAAAATTCAGAGTGTGTCCCACATCACGCTGTCATTGTAATGTGATGAACATTTCCTCACGTTGCAATGTGATGCACATATCTCAACATCACAATGTGACAAACATTTTCAAACAACACAATCTCATGAACATATACAAATGTCACAAGGTGACGAACACAGTCATGCCATCACTATGTGACGAAAATAAATAGACGTCACAATGTGACGAACATTACCCTTTCGTTGCAATGTGATGAATATATCCTCACATCACAATGTGACGAATATATTATGAGGCTGCATTGTGACAAAATTTCCAAACATCGCAATGGGATGAACACAACCCATTGTCGAAATGTCATGTACACAACCCAATGTGGTAATGTGAAAAAAATAGACCAACATTGTGATGAGGCGAACATTTCCCAACGTCACAATGTGACAAACATAACCCATGCCTTGATGTTGTAATGTGATGAACATTTCCCAACGTGGCATTTTGAAAAACATGACCCAACATTGCAATGTCATGAATAGCGCCCAAAATAACATTACAATGTGACAAACATAGCCATGTCATGGAAATGTGGATAGTAATGTCACAATGTGAGGAATATAAAAAAATGTCACAATGTGTCGCACATCACCATGTCATCACAATGTGATGAACATTTCCTCACTTTTCAATTTGACACACATATCTAGACATCTCAATGTGAAAAACATTTCCAAACATTGTAATGTGACGAACATAAACAAACGTCGCAATGTGATGAACATTTCCCTATCATCACAATGGGATAGACATATTCTCACGTTGCAATGCAATGCATATATTCTGAGTTCACATTGTGATAGACATTTCCAAACATCGCAATGGGATGAACACACCCCATTTTCTCAATGTCATGTACACAACCCAATGTGGTAATGTGACAAACATAGACAAGCATTGCAATGGGATGAACATTTCCCTACGTCGCAATGTGATGAACACAAACCATTGTCAGACTATAACAAGCCTAGTTCAATGTGATAAATGAAAACCCTTCATCATAATTTGATAACCATAACCTTATGATCTCATGTGACAAATAAAAGCTTGTCTCAGAATGTAACAAAAATAACCTGATGTTGCAATCTGATGAACAAAACATGATTAACATTGCAATGCAGTAGTGTCACCGTGATATATGGTTAAACTATAATCAACATGGCCTACAATAATCAGATCCACGTGCTAAGCGAAGGTCAACAAAGGGCATGGTCAGCCATAATAAACTTGAATCGACCATAGTCAACCATTGTCATGGTTAACCACAATAAATGATGGTGAATCAAAACCACGATCAATAATAGTCAACCTTTCCTTCATAAAGTCAACTTTTTTCTCTAATAATTGTTGTTTCAGTATGTCTTCTATTTTCTTTGTCTCTTCTAATTCCGCTTTCAGCAGAGCAAAGTCTTCATTAGTTTTTTTGTTGTCTTTCTCGAACTGTGTCAACAATTGTTTTTTCTTTCTGTTCTTAGTTCTGAGTCTATCGATTTCTTCCAGTGCACTGATCATTTCTCCGTCCAAATCAACCACAACCTCTTCATCATTATCATCACTTCCTGTGCTTTTATTATCATAATCCTCCTTGGCCATAAGCATGAAGTCATTTGCCTTATCTTCACACGATGAGTCACTATCGGTGTCTTCTGAGGAATTGCCATTATTTGCAACCAAACTATTCTTCTTATTATATTTCTTGTATTTGTACTTCTTTTCATCATCAGATTTCTAGTCCTTTTTCTGATGGGGACACTTAGATGCAAAATGGCCTATCTTACCACATTTAAAGCATTTGAAGGGAAACTTCCCTTGATATTTTCCTGACCCTTTCTTTAACCTTCTCACAAATTTTTCCTCAATATCATCTAATTCTGAATCAGTATTCTTGTCTACTTTAAAAGATGCTTCTCTAGTACTGGATTTATCTTTGTTAATTCTCATTTTATATGCAGTTAGAGTTCCTAGAAGTTGATCAATGGACAGAGTTTTAGGATAATTTAATTCTTCTATTGCAGAGACTTTTGGATTAAATTTATCAGGCAAAGATCTTAAAATCTTCTTAACTAAGAGTGAGTCATCAAACTTCTCACCAAGACCCTTCATGGCATTTACAAGTTCCTCAACTCTTAAAAAATACTTACTAATTGTTTCATCTTCATTCATCTTTAGTTGTTCAAATTTCAATCTGTATGTTTGAAGTTTGGCATCTTTTACTTTCTCATTTCCTTCATAACTGCTAATAAGTTTATCCCACATTGCTTTGGCAGTATCAAGATGCATCACCTTTACAAACTCATATTTAGCAAGTCCATTCAATATAGCATTCATCCCCTTAGCATTAAAACTGAACTCTAACTTATCATCCTTGGAGGCTAGCACAACAGGATTTGTATATCTAGTCTCTACTACATCCCAAACATCAACACCCAAGGCCATTAAGTATGTTCTCATTCTAATCTTCTAGAAGGAAAAATTTGTTCCATCAAACAGAGGGGGATTAGAGGTTGAAGTCCCTTCATGAATTGTCATGTTTAAGCTTACAGATCTACCTTTGAATAAAAGGAACTCACTCTGATACCAATTGTTGAAATTACTAAGACAACTGAGAGGGGGGGGTGAATTAGTTGTAATTGAACTTAAAATTTTTTAATTCTATTAAAACATTATTAATATTTCTTCAAGTGATCATCAAAAATATATAGCATATGGACAGTAGAAGTAAAGAGAATCATTCACACATGAGATATACACAGAGACGGATTTTCACGAGGAAACCCATAAAGGATGAAACCTCTTCTTCTTTGAAATGATAGGCAGTCTTTTAAGTTCTGTACATCATCTATAATTGAGCACCAACTCAATGTGAGGTTGCTATCTCTGTTTTACAAGCTGCAACTTGTTTGAGAGAACCAAATCTCTAGTTTCTCTAGCACCCACTAGAAGGAAGCACCAACTCCCTAAATGTTCCAGCACCAACTGGATGGAAGCACCAATTTCCAGTTACACAGGCTCCAACCTGTATAACAGAGAACACCTATTCTCCCTTGCACCACCCTGCCACCCTGGTTTCTCTGGCTGCAACCAGATGGAAGCTACAACTTCTTGTTTCCAAGCTCTCACTTGAACCTCTGAGGAAAACAGTCCTCCCGAAAACCTCCCAACCTCCCTAAAATATGAATGAATAAATAAACAGTCAACTACGCAGATAAATCAATTCTTACCAATCTTTCTTTATTTTGTAAATCTAGTCTTCTACTAACTGTTCTGCTATTATTCTCTTCCTCTGTCTGTTCAGCAGGTTTGCTCTGCATCAAATTGTTCTGTCATTCTTCTCTGCTTCAACTTCTTTGCATCATCTGTTACTCTTCTCTGAGTTTCATCTCACACTGTGCATATTCTCAATCTCACACTGCACATTTTATCATATTCCATTTCTTACAGTTTCATTCATTTTTCATACAGAACAACCAACCCCATACAATCTGTCTCATTTTATTTTATAAACACATACACGGCGATTCCACTTTGCATTTCCTTAGGCAAAAAAAGACAATTCTCCAAGCAACTGAAACGCCAACTAATTGGCAATCATGAGTCTGTTTCGCTAAAAGATTCGTAATTGAGGAGTTAACTGTGAGAGAGAACAGTAACCCTCCGATCTTTGTTCAAAATCACCTGCACCGTTGGGTTAGATTCATGAGATCTTGCATTCATTTTAGCATTTATGTGGTCAAGATTAGCACCTCTAGCTTCTACCTCCATCTTCCATCGATTTGATCAATTACTATGACCACGCGCTTATGCATAAAGCGCTTTTGTGATTTCTCATTTCGTGAATTTCAGCACCATGCTCTGTTGACCCCAAGTCAGCGAAATTTCAATCGCTTGCCACATGTCCTATGATTCGATGCTCCAGATCTGATCTTGATTCAACGACAACGATTAAATCTTGATTTCGCATATTGCGATTTCGTCATTCTTGTTGCATTGTTTTCTTTGCCTCTTCATGTCGCGATTCATGAAACTCCGATATCGAGTTAGATCAACGATCCATATCTGATCTTGATTTAATGACTTTGATTGAATCGCGATTTCGACATTCTTGTTGCAATGTTTTATTTACCTCTCCATGTCGCGATTCGCGAAATTCCGATATGTAGTTAGATCAACGGTCCATATCTAATCTTGATCTGACAGCTCAGATTAAATAGCGATTTTTCATATCATGATATCAAGATTCCTATTGTTAATAATCTTTGACATCTCCAACACTCAATCCGTGAAACACCAAAATGGACTGGGATCAACGGTCCAGATTCCATATTGATCTGACGGCTCAGATTAAATTGCAATTTTGCATATCGCGATATCAGGATTCCTGTTGTTAATATTACTTGACATCTCCAACTCTCGGTCCCCGAAACTCTGACATGGACTGGAATCAATGGTCCAGATTCAAACTTGATCTGACGGCTCAGATTAAATCGTGATTTCGCATATCGCGATATCGGAATTCTTGTTGTTAACATTACTTGACATCTCAAACTCTTGATCCCTGAAACTCCGACATGGACTTGAATCAATGGTCTAGATTCAATATTGATCTGACGGCTCAGATTAAATCGTGATTTTTCATATTGCGATATCGGGATTCCTATTATTAACATTACTTGACATCTCCAACTCTCGATCCCCGAAACTCCGACATGGACTGGAATCAATGGTTCAGATTCAACCTTGATCTGATGGCTCAAATTAAATTTTGATTTCAATAGGTTAGGGAACCCTGTTCCTTTGACTCTCCAGTCAGAGAAAGAACGATCTATCCCCACGTCTCCTACCTGTAAATGGACGATCCTCCTTCTTTCAGAATTTTGTATGCCCACTTCTCCTTGTTGTACTTTAAAAAGCATGCAGGTTCACCTTGATCCAACGATGGTCGCGTCCTGCGCTTGGATCTAACGTCTGAGATCTGTCCTCCTCTTCAACGCTCTTCTTGTCTACATTCATATCTGACAACCCTCGTTCTTTCAGGAATTTTGAATGAGATCCAACGATCATAAATGCTTCTCAAACTTTACGGGCCTTCGATCATTCGATCAATGTTGCATTGCCTTCGATCATTCGATCTTCCTGAACTTATATTCTGTTTGCCTTTCTGTTACAAACTTCCTGTACTCATGCCACCTTCATGCACCCACATGCATTCGGACTCAACTCTCCTCCTGAACTCTTTTCTCCCCCTTTGACATCAATGTCAAAGAAGAAACATTCTTCCCCTGATCTATTTCAAAATATACTCCCCCTGTCAACTATAAGCATCTTGGGAATACACCAAATATTCAATAAGTACTCCCCCTGACCAGGTGAACAGATTAGAAACAAGAAATTATAACCCCCAATTTTTGACGAAGATATCCAAAAGGGGTCACTACTAATGGATTAGTAAAGATATCATCCATCTGTTCTTTGGAAGGAATATAATTCAGCTAAACAATTCTGTTTGTAACTTGTTCTCTGAGAAAATGGTACTTTATTGGAATATGCTTGGTCTTGGAATGAAGAATAGGATTCTTGGAGACACTAATGGCACTGATGTTATCACAATGAATTGGAATAGAATCAGTGTAAGTTACCTTCAGATCTGCAAGAGTTTGTATCATCCATAAAATTTGTGTGCAACAAGTAGCAACAACAATGTATTCTGCCTCTATAGTGGATAATGAAATGGATCCTTTCTTTTTACTGATCCATGCAACTAATGAGTCACCCAGAAAGAATGCTCCTCCACTGGTGCTTTTTCTCTCATCAACAAAGTTTGCCCAGTCTACATCTGAATACGTAGTTAACTGGAAATTATGATTTCTAGGATACCACAGACCATAAGTCATTGTTCCCTTCAAGTATTTAAATATCCTTTTGACAACTACCAAATGACTTTGTTTAGGAGCAGACTGAAAACGACCTACCATTCCAACAACTTGCATTATATCAAGATGGGATGCTGTGATGTACAAAAGACTGCCTATCATAGAGAGATATGTCCTTTGATCAACATCAGGTGAGATATCATCTTTACTCATCTTGCAACCAACCACCATAGGTGTGCTAACTGTAGAGGAATCTTCCATCTGAAATTTCTTCAACATCTC
>JZKD02S1654316.1:29671-64665 GCA_000966675.3 Picea glauca | reverse complement strand
TGTTCCTTTCATTCATCATTGATCTTGCCATTTGTTGTACTGACCTATTCTGCCTCTCAACAACTCCATTTTGCTGTGGAGTCCTTGGAATTGTGTACTCTCTTTTGATCCCATTATTTTCACAGAACTCTTTGAAGTTCCCTAAACTAAACTCTCCTCCTCTATAAGACCTTACTACCTTTAATCTTTTTATAGTTTGATTCTCAGTCAGAGCCTTAAATACTTTGAATTTTTCAAATGCTTCAGACTTTTCTTTTAAAAAGGCAACCCAAGTTAGTCTATAATAGTCATCAATAATCAACATAAAGTAACTTTATTTTCCTATACCTTCTCTCCTTGATGGACCACATAGATCCATATGTACTAACTGGAGAGGTTTTTCTATTGAGGGAAAGTTTTTAGATTTGAATTGAGTGCGAGTAAGCTTTCCTATCTGACAGGATTTACAAACAGAGTCATATGGCTCTGATATATTCAGAAGATCTTTTACTACCCCATTGTTTCTAAGTTTTATTATGTGATCAAAATTTAGGTGACCAAATATCCTATGCCACAACCAACTTTCATCATATTTTCTTAAGTGGGATTCTTCTTCATCTTCTTTTAAAACATAGACATTGTTTTCTGTCCTTATACCTTTTGCAACTAGCTGACTTGAATCCACAACTTTTATTCTACAGTCTTTAGAGGTAAAAAAAAATTCACACCCTTGGTCACAGACTTGACTGACACTAAGCAGATTATGTTTCAAATATTCTACAAACAACACATGTTGAGCTTTTCTTTTTCCATTACACAAACTTACAATTCCTTTACCTTTTATCTTTCCTGGTGCATCATTTCCAAAAAATACATTCCGTGATTTTCTATCACTTAGAGTTAGAAACTTACTTTTGTCTCCTGTCATTTGTTTGGAGCATCCACTGTCAATATACCAGGGATTCTTTTTCCTTTGGGCTGATAGCACTAGTCTACACTTGTCATCTCCTTTGTTCTTCCAAACTTTGACATTTTCAGTAGTGGAGATCAAATCGGAATTGTATTTCCTTAAGCGATAGTCTGCACATATCTGTTATGCACATATTTGTTGTTGTATTTCACCTATGTCCTTATCCCAGTCATCACATGACTTATAATATGTGATTGTTTGTTGCTTGGCTATCTCAATATTTCTTGTGAAATATAGTTATTCATTGAATATTTTGATTGTTCATATCTAAATCTTAAAGAACAGTTTATAGCTTTGTGACCAAAGTTAGAGAAGAGAAAACAATAACCATAGAAAAAATCTTTGTACCTTGAAAAAATCTGTCTTCTTTGAGGAGGTTGACCTCTGTCATACCAATAATCTTTCTGGTCTACAAATTTGGTTTTGGGGATTTTTCTTTCATTTCTCCTTGGTGACGACTTTTCCTTGTTTGTTTCTGCAGAGTGACTGTTGTCAATTTTAGAGGATTTGACAAACTTGATAGATTATGTATTACTTGGATGATCACTACTTGATCCTTCTTCATATCCCAATCCAACTTTCAACTTTGAATTTCTTTGCTGATTTAGAATGTAGGTTAATTATTCTGAGGCTTTCATACTTGGTAGATTTTGATGATACAATCCTTTAAATTTCTCCATTTCTTTTCTAGTTTTTACTATCTCTTCTTCTAAGGCTTCACACCTGACTTTCTTCTCTGAGTCTGTCTCATTTTATTTTATATACACATCCACGACAGTTCCACTTCGCATTTCCTTAGGCAAAAAAAGACAACTGTCCAAGCAACTAAAACGCCAACTGATTGGCAATCATGAGTCTGTTTTGCTAACAGATTCGTAACTGTAGAGTTAGCTGTGAGAGAGAATAGTAACCCTCCGATCTTTGATCAAAATCACCTGCACCGTTGGATTGGCTTCATGAGATCTTACATTCATTTCGGCATTTCTGTGGTCAAGCTTAGCACCTCTAGCTTCTACCTCCATCTTCCATCGATTTGATCAATGACTATGACCACACGCTTATGCATAAAGCGCTTTTGTGATTTCTCATTTCGTGAATTTCAGCACCATGCTCCGTTGACCCCAAGTCAGTGAAATTTCGATTGCTTGCCACATGTCCTATGATTCGATGGTCCACATCTGATCTTGATTCAACGGCTGCGATTGAATCAGGATTTCGCATATCACGATTTCACCATTCTTGTTGCATTGTTTTCTTTGCCTCTCCATGTCGTGATTCGTGAAACTCTGATATGGAGTTAGATCAACGATCCATATCTTATCTTGATTTAACGACTGCGATTGAATCGCGATTTCGCATATCGCGATTTTGACATTCTTGTTGCAATGTTTTATTTACCTCTCCATGTCGCTATTCGTGAAATTTCGATATGTAGTTAGATCAACGGTCCAGATCTAATCTTTATCTGATGGTTCAGATTAAATCGTGATTTCACATATCGCGATATCGGGATTCCTATTGTTAATAATATTTGACATCTCCAACACTCGATACGCGAAACACCGAAATGGACTGGGATCAACAGTCTAGATTCCATATTGATTTGACGGCTCAGATTAAATCGTGATTTAGCATATCGCCATATCAGGATTCCTGTTGTTAATATTACTTGACATCTCCAAATCTCAATCCCCGAAACTCTGACATGGACTGGAATCAATGGTCCAAATTCAACCTTGATCTGACGGCTCAGATTAAATCGTGATTTTGCATATTGCAATATCGGGATTCCTGTTGTTAACATTACTTGTCATCTCCAACTCTCGATCCCTGAAACTCTGACATGGACTGGAATCAACGGTCCAGATTCAATATTGATATGACGACTCAGATTAAATCATGATTTTGCATATCGCAATATCGAGATTCCTGTTGTTAATGTTACTTGACATCTCCAACTCTTGATCCCCAAAACTCCGACATGGATTGGAATCAACTGTCCAAATTTAACCTTGATCTGACGGCTCAAATTAAATCGCGATTTCAAGAGGTTAGGGAACCCTGTTCCTTTGACTCTCCAGTCACTGAAATAATGATCTATCCCCACATGTCCTACCCATAAATGGATGGTCCTCCTTCTTTTGGAATTTTGTATGCCCACTTCTCCTTATTGTACTTTAAAAAGCATGTAGGTTCACCTTGATCTAACGTCTGAGATCTGTCCTCCTCTTTAGCGCTCTTCTTGTCTACATTCAGATCTAACGGACCTCGTTCTTTTGGGAATTTTGAATGAGATCCAACGATAAAAAATTCTTCTCAAAATTTACGGGCCTTCGATCATTCGATCAATGTTGTGTTGCCTTCGATCATTCGATCTTCTTGAACTTATCTTTTGTTTGCTTGTCTGTTACAACCTTCCTGTACTCATGCCACCTTCATTGTTGTAATTGCCATCAATGACAAGCATTCATTGTCTGTTAAATATTTTCCATTCGCTGTCTGTTAAATATTTACCAACATGCTTCCTGGGTTAGTGTTGACGAGGCTTTGCCCCTGTGGACATTGTTAATTTCTCCCTCCCATATGTAAATGATCGTCTTCCCCTTGTTTTCTATATTCATGAGGAAATTTTTCTATGCATCCCTGTCCGCCTGTTCAATTCTTGTCATCTGGCGGGTGCTCTATGGAGGTTCCTTTCCCCGGGGTCCTCTTTTGCTGCTAGTTTTCTTCATGCATACCATATTGACTTGTAGGTGGTGGCTCTTACATTGGTTTTTTTCCCTGTTCCGTTTCACCTCCTTCTGATACATAAGGTGGACCCTATAATTGTTAAGCCTCATTCTATGATATGTTCTGGTGTCCCATACTTTATGGATCCAAACCAGCTACGATCTCGTCCTTGCAATCATGATCTGCTCATCAAGGTGGTCCTGCCAGTCAGAAGACTCTGTTCTAGAGCGTGTGCATTTGATGACCTTGCCGTTATCTCTGCTCCAATGCTCTGCCATACTCATTGTACACCATCCCTTTTCCAGGTCCATGTTGGTACTTAGGTGAGGTGTGTTCCTACTTGGCCCTGGTGAGACCTGTCGTCCATCATCCTTTTCTGCCTATGAGTTAGGTCCATTTTCCTTTGTCGCCTATGATTTATCTCTTCTACTTTCCAAAGGGTATCTTCTATACTTATTTTTATTGATGGGGTTGTGGTGCCATACCTTTTCCTGATGTGTGATCAGAGTTTTCATTTTCAACCTTATTTGATTGGTGGGCCATCAGATTGTGTCTGGGACCTACGTGTCCTACAGTGGCTGTTGCGCCTCCATTATTATTGTAATCTCTCATACTACTCCTGTTATCCCATTATTTTGTTGCAAGTTGGGTGCAGTCTGCTTAGAATTGACCTTGCGGGATGTTTCTCCAGATTGTGTTGAGTTCTGGACCTTCTTTCTCGACCCCCTCATTTTCTATTCTGTCTACCAGTCCATTTGTTGATGTCCTCACCCAGCGCAACTCCACATTGATCCCTGTCCGCAAGTGCTCCTAGATTTTGTTCAGTATGTAGGAAAATCATCAGTGCCTCTGGATCTTGCCTATTCAGGTACCATTTTGGAGTTTTCTCACTGTGTTGATGACTAGCGTAGAGTCTCCTTCCACTATGGCATTCACCATCCCCTCCCAACTGAGAATTTCCAGACCTGTTTCCAGGCCCCCAAATTCGGTGGCGTTATTGATGGAATTGCCTAGGATCCCCACGTATAGTCGTACGATGTTCCCTTTACTGTCCCTGATTTCTCCTCCCAAACCTATTCTTCCTGGGTTGCCTTTCACCGCCCCATCAAAATTCAACTTGAGAGATCCTAGAGATGGCGGTTTTGAGTTGCGCTCACCTCTTTGGAGTTGTGGCTGTTGTCTGTTTGGATTGGAGTTGCACCCACCGGTTAATTGGAAAACCTCTAGGAATCTAGACTCCTGGTCCTTGGGTTGCGCACTACCCTCCTGGCAGTTGTTTCTCATCACTGTCTTATGTATCATGGAGGTTATTGTTTCCTTGATCTTCCCTTATGGTCATCTTTGGTTTCTAAAAATGCGCATGTTCCTTTCCTTCCATGTCGACCATATGATCATTCCTGGGGTGAGGATCCAACAGAGGTTCACATCTGCTTGGTTTCTGTAGTTTTCTCTCCAGAGCTTGATTGTTGCAGATATGTTACCACGAATCTTGTCTGACTGAAGAAAGATACTTTCTTCCTAGTCCCACAGTTCTGCAGTGTAGGTGCATTCGTCGAGGAGATGTTTGGTTGTTTCTTCCTGAGTTTGACATAGATGACACCTTGATGGACCAGTGAAACCTCTTTTCCTTAGGTTATCCCAAGTTAGGATGCGGTTGTGTAATATTAGCCACTAGGATATCTTAATCTTTGGCCATTGGGGACTGTTCCAGAGCTTATCCTAGTGTTGTGCTAGGTCATCTTAGTCTGGGTCCGCCATATATTGTCGGACTTCTTTTAGGTTGAATTCCCCTCCATCCTTTTTTCCCCACCTCAGTTGGTATTCTCCTTCCGTTATTGTTATTTTATGTCTTCCTAGTTCCTCCTCCACCTTTTTTATTGTTGTTGTGGTTATCTCATTGTTCTGAGGAATAATATAGTCCCAAGTTCTCCATTTGTTGCAGTTCGTTCCCTGTTGCCAGTATCGATAGCCATTGATTTTTCCTTGCGTGATGAGGTCCTGTTGGAGTATTCCTCTGTCCGGGTTTTCCATCCTTGGTTCCTGTTGCGAAGTGTCCTCCTAGAATATGGATGTTCTTCCATTCCTGATTTCCCAAAAGCTCTTTGTCCGAATCCATCCTTTGTTGCGCCATACTAGGTTCCAGATGGATGAGCCTTCCTTGGTTCCTCCAAAGTGCATTATGTCCTAGTCGCAGGTGTCCGGTGCATATTCTTCCTTCCATAGGTTTACCCAAGGTGTTGTAGTTTCTTTGACCCAAATCCACCAAAGTTTCTCCCCATATGCATTGTTGGTCGTTTGTGGATCTTCCAGCCCCAAGCCTCCTTTTCTTTTTGGCCTGCAGACATTCTCCCAGGCCACTAGGGCCCATTTTTTCCTTTTTTTCGCACCTCGCCAAAGGAAGTCCCTCTGGATTAATCTAATTTTTTGTAGGATCCCGGTGGGGTGGGGAATACTAAAATCATATAGGTTGGAATATCTTGTAAGACAGTCTTAGTTAGGATGAGTCTGTCAGCTAGATTAAGGGACCTATACGTCCAATTTTTTACCCGCTCCTGTAACCTGTTTATTACTCCTTCCCAAGTTGACAACTTATATACTTTGTCTGTCAAAGGAACCCCCAAATAATTTGTTGGGAGTGTTTTTCGTTCAAATACTAGGATGTTGGTAAATTTCCTTTGGATAGTATTAAAGAAAAAGATCATCGACTTGGATTGGTTGATCTCAGCGCCCGAGGCTTCACCAAAATATTCTAGAATGCATTTGTAGGCTTTGGCCTCTTTGACCGTGGGTATGTCGTGGAGGAGTGTATCATATACAAATTGTTGGTGGGTTGAGGTAGGGAAATTTTCAAAGGTTTTGAGGCCTGTTATTTCTCCAGTTGTTGTTGCGCTCTTTATGCTCCTACTGAGGCCTTCCATCATCAGAATGAACAGGAAGGGGGACAACGGGTCGCCTTGTCTAATTCCTCTCGTGGGCCAGACAGGTTTGGTCAGGGCTCCATTGATTAGTAGCAAGTATATTGTTGTGGATACTAGGATGAAAATCCAACTGATCCAGTGCTGGGTGAAACCAAAGGCTTCCAAAGTCTTGATCATGTAATCCCAGCTAATTTTGTCATAGAATTTTGCTAGGTCCAGTTGTATTAACATCCCCCCCTGTTCTAAAGTTTTAAGGTGTGGATGATTTCATGGGCCTGATTGATGTTTTCCATTATTTGTCTACCCTCCACGAAGCCTACCTGTTCTTGTGAGATCAGTGAAGGTAGGAGGGGTTTCAATCTATTTTCTATGACTTTGGAGATAATTTTGTAGATTACGTTACAAAGCTACGAGTCTGTATCGGTCTGGGGTTTTGGCTTCATTTTCTTTAGGGATTAGGGAGCTCATGGTTGCGTTTAGTGCTTTAAGGATGGAGGAATACCTTATAGAGTCCTCTACTACCTTATAGATGACCCATTTGAAAATTTCCTAGCATGATTTGAATAACTCCACAGTGAAGCCATCTGGACCTGGGGATTTCCCACTGGGAATTTCCTGGAGGGCTTGTTCAACTTCTTCCATGGTAATAGTTTTGTTCCTCAGTAAACAGGTGAGGAATATGCTAGGTTATTTTCTGGATGGCCTTCGATATGTCTTGAAGAGGTTCTTGGGCTATCCCATGGAAGTGGCTGACCAGAGCAATTTCAATCTCCTGATGTGACTCACGCTCGATTCCATCCTAGTCCTTGATCTTCAATATTTTTTTATGGGTTCTTCTGGCCATGGTTTTTATGTGGAAGAACTTGGTGTTTCGCTCTCCTTCCTTTAGCCATCAGATGTAGGACTTTTGACGCTAGAGTGTTTCCTCCTGCTGGCATCACGCCTCCCATTCTTATGTCATTTGGAGCACTTCCTTTTTCCGGTCCTCCGTATAGCCTTCCCGTAAGAAAGTTTCTTCGAGTTTTTCATTTTTTCTTCGATGTCATTTTTCTCTGTATTTATATTACCAAAGATATCCTTGTTCCAATCCTTTAGTTTTTTTTTGATGTATTTAAGTTTCTTGTGTAGTTTGAACATCCTAGTCCCTTTATCCGATTGCTCCTCCCTCCACCATTGTTTGATTTTTTCTTTGAAAGTCGGGTGATCGATCCATAATTTCTCAAATCTAAAGGGTCTGTTCTTAGGTGTTGTTTAGAAGACAGCCTCCAGTTGTATTGGCCATTGATCAAATCCAACCTAGGGGAGGATGTTGCAGTCTAAGGTTAGCCCCTGCATGATGATTGACTCTGATACAAGGAATCGATCAAGTCTTGTAGCTACATGGAGTTGGTTCATCCATTTATTGTTACAGGTGAACTATCCATTCTTGGTTTGGAGGTCTACCATCTCCTCTCTGTCTATAAAATTTGAAAACTCCTCTCCATCCCAATCCAATCTTCTTGTACCACCCTTCTTTTCCGCAAGGGAGGTGATAATGTTGAAGTCCCCTACCAGTATCCAATGGAGGTTGGTGGCTCGGCCTTTTATATATTCTAGGTCTCGAATCATTCCTTTCTTTTCCTTTGGCCCATGGGGCCCATTCATGTTTGTGCATAGAATCACCTTAGTATTTCCTATGATTTGCATGCGTACCATTAGGGTGTACTTGGTTGCCTCGGCTGCTAATAAATTTAGGATTTGTGGGTTCCACAGAGTGAGTATGTCACCTAAACTTTGGTGGTATTCGATGGATACCATCTTGTACTTGCAGCAATGTTGTTTATTGATTGCCTCCATTCTGTCTGTAGTACATTTCATCTCTTGAATAAAATAGAGATCCGATTTCTCCTGCTTTAGTTTATTCCTAAGGATTCTTTTTTTTCTTGGGTTGTTTAGGCCTCTTATATTCCTAGTTATAACCTTAATTTTTAAACATGTGGGGGAGATTGGGGAAAGAGTTTGTTGATATTATATGAGTTTATCAGTAGCACTCCCAGCTCCTGTAGTGAGACGTTGTTTGATTTCCTACCTTTTTTCCTTCTCGTATGTTTGGGCGATGGATGTGATTATCCCTCACTAGCTTTCACTCCTAGGTGTCCTATATCCCCATGAGTGCAATTTTTTCCTCTGGCTTTGGCTTCCTCCTGTAGGAGGAATAGGTATTGGATGCAGTCAGGTTTCTCTATTGGTACGTTGTCAACTCCTTGCCTTTTCCATTGTTCTAATATGTGTCGAAGGTCTATCCCTTCCCTTTCCACCAAGTCTCTGAGATCGGGGTCTTCTATACTGACTTCACTCAGGGTCATCTCTACATCCCCCTCTACATCTTGCATGGCAATGTTGTCCTCTTTTGTTTCTCCATCCATCGGGGTTGTGCAACTCCCCTGAGCTGTTGTAATATGTGGCTATTGGGTGGGCTCTTTTGTTGCTTGGTCCTTGACTTCTGGAACTTTTTTTGATTCCCTTTGTTCTACTATCCCTTTGTTTGTTTCATCCCTTCCTTCCATCTTGTTTCAGGTCTCCTGGTTATTTCCTTTCGAGGTTTTATTTTTCTTTTTATTTTCTTGGTTCCTGGGGTTCGGGGTTATAAACCCTTCCTCGTCTTTCTTTGTTTTGGTATTTACCACTTCCTGCCTTTTGTTTAGAGGGAACTCTCTAATCAAGTGTCCATGCTCATGGCATCATCGACATCTAAAGTGGATCTGTTCGTAGTCTATGTTTTGGATCCATTCCTCATCCCTGAATTCCAGACTTATGGCCTCTGGGAGTGTTCTCGAAACATCCATCTCTATACATACTCTTTCATATGATGTGTATCTTCTTTTTAGGGTGGCTTCTGAGGTATTCACATGTTTCCCCAATTTGTTTCATATTTCTTCAAAGGTAGAGGGAAACTAGTAGTCTAGGGGTAGGGAATAGAGTCTCATCCATACTGATACCTTTTTGAACGTT
This sequence comes from Picea glauca, assembly GCA_000966675.3. NCBI lineage: Eukaryota > Viridiplantae > Streptophyta > Pinopsida > Pinales > Pinaceae > Picea > Picea glauca. The sequence continues at coordinate 55,077 of JZKD02S1654316.1, read as the reverse complement.
TCTTTCTCTGGGGGAAAATTTTCTTTCCAGGGTTGCATGTAGAGTCTCGTTGAGGCATGGAATTATGGACCTCCCTTGAAGACTCTATCCCTATCCTCCAGGTTAATAAATACTGCAGTGAAGAAACCTTTCGAGCCTAGGTGGAGTTCCACTTCTTCATTTGGCTTCCAGTGGTATTTAATCGAGTTGTGCAGAGTTATTTTTGTGGGCCATAACCCCATGAATTTTCATATGAGCACATGCATATTCATTTGATCCCTGTAGAGCTGCATTTCTGGGTATTGTAGTACCACCTTGGGTATCAATGTTGTTTTGGGTTTGCAGGGGTTGCGCTCTTCCGTCCCGTTAACCTTCCTGGTCTCGTGTTTTTCATTCTAATTCTCCTTAGCGACTTCCTCCATGGTCTCATTTTTTTCTTGAATTCTTTCTTGCTGCTTCCCTGGTTCTTCTCTCGAGGTTTATGTCACTTGTGCCTTGAAAAATCCACTTCTTGGCCCTTTTCCTTTGTCCACCACTACCTGTTTGTATGAGGGTGTCCCCTTGCCCCCCCACCCCTACTGCTCATGTTGCTATCTGTTCTGGCCGTGAATTTCAAACCCTAAGCCTATAAACATGCAGCTCAGGAAAATTTATTATAGCACTAAATGCCACTTTCCTCACCCTAATACCCAAAGAAGAAAGAGTCGCAAATCTGAATAACATCAGACCTATATCTCTTTGCAACATGATATACAAAATCATTTCCAAGGTCATAGCTCTAAGACTCAAACCAATTCTACCCTTCATCACCTCCAAGGAGAAATTAGGATATGTCAAAGGAAGGAAAATCATGGATAGCATTATACTTTTCCATGAAATCATTCACTTTCTCAAAAGAACTCGTACTCCAGGTATGCCTCGAAAACTTGACCTTTCAAAAGATTTTGACAAATTAAGCTGCCAATACATGAAAGCGCTCCTATCAACTTTTGGGTTCAACAAGGATTGAGTCTCTTGGATATTGAACCTCATTTCCTCAACCTTTTTCTCAATCCTCATCAATGGTGTCCCCTCTCAATGCTTATCCCCCTTAAGAAGAATAAGGCAAGGTGACCCTCTCTCCCCTTTCATTTTTGTCATAATGGTTGAAGGCCTAGGATTCTATATCAAGGCTTCTATTCAAAATAGATCCTTTCAAGTCCTCCCTCTTCATGGTTTAGAACCAACAACCTCCCAAAGCCAATTTTTCGATGACACAATTCTAATGAACACCCCCACCATGCAAGAAGAAACTAAACTAAACTCCATCCTCTTTGATTTCATTGAAGCCTCTGGCACCACCTTTAATCTGGCCAAATCATAGCTCTTCTTTTTTAATACTCCTGTGATAATCCAACAACACCTTTCTCAACTTTTGAATACCCATGTCTGCACTCTACCGTCTCATTACCTGGGACTCCCTCTTTCTAACTCAGTAGCCAGAAACATCTCATGGGACTCTCTTCTATTCTCCATCACCAATCGTCTTAGCAACTAGACCTCTCGATCCCTCAACCTTCCAACAAGAATCGTTCTCTTAAAGTCAGTCCTCCAAGCCATCCCAGCTTACCTCTTCTCAGCCCTGGCTACCCCCCAATTAGTCATAAAGAAATAAGGAATCTGCAAAAAAAAATTCTTTGTCATGGACACAACCCAAACAAAAAATGGGCCCTAGTCAGTTTGAACAAGGTCTGCAAGCCCAAATATTCAGGTGGTTTGGGCCTTCGAGACCATTGGAAATTAAATAGCACCATGGGAGAAATAATTTGGTGGATATGGCTCAAAACACCAACAGAGATCTGGGAAAAACTCTAGAAATGCAAATATGCCCAAAATATGCACCAAAGTCAACTTTATAAGAATGCAGGAGCAAATTCAGGGCTCCAACATCTAGAATGCGGCCTCGAAAAATCGACCACTGATACAGGAACATGCTTTATGGGAAGTTCACAATGGCTAGAATTCCCTATTTAGGATGGATTCCTGGCAGCAGATGCCACCTCTTCAACTGGAAGAAAATCTACAATCCTACAAAAATCACATTCACGATCTTGCCACTCTCAAAGTAGCAGACTTATGGATAGATACCCCTAGCAACTCTCCCTGGAGAAAATGGAATCTACTCATCAGGAACTCCAAGTGGCAATGGACTATGACCTGGAGCACTGGAAACAAACTACAACAAAAAGGAAAATCCCGAAAATCACATACCAAGACATTCTCAGATGGGGATACACACCTCATGGAAGCTTTACTCTCAAGGAGGGATACACTCTTCAGGAGAATTTCCACAATATTCAATAAGATAACATCTGGACAACAATATGGAAATCTAAACGATGGCCGAAAATATCTACTTTCCTTTGGCTTCTTCTCTAGAACAAGATGTTAACGTGGGAAAATCTTCAAAGATGAGGTTTCATTGGCCTCTCGATTTTCCATCTCTTCCATCTCCAGGAAGAAACCATGGAGAACCTCCTAAACAACTGTCCACTGAGTGAGAACATCTGGAACCAGGCCACTCAACTCATTAGAATAACCAAACGAGTTAAAAACAACATCATAAGCACCGTCAGGGACTGGGGCTCTAGCTCCTTCAAAATCCCTATCCTTAATAGAACATGACAACTCTTGTAGTTTGGAAACTATGGAAAGAGGGGAACACAATAATCTTTCATTGCCATCCCTCTCCTCCCACCCTCCTCTGGAACACAATCCTCCTGCATCTCAAGGAAAATCTTCAGCTACAATTATGGATGAAGGAAGAATTCCTCAACTCTTGCGGATTCTCTCTTGCTCACTCCACCCCTCCTTAGAAACCCCCCTAATTTCAAAAACCTTTAGTCCCTCTAAGTGGCTCCCCCCAACAACAGGATTCTACAAGGTCAAATTTGATGGCGCATCAAAAGTAAATCCAGGACACTTAGGCTATGGAGCATTCATAAGAAACAGCTCGGGCCAAATACAAAGACTCATTGCATAAAATCTAGGATGTGATACCAATAACTCAACAGAAATATGGGGTCTCATCAAAGTAGTGAAAATGGATCTAGATAGAAACCTTACTTGTCTGATCATTGAAGGAGACTCCAAAATCATAATAGACCTAGCTACAAAAATCCTGAATGGCAGAGATCCAGGTAAAATCACTCCAAGATGGTGCCTCCTTGGCTCTCTTTACAACATTCAAGATCTTCTCACACCCTCCCTAACTCTAACCCCCTCACACTTTCGATGAAGTGAAAACAAGGTAGCGGACAAATTGGCCAATTCAGGGGTTGAATCTATGAAACAAATCATTCTCCATGATTCCAGTCAGTCCCAAAGCTCACCCCTCTAGATCCAATGCGAGGAGATTACCCAGCTAGATGGCCCTCATCATCACGAGGTGTCACCTCTGTCCACCTAGAAATTCTTCCAATTCAGGAATGATCAAAAGATCAGGAGAGAGTGTAGAAGATCTTTAGCCGATAGATGACTTTGGGAACTCAGAAATTGAGAGTCAGAATCACAGAGGATGTTGCTCCCCAAATTTGCGAGGTTGCAAAAAGATATAGAGTATCTGGACCGTTGATCTAGTCCCATTGATTTGAATCAAGAAGATTTCAGGAAATCGACTATCGAGAGTCTGAAGGAGGGAGTAAGCTCTCAACCCAAGTCGCGAAGTCGTAAAACACAAAATTGTGAAATGTGCAAGAGGATCTGGACTGTTGATCCCGAGGAAATATTTATCATTGATCTGACATGAGAATATTTTAGGAACTCAACTATCGGGTATCGAAAACATGGAAGGAGTTGTCTTCCCAAGTTGCGAAGTTGCGAAATGCAAAATTGTGAAATTCACGAGAGGATAGGGACCAATGATCTCGAGGAAATATGGACCATTGATCTATTACGAGAAGACTTCAGGAACTTGACAATTGGAAGTCTAGAGCATGGAGGGAGTTTTATGCCCAAGTCGTGAAGTCGCGAAACAAGCGAGAGGATCTGGACTGTTGATCCTGAGGAAATATGGACCGTTGATCTGACATGAAGGTATCCGGAATTTGTACTTCGTGAAAACCATGAAGAGAAATGCAATCAGTTCTACCTTCAGCTGCATGAATCTTTGTGTATGAAAATACGTTGCAGATCTTTTTTGTAAGCTTTCAATTGGAATTAATATAAGGATTCACTTTTTTTTACAAAAAAAAAAAAATGCATTAATTTATTAGTGTATCAATACTTTAGCAATGTACTAATTAATAATGTATTAATATATAAATTAATTAATACATTACATTATTAATGTATCTATCAATTAATATTTGACTTATACACTAACGCAAACTAATACTTTAATTTATACATTATATTAATACCTTAATTTATCAATAATATTACATTACAATATTGATGTATTTAATATATTATTAATGTATCCCTCCCCCAGATGGGCTGCCATGTCACTAGCATGGAGACCCCTGACTTAATTGCACCTTCTGTTGCCCTCACATCTATTTCTCGTAGGGAGGGAAGCATTCAAAGCACATTAGAGTGGGCTCGACAACTCCCTCATGCAGGTTTAATGGCTCGTTCAGTGCACCAAGGATGGCATATGACAATGGGAATAAAAGGAATGTGTGTAACATCCCACTCTTGTGCGCACTTGATTTGACTTATTCTTTGAGGACACTTGCATTCAAGTGATCCGGTTTTGTATATGGTTGTTTATTTCACTTATTGATTTAGATGATGATGTTGTTGGAATATGATGTTATGTTATTTGATATCTATGTATAGAAAAGTGCTAATGACGAGCTTCTCCTGAGTGTGGAGGACACTCGACAGATTGAGGATGTCGATGGAATCAAGGGAACTCCTTAGACTCCAGATCGAGCCAAGGAGTGGACTGTGTATGGTTGGGTATTTCTATTTATGTATATGTGACATATAATCGGGTATATTATGATGTCCTTTATCGATCGTTGACAATGTTTCATTGATGGATTCATGCTGACGATTGATTGATAATCAGACTCACATAAGGAGTAAAGGGGCCATGCAAAACAACCAGATATTGAGGGAGAGGTGTGGCAGCAACCCTGCCACAACCTACTAGCACTCTCAACATGGCTCGAATTGTAGGTTAACAATTACCTGGTTCGAGAGATCCACGATGTCGCGAGGGAGGACTAAGACAGTCAGTCACAAATATTCTAAGGGGCGTGCAATAAAGGGGGAATGAAGAAAAATCAAGTTAATAATTAAAACATAAATATTTTATTTAAAAATTAATTATATGATTATGTACAAGAAATACTAATTGGAAATTAAGATAATAAAGGAAATAAACATAAAAAAGAATCTGTAAGCATAGAGAAGAATCTAGAGTCTAGTCAACTAGAGAAGAATCCCATGTTTAACTAAACACAGATTTACAAAGGTGTCAGTCATAAATTGGGAAAAAAGAAATAAAGACAACTAGGATGGATTTAAGGAACACTTTTTGGAGATGTGAGAGAAAATGACATTTAATAAAATTAAATAAGTGAATTTTTTGTGCAACTAAGGGAACGGGTGACAAGTGTATGAGGGAGAGTATTTCCTAATTAATTTTTAATAAAACCATTTAAACATGCAATTGGAAAGTGGTCACTAAGAAAAATTATATAAAAGTAATGGAGGAGGAGAGGAATGTATCATGACTAGTATGCGTAAAGTTATGTTGCCATAATTTATTTGACTGATTTTTCTTATGAGAGTTGGGATACCTAGCTCGAAAAGAGAGTGGTAGCTCGACCTTTCGAGGTGAGCTGGGAGCTATATTTTTTTGTTTTTATTTGTGTGTGGCCCCTTTGTGGTTCAGGGGTTTCATGGGGAAGAAGAGTACCCCTAGCGATGGTTGGGAGGTACCGGTGACATCACAACGATTGGAAAGAGAAGGTGTTGGGCACAAGTTGAAGTATACTTCGTCGAAAATATCAATCTGCATCGACGTCATATTATTGGTTACGATACTCATTTTGTATTTTTGTTTAAAAATTTATGAAGGATGTTGTATTTCCATGCTGAGTAATTCATGATATTATGGGTTTTATATCAATTTTTTAAAGGAATCCTGCTGTAGAATTCCATACGTTGCTCTTCGTACTTAAAACTGTAAATTGGGTAGATGTTTGGTGGAAGAAAAATATGTTGGAAACTAATAAAATTTATTGTTTATTTGGGGCCTTGAACCCATGCATGGTAGAAAATATCTTCTGTAGCATTTTATTTTTTTGTCATCGATTGTAGGGAACCCATGTAGCGACCTTCTTCTTCCAAAAATTTAGCTTTTCCCCAACCTTACGATTGCGCCATCCCTAGCAAAATCCTATAGCAAATTTCTTGAACGATCCTCCCTCTTAATTTTCTGAGTTTGGTCGTCTAGTCTATGAATTTTATGGAATCTATATCCCAGTGATTTATCACCCATTTCCTTGGTGTGTTTACTTTGTTATACTCTACGATTTTCTTACTAGGTTTTCAACCAACAATTTTTCACTTTTACCTATCGGTTTTACTACTAATACCTCTATGATTTCCCTTGATTGATCAACATTTTTCTATTTACCTTCTCTGCAATTATCCTTCACCCTTGCTCGACATCTTATTTCAATTTTTTTTCTCTGCATATCATTTCATTTTTTTTCCCTATTGCCAAACAACATAGCTTGTGACTCTATGTATTTTCTCACAAATTCCATTGAGAAATGTCCTCATTCACATCTATGTTTTCACCCTATGCCCAACGCAAAACCTTGGTCCATCCTGAACGTTTAGGGAGCTCAAGGATCTACGTGTTTACCCCTTTGCCAAGCATTTTTGCATGGTAATAATCTTTGTGTTTGCATTTAATACTCAACATTGTTTTGTTGTACTCTTCACTAAATTTTTTCTAGGATTACACCCAGATTCGTTCCCTTGGGGTGATTTTATTTCCCTTGCTTTTCTCTGAGATTATCATGGGAATCCTCTGGCCTTTACTTCCTTGCCCTATTTTTTTTTGTGGGGGGGTAGTTATACCCCTGAAATTCTATCGAAGTTTAACTTCTGAGTCCCTTTTTTCTTTGATTACATACTAAGAAAATACAGAATACCAAAATAACTTATTATTTTTATTATGTACTAACCCATGCTTGTAATTATTAAAAACATAACATATTCCTCACTTCATATATTACTCGGATATCCATCCTTCTTCATCTAAGTTAAAGGTCTAGTATTAATATAATATATTAAAGGTTTAATGAAGAATAATGGCTAACATCGAATTCAGGGATCAACCCTACTTGGTGTTCTTAAAGGGTATTTGATCGGAAAAGATATTTTAAAGAAAATGGTTGAGTTTTAAAACATGTGTTTATTAACCAATTAGGAAACTTATGAAATAGGAAGAATTAATGATGAAACATGAAATCCATAAATAAATATATAGATATGGAAATTATCATGAAGAAACAAGAAACCATAACAACAAGATTTTTAACGGAGTTTGGCAATCTCGTCGACGTCTTCAGGCCTTTGCCTCAATGGGTGAGGATTTCTTATTTTTGTTCAAAGCTGCAAAATTACATCATAATTGTGTCAAATGGATTACAAACTAATCTGGTCGTGTTCTTCCAGATCTCAAGAACCCGTCGCAACTGATGACACTGAAAATGGATGAAAGAAGCTCCCGGAAATGGCCCGTAAAGGTGATCTCCTCAATGGATTCCCTACATAAACATGGATTTGGCTCTTCAATTATTCATAATTTTCCTATTCTGAACCTCCTTCATGGATTCAATAATGTATGGTTTATGTAATCTTGAAGTGGGTAACAAACTCCCAACTTCTCCCCAAGATTTGCCCCCAAAAAGGGCTCAAGATGCTCCAAAAATGGTCAAAATCCCCCCGAACAGGCTAAAAAATCACTAAAAATCATATTATATGGTTGAAAAATACACAATTAAAAAAACATAGAGGTGCAACCCCAAAAATTCCAGGCTCTTGGTCATTTGGAGCATTGACATGTGCCCAAGCGCTAAAACCTAGCACATCACCCCCCTTACCATTCGACTCCTTGTCATGTGGCTTGGTCATGTGGCCTCGCCCTAATACTCCATCTGCCTCCTAATATAGTGTAGCCCCCTATTCACAGGCCTTTATTTACGCACCTTGGTCGGCAGGATAGCCTGGCCGACTCGGTGCTAAACCCACATATATGTGTCCATGAATCAATGTAGTGGCCTATGTCATATGGAAAAGTCACATGCTATGCATTGGGGCTAGTTGGTGTGGCCATGCGCCAATGGTTATAATGAAGGGAATATGGCATAGTCACATGGTAGAGTTTACGTTGGCGGATGGGGCTAAACCCCAACCCTTTTCTTCGCCCATTACATTTTATTCAATCTTAAATAATACTTTTAAGCTATAGTTATCAATAACCAATGTGGGTGGGCTGGTAGCCGAGCCCTTCCAATTCTTTCATCGCCCAGACTGGAGGTCATGGGCTCGACTCCCTGGTATTACATACCATTTTGCAAAAATAAACCAATGGAGGGGTGTCACATGGCATCCAATGACTGGGCCACATGGAACCATGTTATTCGCCCAAATAAATGCCAAGTGTCAAACTCAGATTCATCCACCTGCACCTGCCCAGTCAGCACCCCTGTACCTATCATGTCATTGTATGGTCGTATGACCTGTACAGTCAACTGCCACATCATCACTATATGGACTATACAGTCAACATTATTTTTGCATGTTTGACGAAATGAATAGAACACAACATCTTTCGCATACAATGTCTGTTTGAGCTCATTCAAGTTGTGGTGGGTTCATATCGACGAGGCCCCCACACACGTCTGTTTTGAATCCATTTTGAGAACTTTGATTTTTAGGCCTTCTTTGACCCATTTTGATTCATAGATCCATTATGGATCACATCTCCCAACTTTCTTCAAAAGGATAATAACCATTCATCAAGTGTGGGATAGGGCACCCCATTTGTTCTCTATCTTTAAACTATGTCTTGTGGAACTGTCTCATAAAGATCATCTGTAAAACAACCATGATAACTGGCAGCATATTGTTAGCCACTTGTAGTCTGTCACATCTTACTGAAGCCACTATCTTCCATGTTGAAAACATTACTAATGATAACATCAGAAATATGACTGCAAATGAGCTAATATGTTTGTAATGCTTGCACGACATTATCTTATCTTGAAGAAAAGTGTGATTGATCTCCCATTCTACAATCATCTCATGTTATTTCTTAAGATCAATTACTTGATTTGGGACAGTTATAGGTGTGTTTCTTGCATGATATTCTTTCCTTAATTGGTCCATCATTTGAAGATATTGAGTTTCTTTCAACTGATGAGCATGTACAACATATTCCTTGCCTGCTTTGATTAAGTGATATTGATTCTTTTCCCTGTAGAAGATTTGTTTGCGATGATACAAATAAGGATTTCCTAAGACCATTCCACATTCATTGAGTGACACCACATCACATGTTACCTCATCCAAAAACATAGATGAAATTGCAAACTTTAATGTGCATTTTTTTTTATGTACAATTTATGATTGTGGCTTATCCATTTAAGTGAGTAAGGCTTATGATCCATATCAGTGTTTAATCCCAATTGTTTAACCACTTCCTCTGAAATCAATTTATATTGAGATCCACTATATATCAATCTGTTGAACTTAGTATGCCTCATTATGACCCTTATATGAAATATTTTACATCTAGAATCAAATCCGTCACCAATTTTACTTGTCAAACCAACTGCTGATATTTTTGATTCATCACCCGAATCCGATCCCAAGTTTTTTGGTTGTGTTGTTGTTGCAACTATTTGCCTCCCTTTCCTTTCCTTGAACCACTTTTGTCTCTTCTCAGGATGCAATTTGCAACAACAGTCCTCATCATGCCCTTCTTTCTTACAATTCTTGCAAGAGGGCTTCTCTTCATTTCTTTCCACTGAATTTTCCTTCTTTCCATTCCACTTCCTTTTTCTCCCCTTTTCTTGAAGATGATTCACATGATACACCAAATCCTGTTTTCACTGCCTCAATGTATGTTTCTTGAACATAAACCTCATCAATATTAGTAGGTCCAAAAATAAATACAGTGTTTCAAATATGTGCAGGTAAACCTCCTATATACTTCATAAGAGTTTCTTTGTTATCTAATGGAATGTATAACATTAATGCCATCTTACAAAATTCATTTGTGTATTCTTTCACTGTTTTTCCCTTTCTTAGTTTAAGACCTTGCCATTCAATTAAAACCTTCTCTTTATAACCCAAAGGATAAAACTATTTTCTAAGTGCATAAACAAAAACTTGTCATGAAGGAAATACATTACCCACTTGTTATGTGCCATTTTGTAATTTTTTTTTCCACCATATGAGTGTTGTGCCTACAATTCGAAGTGATGCCAATTTGATTTGAGTTGCCTCATCCTTGATTTTTTGCACACTATAATAAACTTCCATCTATCTGACCTAATTATCAAGCCTCTCTGCATTAACTTCACCATCATACATGGGTAGTTCAAACTTCACATCAATCTTAAGTAAAGGCATTTCATTTTTATGTTTATGGGAATGTTTTCTTGCGGTGGATTTGGAACTTGAACTTGAAGAAGAAGAGGAGGTTGATGGAGAAGAAGGAGGTAAACGAGGAGTTTGAGGAGGATCCTCTCCTTCTTCAATTTTGACATTTGAGTATTCACCTAAAATTGGTCTTCTCTGTTCCAAGTAATCCTCATATAGAACCTTCATCATCTCTGACATGGCGAAGAAAGTCTTTAGAAACTCTTTCTCATCATGAGAAATCCCCTCTTCCGATGCCATATTCTCACTTTGAGAAGTTCTCTTTCTCGATCCAATCTCAGGATTATATTCAACAAGATCACCTTCACCACAATTCATCATTTCCCTGCTAATCATGCAAACTCAAAAACCAACCGCCAACTAGATCTGATACCACTTGATCTGAAACAATCTCTTAAGGAAAATCGTTGAGTTTTAAAACATGTGTTTATTAACCAATTAGGAAACTTATGAAATATGAATAATTAATGATGAAACATGACATCTATAAAGAAATATACATATCTAGAAATAATCATGATGAATCAACAAACCATAACAACAAGATTGTTAACGAAGATTGACAATCTCGTCTACGTCTCCAGGCCTTTGTCTATGTGGGTGAGGCTTTCTTATTTCTATTCAAAGCTTCAAAATTACATCATAATAGTGCCAAACAGATTACAAACTAATATGGTTGTTTTCTACCTGATCTCAACAACCCATCACAACTGACGACACTGAAAACGGATGAATGAAGCTCCTAGAAACGACCTGCAAACGTTCTCTCGTCAATGGCTTCCCTGCATAAAAATAGCTTTGGCTCTTCAATTATTCATCCTTTTATTATTCTAAACCTCCTTCATGGCCTCAAGAAACTCTGGTTTATATAGGCTTGAAGTGGGTAACAAAATCCCAACTCATCCCCAAGATCTGGCCTAAAAAAGGGCTCGAAATCCTCCAAAAATGGTCAAAATCCCCCCAAACAGGCTCAAAAATCCCTAAAAATCATATTATATGGTTGAAAAACCCACAATTGGAAACAAATGCAAGCACAACCCCCCAAAATCTGAGATCTTGGTCATTTCGAGCATTACCATGTGCCCAAGCGCTAAGGCCCCCTTACCATTCGACTCCTAGTCGTGTGCCTTGGCCATGAAGCCTCACCCTAATACTTTGTGCACCCCCCAATATGGTGTAGCCCCTTATACATAGGCATCTGGCTACACACCTTGGTTAGTAGGCTAGCCCAGCCGACCGGGTGCTAAACCCACATATCCATGTCCATGTATAAATGTAATGGCCTGGGTCATATGGAAAAGTCACATGTTATGTGCCAAGGCTAGCTGGATTGGCCATGTGCCAATGGTTTTAACGAAGGGTATATGTCATAGTCGCATGGTAAAATTTGCATCGGGGGCTGGGGCTAGACCCTATCCATTTTCTCTGCCCATTAGCATTTTATTCAAGCTTAAATAATACTTTTAAGCTATATTTATCAAGCACCAATGTGGGTGGGTTGGTAGCCCAACCCTTCCAAGTATTTCATCTCCCAAACCTGAGGTCACGGGTTTGACTCCCTGGGAGTCCATACCATTTTTCAAGAAACGACCAATGGAGGGGTGCCACATGGCATCCCATGACTCAGCCACATGGCACCATGTTATTCGCCCAAATAAATTCCAAGTGTCAAACTCAGATTCATCCATCTGCACATGACCAGTCTACACCACTATACCTGCAACGTCACTGTATGACCACACAACATGTAGAGTCAGCTACCACGTCAGCACTATACAGACTCTATATTCAACATTTTTTTTCTTGTTTGATGAAACGAGAAGAACGCGATATCTTTCGCATACTGTGTCGGTTTGAGCTTGTTCGAGTTGCATTGGGTTCATATCAACAAGGCCTACGTACACATACATTTTGAAGCCATTCTGAGAAATTTTATTTTTATGCCTTCCTCGACCCATTTTGATTCCTGGATCCATTCTGGATCAACATTACTTAAAAACATTAAATGAGGATGAGAGTTAGTAATGGTAGACGATAGTTGTAACATAACGTAGGGTTGTTTCCCTTAAATTGGAAGTAATATTGAAGTTACCAAATAGACATTCCATTATAATACTTGTTTTTATAAGTTTTATTTATTGTTAAGGAATAATATTTGGGGATACGAAAGGCGACTTGTGCATTTAGTATTCGTAAGGAGTTGTACAACATCTGGTAAGATAGAGAATGATTCTTCATGTATGATTTTTGATTCGCTACACCAGTATCACATAACATGGATATATCACCTTATCTTGTGGAAACAAATTGAGAAGGTATATTTATTTAAGTGATTAGTGTACGAGTGTGCCTTGAATTAATAGTGATCTGTTTTGATATTCTCCTACACCAAAAAATTTAAGGATGATGATGGATTTAATACCAGTCATTGTTGTGGATTGATTATTGATGATGCATGATTGATTTAGATCTAGATTGTTATCGTTCCATGTATTAAAACAAAAGTATTGAATGTTTAGATGTGATTTGATTACATCAGAACCTTGATTAAGGTTGATGTGTGATCAATTTAACAATTATATTTCTTGCGTGCCTTGAAAATGTAGAGGGGTGATTACTTAAACAATTAAATCATTTGCATGCCACGATAAATGTTGATTAATTTCGTGTTATGAACAACACTGATGTATAATGATAGGCGTATAATTTATTATTGCTTCCCTTAAATTGATGTATGATTATTTTAGATGGCGTATGATTGTTGAAATGATGAGATCTCCTTGCACATTGAGTTAAATTGATAATAGTCTTGCGCATAAACTTTAATATGATGTATATTGAAATTATGGTTTAGATTTCCTTGTGCAATGAATAAAATTGATGATTACTTCTTGCACCACTACATATTAATGAATGCATGATTGAACGAATGAATTCCTTTACAATGGGGAAGGAATGTTGATTTATGTCTAATTCTATAATCAGATCATGTGCGCAACTTAAAATGATGTTGTCACAATAATGTTTTATTAATTTTATTCTCTTGCGCCTTGCTAAATAAAGTCAATATCTCATGCTTCTTGAATTGTTAATGTATTGTATGATGTTTAGATATTGGACTTCTTGTATGAATGAGATTTAATGTCATGAATGATGGTTTTAAATATTAGTCTTCTTGCGTGAAATGAAAATGTATTATGATGGATGATTGCTTATTATGATTGGGATTTGCGCCATAAATATAAGTGCTAATTGCTTTTACGCCTTAGATTTAATGTGTTATGTGAATGATTAATCGCATGCCATGTTTAATTTTGGATTAGGTTGATGGATTGATGAATTGATTATCATTGATGTTGTTGATTTTGCATAGTTAGTTTGGACTTGATTGTGTTAGTGGGATGTAGACACCTCCTTGTTCCTCAAAACAGTCGCCAAACCTAAGACCTTAAATGGTTAAGAACAATTGGAACATGTTCTAGAGCGTTGCTTATGTGTCCTGGAGGTCCTAACCTTGCAGGTTAGGTTGGCTAGGTAGTACTATTATATTATTTATGTGATTCAATGTTGTTATAATTTCCTTCAGGATTTTATGATGTGTGATTATGTTATGCTTATGCTAATGTGTTGCTATCCTTCGTTGATGAGTTGTTTGCGTCGTTGGTGATTTCCATGATGAGTAATTGGTACTACATTATTTATGATGTGGTTAAATAGGCGCTTCCATGATCATGTGTTGATGTTAATTTACTATTGCAAAACATTTACCCAATTTGCTTCGCGTTTTCTTTGGAATAACGAAGGGCTATCTGATATGGTATCAGAGCCAGCTCATCCCTACGACTTTGGATCATCACACCTTCCACTGTATTAAACCCTTGATTAATAACTTATCACTGATTAAAATTTAAATTGTCCATGTGGTAATCGGGGTTAGAGGATGTCGTGAAGATAGACTACGTGTTGTTAGGGACAGAGTTGCGATGTCTTCGGTAGCATCCATGCTAGAGGGATCTAAACCCAAAGGAGAATAACACATCATTAGGAATGAGTAGTTTTTTGTGGGAGATGTGGTTGGTCAGATAAGGTCATTTCAGAGGACTTAAGAGGCCTTGATTAACCGCCTAGATAGAGAAGAGGCCAAGGTGCTTGTACCCAATGAGGGTTTACAGTGCGCTCTAGCTGGAAGTGGTAGCATTCACATATAACTCAAGAAGGTTAAGTTCCCAATTTCATGGGTACCACAGAGGACCCAACCTCCAAGGCGTGGCTGGAAAACAAGGTGATGTGATTCACACTTCACAGTCACAGCCTCCAACATGAAGGTTCGCATGGTGGTCTTTTAGTTGAAGGGGAGCACTCTTCTTTAGTGGAAGACGCTCCTACCTCAACTAAACATGGCCATAGAAGCTGTGTTATGGGAATGGTTTGAGGAACAGTTCTAGGAGAAGTAATTTTCAGAGGAACTCATTGAGCGCCAACTTAATGAGTTCAACTCTTTACGATAGGGTGGTCATCTGGTGTCAGATTATGAGATTAGATTTATGGAGCTACTTTGGTATGCCCCGCATCTGAACATAGAGAAGTTGGGGGTTATAAATTTCATGTCTGGCCTCAAATCCAACTTTCCTGTAGAGGTGAGGGTCTAAATTCCTCAGACATTGCATGATGAAAGCCCAGTAGGCCTCATAGTTGAGGAATAATTGACCCACAGGAGTCAGGGTTAGACTCCTACAAGACCGTCGGAAATGACAACATCTAGTGGGCAACAACATTAGACGCTAGCCATAAAATACATCTTGGTATCAAGATACATCAATATGACCCCTTTTCACGACACCACGACAATAGGTTCCTTAGTAGAGGAATCCCTACAGGTGACCAACACATCAACAACAACACAAACAACAACAACAACCAAAAAATCAAGTTAAGAAGAATGAAGAAAAATCAAGTTAAGAATTAAAAGAGAAATATTTTATTTAAATATTAATTATATGATTATGTGCAATAAATACTAAATTGGAAATTAAGATAAGAAAGTAAATAAACATAAAAAGGAATGTGTATGCATAGAGAAGAATCTAGATTCTAGTTAACTAGAGAAGAATCCCATGTTTAAATCAACACAGATTTAGAAAGGTGTCAGTCATAAATTGGGAACAAAGGAATAAAAGACAACTAGGAGGGATTTAAGGAGCGCTAAGTGAATTTTTGGTGCAACTAAGGGAACGAGTGACAGGTGTATAGGGGAGAGTATTTCCTAATTAATTTTTAATAAAACCAATTAAACATGCAATTGACAAGTGGTCACTAAGAAAAATTCTATAAAAGAAATAGAGGAGAAGATGAACGGATCATGATTGGTATGTGTAAAGTTATGCTGTCAGAATTTTTTTGATTGATTTTTCTTGTGAGAGGTCGGATACAAAGAGAGTCGTAGCTTGACCTTTCTAGGTGAGCTGGGAGATAGATTTTTTTGTTTGTGTTTGTGTGTGGTCCCTTTGCAGATCGGGGGGTTGAGGGGCAGAAGAGTAGCCCAACCCTGCCAAGTCTTTCGTCTCCCAAACCTGAGGTCACGGGTTCGACTCCCCGGGAGTCCATACCATTTTTAACAAAACGACCAATGGAGGGGTGCCATGTGGTAACCCATGACTAGGCCACGTGGCACCATGTTATTTGCCCAAATAAATGCCAAGTGTCAAAATCAGATTCATCCATCTGCACATGGCCAATCTGCACCACTATACATGCCACGTCACTGTACGACCATACAACATGTACAGTCAGTTGTCAAGTTAGCACTGTATGGACTCTACATTCAACAATTTTTTTTCCTGTTTGACAAAATGAACATAACGCGATATCTTTCACATACTGTGTTGTTTTGAGCCCATTCAAGTTGTGTAGGGTTCATATCAACAAGGCCTACATACACGTCCATTTTGAATCCATTATGAGAACTTTTATTTTAAGGCCTTCTTGGACCCATTTTGATTCCTGGATCTATTTTGGATCAGTATTACTTAACACATTTAAATGAGGATGAGAGTTAGTATTGGTAAACGACAGTTGTAACATAATATAGGGTTTTTTCCCTTAAATTGGAAGTAATATTTAAGTTTCATAATAGACATTCCATTATAATACTTGTTTTTATAAGTTTTATTTATCGTTAAGGAATAATCTTTGGGGATACGAAAGGCAACTTGTGCATTTAGTATTCGTAAGGAGTTGTGCAACATCGGGTAAGATAGAGAATGATTCTTCATGTACAATTTTTGATTCGCTACACCAGTATCACATAACATGGATATATCACCTTATCTTGTGGAAACAAATTGAAAAGGTATATTTATTTAAGTGATTAGTGTATGAGTGTGCCTTGAATTAATAGTGATGTGTTTTGACATTCTTCTACACCAAAGAATTTAAGGATGATGATGGATTTAATATCAGTCATTGTTTCACATTAATTATTGACGATGCATGATTGATTTAGATCTAGATTGCTTTTGTGCCATGTATTAAAACAAAAGTATTGAATGTTTAGATGTGATTTGATTATTTAACAATTATATTGCTTGCACGCCTTGAAAATGTAGACGGGTGATTACTTAAGCAATTAAATAATTCGCGCGCCACGATAAATGTTGATTAATTTTGCATTATGAACAATGCTGATGTATAACGATAGGTGTATAATTTATTATTGCTTCCCTTAAATTGATGTATGATTATTTGAGATGGCGTATGATCATTGAAATGATGAGATCTCCTTGCACACTGAGTTAAATTGATAATAGTCTTTCACCTAAAATTTAATATGATGTATATTGAATTTATGGTTTAGATTTTCTTGCACAACGAATAAAACTGATGATTACTTCTTGCACCACTACATATTAATGAATGCATTATTGAGTGAATGAATTCCCTGACGGCAGGGAAGGAATGTTGATTTATGTCTAATTCTGTAATCAGATCACGTGCGCGCCTTAGAATGATTTTGTCACAATAATGATTTATTAATTTTATTCTCTTGTGTCTTGCTAAATAAAGTCAATATCTCATGCTTCTTGAATTGTTAATGTATTGTATGATGTTTAGATATTGGAATTCTTGCACGAACGAGATTTAATGTCATGAATGATGGTTTTAAATATTAGTCTTCTTACGTGAAATTAAAATGTATTATGACGGATAATTGCTTATTATGATTGGGATTTGCACCATAAATATAACTGATAATTGCATTTGCACCATGGATTTAATGTGTTATGTGAATGATTAATCACACGCCATATTTAATTTTGGATTAGGTTGATGGATTGATGAATTGATTATCATTGATGTTGTTGATTTAGCATATTTAGTTTGGAATTGTGTTAGTGGGATGTAGACACCTCCTTATTTTTCAGAACAATCGCCAACCCTGAGACCTTAAATGGTTAAGAACAATTGGAACCTATTCTTGAGCATTGCTTATGTGTTTTGGAGGTCCTAACCTTGCAGGGTAGGTTGGGCAGGTAGTAATATTATATTCTTTATGTAATTGAATGTTGTTGTATTTTTCTTTAGGATTTTATGATGTGCGATTATGCTATGCTTATGCTAATGTGTTTCTATCCTTCGTTGACGAGTTGTTTGCGTCATTGGTGATTTCATGATCAGTAATTGGTACTACTTTCCTTATGATGTTGTTAAATAGGTGTTGCCATGATCATGTGTTGATGTTAATTTCTTAATGAAAAAAATTTGTACCCAATTTGCTTTGAGTTTTCTTAGGAATAACGAAGGGATATATCATATGGTATCAGAGCCAGTTCAACCCTGTGACTTTGGATCATCACACCTTCCACTGTATTAAACCCTTGATTAATAACTTATCACTGATTAAAATTTAAATTGTCCATGTGGTAATCAGGGTTAGAGGATGTCGTGAAGATAGACAACATGGTGCTAGGGACAAAGTCACGACGCCTTCGATAGAATCCATGCTAGAGGGGTCTAAACCCAAAGGAGAATAACACATCATTAGGAATAAGTAGTTTGTTGTGGGAGATGCGGTTGGTCAGAGAAGGTCATTTCAGAGGACTTCATAGGCCTTGATTAACCACCTAGATAGAGAAGAGGACAAGGCTCCTATACCCAATGAGGGTTTGCAATGCGCTCCATCTAGAAGTGGTAGCATTCACATATAACTCAAGAAGGTTAAGTTCCTAATTTCATGGGTACCACAGAGGACCTGACCTCCAAGGCATGGCTAGAAAAAAGGGCGAAGTGCTTTGCACTTCGCAGTCACAGCCTCCAACAAGAAGGTTTGCATGGTGGTCTTTCAGCTAAAGGGGAGCGCTCTTCTTTAGTGGAAGATGCTCCTACCTCAACTAAACATGGCCATAGAAGCTATGTTATGGGAATGGTTCGAGGAATGGTTCTAGGAGAAGTAATTTTCGGAGGAGTTCATTGAGCGTCAACTCGATGAGTTCAAATATTTACGACAAGGTGGTCATCTAGTGTCAGATTATGAGACTAGATTTATGGAGCTACTTCGGTATGCCCCGCATCTGAACATAGAGAAGTTGAGGGTTAGCAATTTTATGTTCAGCCTCAAATCCAACTTTTCTGTGGAGGTGAGGGTCTAAATTCCTCAGACATTGCATGATGCAAGCCTAGTAGGCCTTATAGTTGAGAAAGAATTGACCCATGGGAGTCAGGGCAAGACTCTTGCAAGACCATCTGAAATGACGACATCTAGTGGGCAGCGACATCAGACACCAGCCATAAAATACATCTTGGTATCAAGATACGTTAATAGGACCTTTTTTCACAACACCACGACGATAGGTTCCTCAGTAGAGGAATCCCTATAGGTTACCATCGCATCAGCGACAGCGCAAACAACAACGACAACCAAAAAATCAAGTTAAGAAGAATGAAGAAAAATCAAGTTAAGAATTAAAAGAGAAATATTTTATTTAAATATTAATTATATGATTATGTGCAATAAATACTAAATTAGAAATTAAGATAAGAAAGGAAATAAACATAAAAAGGAATGTGTAAGCATAGAGAAGAATCTAGATTGTTGTTAACTAGAGAAGAATCCCATGTTTAACTCAACACACATTTAGAAAGATGTCAATCATAAATTGGGAATAAGGGAATAAAGGAATAAAATACAACTAGGAGGGATTTAAGGAGCTCTTTTAGAAGATTTAATGGAAATTGATATTTAATAAAATTAAATAAGTGACTTTTTGATGCAACTAAGGGAATGGGTGACAAGTGTATGGCTGAGAGTATTTCCTAATTAGTTTTTAATAAAACCAATTAAACATGCAATTGAAATTCTATAAAAGCAATGGAGGAGAAGAGTAACGGATCATCATTGGTATGTGTAAAGTTGTGTGTGGCCCCTTTGCGGATTGTGGGGCTGAGGGGAAGAAGAGTAACCGTAACCTTGGTTGGGAGGTACTAGATTATTGGCTACGATGCTCATTTTATATTCTTGTTTAAAAATTTATGAAGAATGTTGTATGTCTGTGATGACTAATTGATGATATTATGGGTTTTATATCAATTTTTTTAAGGAATCTTGCTGTAGATTTCCGTACGTTGTTACTCGTACTTAAAATTTAAATTGGGTAGATGTTTGGTGGCACAAAAATATATTGGAAAGTAAGGAAATTTATTGTTTATTTGGGGCCTTGAACCCTGCATGTTAGCGAATATCTTCTCTAACGTTTTATTTTTCTTTCAGGGATTGAAGGGAACCCCTGTAGCGACCTTCTTCTTCCAAAACTTGAGCTTTTCCCAGCGTTATGATTGCGCCATCCCTAGCGAATTCCTGTAACGAATTTCTTCAGCGATCCTCCCTCTTAGTTTTCTTAGTTTGATCGTCTAGTCTGCAAATTTTATGGAATCTATATCCCAACGATTTATCACCCATTGCCTCGGCGAGTTTACTTGGTTATACTCTACTGGTTTTTTTACTTGGTTTTCACCCTATAATTTTTCACTTTTAGCCAACGGTTTTACCACTAATCCCTCTGCGATTTCCTTTGATTTCTCAACGTTTTTTCTATTTACCTTCTCTGCGATTATCCTTCACACTTGCTCGACATATTATTTCGATTTTTTTTCTCTGCATCTCATTTCGTTTTTTTTTCTCTACGTTGAGGGAGGGGGTATGGCCCTACGCCTTCATACCTTGGAAAACATTCCCATTCATTTTTGCTCAACTTTTTCTGGAGGGGCATGGATCTATGCCTTCTCCCTGTTTCCGAACAACGTAGCTTGTGCCTCTCTGCGTATTTTCTCACGAATTCTTCCCAGAAACGTCCTAATTCACATATGCGTTTTCACCCTCTTCGCAGCGCCAAATCTTGGTCCATCCCCAATGTTTCGAGAGCCCAAGGCTCTGCGTGTTTTCCTCTTTACCCAACGTTTTTGCATGGTAAGAATCTATGCGCTTTCAATTAATACTCAACGCTTTTCTGCTGTACTCTTCACCACGATTTTGCTGGGATTACGCCCAGATTCGTTCCCTTGGGGTGACTTTATTTCCCTTGTTTTCTCTGATATTAGCATGGGAAACCACTTGCCTTTACTTCCTTTCCCTGTGTTTTTTTGGGGGGACTTATACCCCTGTGATTCTACCGAAGTTTAACTTCTGCGTCCCTTTTTTCCGTGATTGGATACTCAACCAATTCGGAATACCAAAAGAATTTATTATTTATATTATGGATTAACCTGCGCTTGTAATTTTTAAAAGCATAACATATGCCTCACTTCATATATAACTTGAATATCAATCCTACTTCATCCTCACTTCATATATAACTCGAATATCAATCCTACTTCATCTAAGGTAAAGTCTACGAAGGTATACATACCCTACCACATATTCTTAACCAATAAAGTTTTAATGAAGAGGAATGCCTCATGTGGAATTCAAGGATCAACACCAAGGTGTTGTTACAAGGTATTATTAACACATTTAAATGAGGATGAGAGTTAGTACCAGTAGACGACAGTGGTAACATAATGTAGGGTTGTTTCCCTTAAATTGGAAGTAATATTTAAGTTACCAAATAGACATTCCATTATAATACTTGTTTTTACAGGTTTTATTTATTGTTAAGGAATTAGCTTTGGGGATATGAAAGGCGACTTGTGCATTTAGTATTTGTAAGGAGTTGCGCAACATCGGGTAAGATAGAGAATGATTCTTCATGTACACCTTTTTCTTCGCTACACCAGTATTGCATAACATAGATATATCACCTTATCTTGTGGAAACAAATTGAAAAGGCATATTTATATAAGTGATTAGTGCATGGGTGCGCCTGGATTCAAGGCATATACTGATGTGTGTTTGATCAGTTTTGATATTCTCCTACACTGAAGAATTTAAGGCTCATGATGGATTTTCACTGTTGTGCATTAATTATTGAAGATGCATGATTGATTTAGATCTAGATTGATTTTGCACCATGTATTAAAAGAGAGGTATTGAATGTTTGGATGTGATTTGATTACACGAGTGCCTTGATTAAGGTTGATGTGTGATCAATTTTACAATTATATTGATTGCATGTCTTGAAAATGTAGAGGGATGATTACTTAAGTAATTAAGTCATTCACGCGCCATGATAAATGTTGATGAATTTCATGTTATGAACAAGGTTGATGTATAACAATAGGTGTATAATTCATTATTGCCTTCCATTAAATTGATGTATTATTATTTGAGATAACGTATGATCGTTGAAATGATGAGATCTCTTGCGCACTGAGTTAAATTGATGATCCTCTTGTGCCTAAACTTTAATATGATGTATGTTGAATTTATGGTTTAGATTTCCTTGCGCAACAAGTAAAATTGATGATTACTTCTTGTGCCACTACATATGAATGAATGCATGATTGAGCGAATGAATTCCCTTATGCCAGGGAACTAATGTTGATTTATGTCTAATTCAGTAATCAAATCACATGTGCGCCTTAGAATGATGTTGTCACAAGAATGATTTATTAACTTTATTCTCTTCCGCCTTGTGAAATAAATTCTATATCTCATATGTCTTGAATTGCTAATGTATTGTATAATGTTTAGATATTGGACTTCTTGCACGAATGGGATTTAATGTCATGAATGTTGGTTTTAAATATTACTCTTCTTACGTGAAATGGAAATGTATTATGATGGATGATTGCTTATTATGATTGGGATTTGTGCCATGAATATAATTGATAATTGATTTTGCATCTTGGATTTAATGTGGTCTATAATGTGTTATGCGAATGATTACTCATATACCATGTTTAATTTTGGATTAGGTTGATAGATTGATGAATTGATTATTGTTGATGTTGTTGATTTAGCATAGTTAGTTTGGACTTGATTGTGTTAGTGGGATATAGACACCTCCTTGATCCTTAGAACAATCGCCATCCCTAAGACCTTAAATGGTTAAGATCAATTGAAACCTGGGCTTGAGTGTTTCTTATGTGTCCTTGAGGTCCTAACCTTGCAAGGTAGGTTGGGCGAATAATCATATTATATTCTTTATCAGATTGAATGTTGTTGTAATTTTCTTCAGGATTTTATTATGTGATATTATGCTATGCTTATGTTTATGTGTCGCTATCCTTTGTTGACGAGTTGTTTGCGTCGTTAGTGATTTCCATTATTAGTAACTGGTATTTCTTTACTTATGATGTTGTTAAATAGGCGTTGCCATGATCATGTGTTGATGTTAATTTATTAATGAAAAGAAAAATTACCCAATTTGCTTCAACTTTTATTAGGCATAACGGAGGGTTGTTACAATGTGAAAGGTCATTTCATCTCCTTTAGCACCCATTCACCTCCTCCAGGTATGTTATATCTCTTTCCCTTCGGCTCACATAGTGTATTTTGGATTTTCTCCTATCTTTCTCCCCACTCTATGAATTCTCATACCGCTTAGAGTCTGGTTTATCTCCACTTTCATGTCACGGGAGCATGGTAGATCCAAGAGAGGGCCCTTTTGGTACAACTATGCTTCCATATAACATATAATTCGTAGACTTTCTGAGCCATCTTCGACCTCTTTCATTTGTCAGGATGGGGAGCATAATGAGCTTCCAATGGCCATTGTAGAAGAACAGTTTCCAGCAGAACCAATTATTTTTTTTTCAACCTCCCTTCTGTATAATTTTCGAGACCCCCATGACTCACCCAACACCATCCATTTTGTACCTACTACAGCTTGTACCTCAGGCTGAACAACTTGCATAATTTAGGAAGATATCTCATCAGTCGATTTCCCAATGGAGACTTCACCACCCTCCTCAACTACGAACTGGGACTCGCACTCCACTTCGCTCCTTGTGCCTGAGAATCTAGAATTCATCTTCGATATGTGCAGGGATATGCAGGATCAACTACACTAGAATAACCTCCTCAACAACCATCTTGAGATTTTGTATGATGCGCTCTCGAGTTCAGAGAGCCAACAACGGTGCCCGACCTGTGTGCAACCGTATGTTTTAACTCCTCATGGTGGAACTCATGTCAACACAAGTTTCACTGGTTCATTCGATGCTTAGTCTTTCATTTTAGCTCTATGCACTATTTTTGGAAAAAATAAAATAGAAGTTTACATTTTCCTGTTCAGAATTCTCTCCTCATGTTCACACAGTATAGAGATTACAATCCAATGCCACCTGCTTTGGTTTCCATTTGTTTGGCGGGACATGTGGTGGTTTTTTTCCATGATCGAAGAAGAACAACAAGTCACCACTTGTTCTAGTTTCTACTTCTCTGACGGGACATCTGGTGGATCTACAAACATGGTTCTATTATGTATGGTTACAACATATTTTTGAGGTAATAAATATTTTTATTTACAATATATATATATATTACTAATGTACTAATTTATTTGTGTATTAATACTTTGGCAATGCATTAATTAATAATGTATTAATGTATTAAAAAACTACTACATAAAATTATTAATTTATTAATCAAGTGGTTGGTATACATCGATTGGTGCCATTAGTTTGAAAAGGTGGAAAATGTTGTCCGTCGACGTATATAAACCACTTTTATAAAGTGGTTCTTGCTAGTCTATAGTATTGGCTTAGTTCATCCACTTCTAACTAACAACTGAGTGTGGTTGTCCTCTTCAAAATCTATGATTGAATCTTCAAAGAGTGTGGTTGTACACCTATATTCCATCGAAAGGTCATTTAATTTGACCACAGTGCTATATCCATGTTCCTTCATATCCTATGATTCCATTTCTAATCAATTGCTTCAACAATCCCATTTAGAAAATTATCCTCTTCAAACATATTCCCCAACTCAATAAATCTATCTTTGTGCCTCTTTGCGTGATTTTGATTCTTCCCTTGCTTATTCTACTTAAATTTCCTATTGAAAACAATGAAATATAATTCTTGATTCCCACATGGTTGTGCAGACTCTGATCCCTTTTGTGCCTAGGATTTCCTATAACCATGTGCTTTCCTCCTTTAGTGAAAGGCCACTTAGGGTGACCTTGTCGGGCTAGAGTTTCAGCGCCAACTTTTTGTACGTGACACAAATTTCGTTAACTAGGATGGTGAGCTCCATGCATTGGATTTTGTATAGGAATCTATGGGGCCCTCTAGCTGCGGTCATTTTTGTGGAAATTTGGGCTCCCAAATTGTAAAATTATAAGAGAAATACATTGAAGACTTCAGGTTTTAAT
>JZKD02S1654316.1:17998-29661 GCA_000966675.3 Picea glauca | reverse complement strand
ATTCAAGGGTTCTACAGACAAGGGTTTTCCCTGTGCTATAGCTCTCTAATATACGTGTGGGGTCCAACAGTAGTACTCGACCCAATATCTCAGGGCACTAACTAAGGAGGATAGATCGTACCCTTATCCGTACTACCTGATTACCCAGGTACTAGAGAGTATCTTCCCGAGTGTTGTTCTCGGTGACACTATAGTAGTCCGATGGTCAATAGGTTTATCTAAAGAGGGCTTCAAGAAATCTAGGCTGATCCGTACACAGACGCTTTCTGATGCGCTACCACTCGAAGGGGTACCAAAAGGGGTTACAAGGGTGGCCAACAGATGTGCGCTTAAGAACCACTTGTATTTCCTGTGTGTATGAATCCCTCAACTGCAGGTTTATGTGCGTAATGACAGATCTTTGTGGCTTAAAGACACTAGAATATGTCTCTACCCTGAAAAAAAATTTCCCACAATTTCTGCCAAGGAAAGTGCTCTGATACCACTTGCAAGATACCATATATAACAAATATGCAGAACATAAATAAAATGCTATAAATGGTAGAATAATAGTAATATAACCAGCATAATCTCCACAATAACACAGAAACGAATCTGACCATGTGATTACATGTGTCGAAGTCGAACATGGTAGAAACCACTTGATTACCGGTCATTGATATATACCGTTAACAAGTGCGAGGGAGATCACCATTAATGTCAGTGATTCCCAAGGTACTATAGTACAATCCATCGATTGTGAATAAATGAGTTGATGTCAAACACCCGACGGAAATCTTTCGATCAGAGTTCAATGATGTAAACCCACTGTCGAAAGCGAGATACTTGCCATTGAGGCATGCAAGCTTCAAGGTACTTAATGATTTCTAAGTCTTAATCTTGGATAATGTGTTGAAGTCGACGGAACAAGACTCATCATAGGAGGGCCTTGATGTATCCCCCATCAGTGACACGAAATGAGTAACAGAGTTTGATGGTGAAACAGAGCATGTAGCAATTGGACTTTGGACACAGGGAGGACCTGACACAAAGTGAAAGGATAACTGCAGATGGCCGACTCAATAGAGGTTTTCAAATGGATAGCTCTTGAACATATGGATGACACGGCCAATGATTTGGCAGCATTGACTCAAAAGCGACACATGGAAAGACCTTGTAATCAAATCGAATGAGAGGCAAATGGATTTCCCAAACCAATTTCGGATGATGAATAGGGGGTGTCNTTGGATTTTGTATAGGAATCTATGGGGCCCTCTAGCTGCGGTCATTTTTGTGGAAATTTGGGCTCCCAAATTGTAAAATTATAAGAGAAATACATTGAAGACTTCAGGTTTTAATTGAGTTTTGATTTTTGTTGGTTTTTGACTAAAACTTAGTTATTTATAAAAGTTCATTGTCACGACAATCTAAAACTAAAATCTGCAATGAAAAACAAATTATGTATTAGTTTCAGTTTTATTAGATTTTTATTTTATATTAAGAGTATTATTATTATAGGATATTAGGCCTTTCATTGCCTTGCCTTGCCATTCCATTAGTTATATGTCATTCCATTCCATGTCGTTCCTTTCCATCGCTTTCCTTGGTAATCCATGCTTTTCCTTGTAATTCCATGCCTTGATTTTCCTTTCCATGCCAAGCCATGACATTATTTTCCTTGTCATTCCATTCCATACCATGCCTTGCCTTCCCATGCCATGAATTTCCATGTCTCTCCTCTCTATTTCATGCCATGCCATATCTTTCCTTTCCATGACATACCTTGACTTTCCATGCCATGCCATGTCATTCCTTGCATTTCCTTTCCTTTCCATGCCTTGCCTTGGCATGCCATACGATGCCATGCTTTAAATTTCCTTGTATTTCCATGCCATGACATGTTTTTCCTTACCTTTCCATGTGATGACATGTCATGCCTTTCATTTCCTTCCCATCCCATGCCATGTTGTTCCATTCCTTTCCATGCCATGCCATGCCTTGCCTTGCTTTTCCTTTCCAATCCATTCCTTTCCTTGTCATTCCATTCCATGCCATGCCTTACATTTCCATGTCATGCCTTACATTTCCATGTCATGCGTTACCTTTCATTTACATGCCATGCCATGACTTTCCTTGTCGTGCAATGTCTTGCCTTTCCAGGCCATGCCTTTCCTTGCCACTCGATGCCTTGTTGTGTCTTGCCTTGTCATGCCAGTCCATGCATTTCATTGCCTTTCCTCTCCATACCATGCCATGCCTTGCATTTCCTTTCCATTCATTTCCATGTCATTCCTTTCCATGCCATGCCATGTCATGCCATGTCCTACCATGCCATCCATTTCCTTGCACTTCCTTTCCAACCCATGGCTTTCCTTTCCATGACATGTCATTCCTCACCTTGACTTTCCATACCATGCCATGCCATGCATTGCATTTACATTCCATGCCTTACCTTGCCATGCCTTACCTTTCTATGCCATGCCATGACATGCATGTCCTTCTCATGCCATTCCATGCCTTTCCATGCCATGCCATGCCTTTCCTTTCTTTGAATTTCCATGCCATGTTTTACCTTGCCATGTCATGTCATCCCATGCCTTGCATTTCCTTGCCTTGGCTTGTCTTGGCTAACCACAATTCATCTAAATGGCACTTTCATTATGATATTCATAAAATTATTTTTTTATAAAAATACAATTATTTTCATGGTTAGAAATGATTTTTTTTTAGGTTAATTTAGTAAAAACTAGAATGGCATTCATGTATCATACCTTTTATTTATCTTAAAAAAATGTTTGTACTAAATGAACAAGTATTATACCTAAAAATTCCAATCAATTGATTCATTAAGCATGAAATTATACAACTCGTTATCCCATCTATCTTAGATAAAATACTTGCATGAGAATTTCATTGTCATAACAAATTCATGGAAAATTTTAGGGGCTAAATTTCTCCCATGGACTAATTTTCAATGCTTTTTTCCAAAAGAAGATTCTCCATTCTAAAAATTATTCGCCCAAATTCTATAGGACAAAATTATTTACATTAAAAATTGCCAAAATTTTATAAAAAGTATATTAAATCCTTAGAAATTTTAATATTTTAACAAAAATATTAGAAAACATTTATAGTTGACATATAAAGGAGGAGTAAGATTCGCTAAGGTTTCTACATTTCAAAATAAATATCCATCCTTAAAATTATCCCGACATAACATAATATCTCTTTCTTCATATATCCTAGGTATATTCATAGTTGTGAAACATGTATTATCATAATTAGTAGGATTATATTAGTAATCTTTTGCATTGCATGACAACCAACATAACTTCAAGGCCTTATTTAAAATCAAATAAATAAAAAAAAATATTTCAACTCAATAACTTTTATAACAAGATGTAGCACAGAGACCTAGACCTAGACCTTTTTGTTCCTTGCCATGTATAGCTTTGCTTATCCTTGTCATGTCTTGCCTTGATTTTCCTTTCATTTACTTTCCTTGCATTTCCATACCTAGATCTATACCTATACCTAGAAATTTTCTTTCCATGCCTTGCCTTGTCATCTCTTGTCTTTCCATGGACTAGGTTATGTTATAGGTCATGGTATAGGTCATGGTAATGGTGTAGGTATAGGTATTCATCTAGTTCTCATTATAGGTATTATTATATGCCTGAGTATAGATCATGGTTTAGGTATAGGCCTAGGTCTATGCCATGGTCATGGTTTAGGTCTAGGTCTATTTCCAACATGTCCCTCTGTATCTTGAGGAGGTGAGTAGAAACTCATGATAAAACTCAAACATGGAATTAGATGGATAAATCATCAGTTCCATTGGATCTGAGGTAGTAGGTTTTAGGTATTGGGGCCCCTACACTCACATTCGATTCCCCACAAAAGCATTTGTTGCATGATATCTAGGACTGTGATTTTTTTGAATGAGGCATAATGGAATTTCTGAACAAGAGGTCGGTTTTAAATAAAAATGTGTCAGGTGATTGCTGGTAGCATGTTCACGTGGGACTTGGATGAAAAGACATGCATGAACTTGTAGAACTTCGTTATGCTTCTCGGTTTGGATTTTATGCCCCTAAACCAAATTGCCAACATGTCCTTGAATGGATCGAGGAGGCGACTCAACTTGCAATAAAAATCAAACCATGACTCATATGGACAAATCATTTGTTACATTGAATCTGAGCCACTAGGTTTCATTTAATGGCCCCCCTCCACTCTCGTTTTGTTTCCTATAGAAGCATGTGTTGCAAGATCTCCGGGAATAGGGTTTTTCTCAATGAGGCATAGTGAAAATTCTAAATGAGAGCCTAATTTTCAAGAACATTAAGCTAGGTGATTGTGGGTAGTGTGGTGATGTGGGCCTTAAAAAAAAAAACATGCATGTGCCTACATAACTCCATTATGCTTCTTGGTTTGTATTTAATCCCTTTGGGAAAATTTCCCAATAAGTTTTTGAATGGCATGAGGAGGCGACTTGCAATGCACAATAAAACACATACTGGGACTTAGATAGATGAACCATCAGTTGCATTGGATCGACACTAGGTTTCATCTAGTGAGGCCTCTTTTCTTTCATTATGTTGTGTGGAAAATAATTTTTTGCAGGATCTTTAGGACTAGGGTTTTGATCAATGTGGCATAGTGCAAATTTTGAACAAGAGGTTGATTTTAAATAACATTGTGCAAGGTAATTGTGGGTAGACTGTTCACATGGTCCTTGGCCAAATAGATGTTCAATATCTTACAAAACTTTGTTATGATACCCAATTTAGATTTTATGCCCCTAGACCAAATTTCGAAAATGTCCTTGAATGGATTTAGGAGACGAGTTGTAGCTCGTGATAAGACTCAAACTAGGACTCATATGGATGAATCATTGGGTTCATTGGATCTAAGGAATTGGGTTTCAACTAGTGGGGCCCCTCCACTTCCATTTCTTTTTCCGAAAAATCTTTTGTAGTAGGATCTCTTGGACTATTATTTCGCTCAATGAGGAATAATGCAAATTCTAAACAAGAGGTTGATTTTCAAAAACATTGTGTTGGGTGATTATGGGTAGCTTGGTCATCTAGGACTTATCCAAATATACATAAGAGAGATTATGGAACACTTTTATGCTTCTCGGTTTGTATTTTATTCCCCCAGACCAAATTTCTAGGATATCCCTAGATGACTTGAGAAGGTGAGTTGCAACTCATAATAAAACTAAAAAAAAGACGCAAATGGATGAATAGTTAGTCACACTAGATCTGGGGCACCAATTTTTAGCTAGTACATCCCATCCATTATCATTATTTTGTTTGGAAAATCGTTTTTTGTTGGATCTCCCAGACTAGGGTTTTTCTCAACGAGGCATAGTGCAAATTATGTACAAGAGATTGCTTTTTAGGAACACTATGTTGGGTGATTATGGAGAGCATGGCCATGTTGGAATTTTCTATAAATACATGCAACAACTTATAGAACTCTATTATGCTACTCTGTTTGGATTTTATGCACCCAAATTAAATTGCCAACATGTCCTTAAAATGGCTTGAGGAGGCGAGTTTAAACACATGATAAAACTCAAAAATGAACTCGGATGGATGAACTGTCAGTTTCATTTGATATGGGGCACTGTGATTAAAATAATGGGGTCCTTTTGTTTTCATTTTGTTTCTTGGAAAATAATTTGTTGCAAGATCTACAAGACCAGTGTTTTTCTTAGTGCTTATTACATATGTTTGACAATTTAACACTTTGTAAGGCTAGACAAAGAAAAGTATGGAATTTCAAGGGATGGAATGGTATGTCATGTAATGGTAAGTCAAGGAAAGGCATGGATAGGAATGGCATGGCAAGGAAATGCAAGGCATGACATGGTATGGCATGGTATGGAAAGGAAAGGAAATGCATGGCTTGGAAAGGTGAGGGAAGGAAAGAGATGGAATGGGATGGAAACGTATGGAAAGGAATGGATTGGGAAGGTAAGGAAATACATGGAATGGAATGAAAACAAATGGTAAGGCATGGTTGGGAAAGGAAAGGAAAGGAAAGGAAAGGAAATTCATGGATTCAAAAGGCATGGCATTGAAAGATAATAAAATGCATTGCATGGCATGGGAAGGGAAGGCATGACATGGCAAGGTATAGCATGGCATGGAAATACAAGGAAAGGAATGACATGGCACGACATTTCATGCCATGGAAAGGAAAGTCAAGGAAACACATGGTAAGGAAAGGCATGGCTTGCAAAGTAAAAAAAAGGAAAGACATGGCAAGGAAAGTAATGGAATGGAAAGGTAAGGCAAGTCATGGAAAGGATATGCATGTCATGGAATGACAAGGTATGATATGGCATGGAAAGGAAAGGCACAAAATTACATAGCAAGGTATGGCATGGAAAGGAAAGGCATGGCATGGAAAGGAAAGGAATGGAATGACAAGGCAAGGCATGGCATGGCATGGAAAGGAAAGGCATGACATGGAAAGGAAATACATGGCATGAAATATCATGTCATGAAATAGCAAGGCATGGCATGGCTTGGCATGACATGGCATGATAAGAAATGGCATGGAAAGGCAAGGCATAACATGTCAAGGAAAGACATGGAAGTTAATGGCAAGGCATGGCATGGAAAGGCATGGAATGCGATGACATGGAAAAGGAAGGCATGTCCTAACAAGGCAATGAAAGAAAATGCATGGAATGGAATGACATGGCATGGCATGGTAATGAATGGCATGGTAAGGAATGGCATGGCATGGAAAGGCATGGAATGAGATGACATGGAAAGGGAAGGCATGTCCTGACAAGGAAATGAAAAAAAATGCATGGAATGGAATGACATGGCATGGCATGGTAAGGCATGGCATGACATGGCATGGCTTGGAAAGGAAAGTCAAGGCATGGTATGGAATGTAATGGACTGACAAAGCATGTCATGACATGCTAAGGAAAGGAAAGGCATGCCATGGCATGTCATGGAAAGGCGAGGCAAGGCAAGGCATGGCCTGGAAAGGAAAGGCATGGTATGGCAAGGAATGAAATGACATGGAAAGGAAAGGAAAGGCATTCCATGGAATGTCATGACATAGAAAGGAAACGAAAGTCAAGTGAAGGATAAACATAGTTCCCTAAAACAAAAAAAGAACCACAACATACAAGAATACCATAACAACCATAACATGAAGCAAAAATTTCAATCATTCATAAATTTGAAATATTTTTTCAATTGTTCCTTTTACATACCTATGGTCATTCAAGTAGACCATCATGATCACTTCTAATATTGATGGTCTCCATTAACTTCTTGTGCTCGGAGTAAGGAAAGAAGTATCGTACCTTTGATGAGTTTTGACTTGGCATTATTTGTAGTTGGAGGTTTGTACCAACAACCAAGTTCATAAAGTGGTATACAACTTCACTTGGTCTATAATATTGAAATACATAACCACATTTATTTTGTGTGCTTTCATTATGTGTCATATATTATCCTTTAATAACCATCATCCCAATCTGAAAATCAATGCACCTACATGAGGGTTTGTTTTTCTTTTAAGTAACATGCCAACCAATAATTAGTGCCTCATTCATTACCTCTTGGTGAAACTGCTATGTATATTTTCCCTGCAAAAAATGGAGTTCCAATATGTGATTCCACTAAATGACCAAAGAATAAAACATTGATGATAGTTATTCAAAATTTAATAGAAGGTTTCACTAAACCTGACAGTATGAGATCTGAGACATGATGATAATCTGCTAAAATATTTGATTGGTCCTCTTCAAAATAATACAATTCCATAGTTATGCATTGACCAATGGGGAGTGATACACGATCTCATCTATCAACCCAATCCATTGATTCACAATCATCCCATTCATTACTACTACATTGACCGCATAAACAAAATATTTTTCTCGTCCATATTTCAACTATTGCATTGTTTCATGTTAGAAATAAATGGAATCCATGAGTTCCTTGCCTTTCTTTTCATTCATTCCACTATGATCAATCTACATCGACCACCTCCCAAAAATATCTATGTATATGTCCTTTCTTGTGTGATTTTTATTCACAGGTTCTTGTTCCCTCTCCCATTATTGTAGAACACCATTCAACCATGGATTTCACATTTCGAATAAGGGAAGTAGTTGTGAACTTCCTTTATTTCCTGTGTACACTCTTTTTATGCATGTGCATTCTCCATCATACTTCCTCTTCTCTTTCCTAGAATTGATATCATAACAAATGTGTGGTACCTTGATTTTTTTGTGCAACATACACAACCATTGAAATACATGAGCACTTTTTAACTAGCCTACGCAATCATCGAAACAAATCCAATGTTGACCAATATGTATTTTATTCTCCTTAAGGTGATTGTAAAATAACTGAAAGAAATGTTGTACGTAGGGTAATTCATGGCACCAATCATATCTTATATGTAGAAGTGATACTCCTTCAATATTACTATGTTTTCGTTGTTACTTTCTATCCCATGTTTGTATGTGAAACAAACCATTATGCTGAGTTGTTATTAAAGTGCTAATATTGTCTTTGAATATCATTTTGTGGTTGAAGGGTGTAGTTCTCAACAAAATCAACCAATGATAAGATGATACCAATAATAAATGTATCTTTTCATATTCTAAAATTTGCATACTGCAATCGACCCACATGGACATGTTGAACATATTGTCATGTATTTTTGACGAAGTCCTTCATGAATTCACATACTCATATTAATATCACATGTGACACATTTAAATCTTTGCAAGGAAACCTCCTTCCTCCCTAATGCATACTCATCGCTTGCATGGATGCATTTTCTTAGTAATTCCATTCCACCACACCTGGGGCATGTCCCATCTAAGAAATTTGTTTGATCAAATGTACAACCCTCTAGCATTGTACACAAGATGTCGTGAATAAAGTCTCTAGATGATGATGGAGACAATATAACTAAGCATTCCTACAAAAGGGTGTTATCAAAAACATGAAAATATATATGTGTGTGTGTGTGTGTGTGTGTGTGTCATAATAATAGCCATACTCATTGTGATATCTACAACAACATGTATTATGAATTGTGTTTATTCAACCATACGAAGGGTTGTACTATCCTGAATTTCTCATACAATTCTATTTGTGTAATTTCAAGAAATTGTTTAATATGGGGTTCATGGTCCCTACATACACTTCTCAATTTTAGTTCATATTTTTGGTTGTAATAATTCTTAGTGTTCTGATGCTAGAAATCTTGTACTAGTCCCTTAACTTCTTTAATTAACTTCATGTCAAAATGAGGTAGTCCACCAGTGAAGTCCTACAAATGTTTTGGGCCACTTATGTCAAGGATATCTCATCTATGAGAATTCTTTCTAAGTTTTTTGATATTACATTTCATGAGATGATAGGTTTGTTGTAGAAAATAATGTTTTCTTGTGATATTGCTAACAATTGATTGTGACAAGACACGTTAGGCTACATTACGGTCTTTAGAACAAGTTTTATTACCAATTCTTTGAAAACCATCTATAATTTTTCTAATAATATGATCACTCTCTTCTAAACTTTTCACTATTTTAATGCCTAAAATTCTCCTAACAACAATCAAACTTCTAGATTTTAACAAGCCAAAAATAATTGACATTTAGCGACATCAAATTTTCATTCAAAATATTCTTTAATGATTTTATAAGAATTATAATGAATAATATATTTAACTAACTTACCTTCAAGTGATTCTAGACCACTTTCATCCACCTGAATTTGTTTAGGATTTCTTCGCTGCACACAGCTCAACATAGGTAGGGACGATGAACTCTTATTATGACACTTTTGAACTTCATGTTATAGAGTTAAAAATGTTGCAGCTCTTTCCCATTCAATCATTGGTGGATTGATTCTGGGAGGAGACTAGACACGGTATTGACTAGTTTCTAGAACATTTGTCTGTCTAACAAGAGGTTGCAGCACATTAACATCTTCGCCACAATAATGTGCACGATTTTCCTCTCTATTTTCATCCATTGTATAATCAAATCCAAACAAATTGTACATCATATGGTCATCCAAAAAAAGTTTCCTTGATGGGATATTGCATGGATTGGTGTCTACTGAACCCATATACTTTTCTTGTGGCGATGGAGGAGAAAAAACAACAACATATATTCCACTAGAAATTGAATTTCCTGCTTTTAAAATCCCACACTTTGATATACATAACTTTTTCTTTTCTCTTTCTTCTTCTACCCATTTTATGGGTTTCTCTTTCCTCAAAGAATTTGTTTCTCGAATCCATCGATTCCCCATGTTTTAAGAGAAAATTTGGCTTCCAAGCAGCCCACCACAAATTTTTCTTGGTATTACACAAGAAGGCACAACTAACAATTTCAATTCCATGTAGACAATTTTTTCTTCCTAATACAAAAGAAGACACAACTAATAATTCCAATTCCAATTGGAAACATTTGTCTTGGTATTACATAAGAAGACACAAATACAAATTCCAATTCAAATTGGATAAATTATTATTTTTATTACACAAATAACCATTCCAATTGGACAATTTTTTCTTGGTATTACACAAGAAGACACAAATAACAATTCCATTTGGAAAAAATTGTCCTGGTATTACAGAAGAAGAGAAAATTAACTATTCCAATTGGAGACATTTGTATTCCAATTCCGAGAAGACTTAAGAAGACGACCAACATTTCCAATTCCACTTGGAGAAATTTTTCTTCAAGTTCTTCCCACAATTGTCTTGCAATAGCACAAATTTGTTTATGAATTAAAAGAGAAGACAAAAATAACAAAAACCTGTACGTTCCTATTATTTTTGCATGCATATGTGAGGCGTGTTCACATTTTTTAGATATATGAGGTACATGAGTGTGCTTGTCACATAAAAATGACTAGTAGGAACGTGCGTGCATTCCTAGATCGTGTGCGCACTAAAGTGTGTGTGCATTATAGGAATGCACACACGTTCCTATTGGGCATAGATGAGCACACAACCAAAAGTATTTCAAGTCACATGACCACATGGTTACCCTTAATGCAATGGATATAGCATTTATCTTATGCCAAACATATTTATGAATATATATGTATAGCGGTTTGGAGAGAACTAGGACTTGAGGGATTCAGATTGAAAGTGTTTTGAAGCACGTAACAATGGTTAGAGCACCAAGGAGTTAGTGATGTGGGTGCAAGGTTTGTTGGGATTTTAACAAGAGGTATATTCATAGTGCACTTAGGGATCGAGTGTGGAGGGGGTTAAGGTTTGATTATATGTTATTCCTAATATGATTTGGAGCTAAGGGGGTCTATGTCATGGCCTAAGTCAATCTCTAGGTCATGGTCTAGGTTGTGGTCATGGTATAGATGTAGGTCATTGTATAAATGTAGATCTATTTCTATTTCATGTTCTAGGTCTAGATATAGTTCTATGTCATGGTCTATGTCATGTTCATCGTCTATGTATAGGTCATGGTATAGGTCTTTCCATGTCTAGGTATTGTTGTGTCTAGGTCTAGGTCTAGTTCTTGACATTTCTAGGTCAAGGCCATTTATTTCCCTATGATGTAGAGAGGGGGCGTGGAGAGAGATGAAGAAAGAGAGTGTGAGAGGGGGAGAGGGGAATACAAAGAGAGTGTGTAAGAGTGAGGG
>JZKD02S1654316.1:0-17781 GCA_000966675.3 Picea glauca | reverse complement strand
AGAGGGCGGGTAGAGAGAGAGAGGTGGGAGAGAGATGGTAGATATAGGAGAGAGAGAGGAGACATAGTGGGAGGAAGGGGGAGAGAGGGAGGTAGGAGGGGGTTAGAGAGAGAGAGTGTTTGTGTGAGAGTACATATAGATAATTGTTCTTTCATATATAATATAGGGAATGTACAACACTGATTGTGAACAATACAAAAGAAATAAAATTTAACCTTTCACACTTGTTACTAGGTTGTAAATGGATAACGACAACAATCCAATATTGAGGAAAGTATAAATAGACAAGTGTTGCAGTAATACATGATATACACCAATATCATAAGGAAAAATATCAATCATAGATTTTTGATAATACCAAATTGAACAATGGGAAACCCTAGAGATACATGAGAAAACCTGACAATGAAATCAAAACAAATCACCAAAAAGTTAAGAAATGTAAAATAAAAAATGATTGAAAATGAATTAGGAAAAACATTCAAATAAATATATTTTTTTTACATAAATAATATTGAATCCACTAAAATACTATGCTTATATTAAAATCTAAAAGAAGAATCAATGAACCATAATCATTATTAATTCATGTGAAATAATTATTAAACCACATGTGAACAATCATATCCAAAAAATATCATTATCAAACAAGAGGTATATGCATATTTCACTTAGGGCTTGGGTGTGGTGGGTGTTAAGGGTAGATTATAAGTTATGCCTAGGCTTATATGGATCTAGGGGGGTCTAGGTCACGGTCTAGGTCTAGGTCATGGTCACATTCATATAAGTACTCGTATAAGTACTCCATTGGAAGAAGAATAAAAACTTAACACTCACCTTATAGGCGAGGATAAATTTCTCTATTGGACATATCCTTTATTCGTTGTGAGCCCTGCCTCATGTTTAGAAGATGTTTGGATGTATTCGACGTCTACAAATGAAATAATAAAATAGAACTAACTCACATTTATGGTAAAATATTTTATCAAGAAATAAAAAAAATTATGATACCTAACTTCCTCGAGCACCTAGTGAACCAATGCTCTATTCTCCTATCTTCTCTTCTATCTTTCTCCTCTCCTTATCCAATACAAAAGAACAAAAACTCTTATATGCTCTTAGCTCTGTCAATTTATTCTCTATTCTCTGGCTTATTTTCTTTTTAAGTATTTTTTTCACCCACTCTTTAGAATTCAAATTAATTTAATTTTGATTTTAGGAACAAAATTTTCCATCCCACGCTCTGATTCCAGTCGCTACAATTTTTAATTTTTAACAACACCATTGGAACGCACCTCGATTTTATGTGCCCTTCCTTTCCTTTCCTTTCCATGTCATGTCATTCCATTCCTTTCCATGCCTTGCCTTTCATTGACTTTCCATACCATGACATTCCTTCCCTTTGATATAGATGAGGTTGAGGAGTGTGCTTGGCACATAAAAATGATCAAGAGGAAGGCACGCGTGTTCCTATAACACATGCATGATAAATCCCATGAAAATTCGAAGAACATTGATGCAAACCCCCTGCCCTCAGGCCAAGATCCGCACAGGATCGATCTTCTTCGAATCCGTAGAACTCAAATAGTTCTTTCGGGCCCTCACTGGAACCCCATGAATCCGATCCACAGGTCTTGGATGTATCAAGATTTCAGTAACCAGGAATTTGAAATGCAGTGACCCAAACCACTTTTCGCACCAATCCCTGAATTCCCAAAATACAAATTCGTTCAGAATTTCGAAATCACTCCCGTTGGCGAGATCGACGGCCTTTCGGGATTTTCACGAAACCTTGACAACTCCTTTGACTTTCGTCGTGTGTATCCTCTGACTGATACTTGGGACACACCTTTCGGCGTTTCTCTCTCTTTCGTGATTTCGGGAGTTGTGTTGACCATGCAACTCTACCTCTTGATTCATGAAACCCTGAAACCCAATTGGGGCCCAATGGATATTGTCCCTCAACCTTTAGGGAATTTTCCTTTCGCTCTTCAGGATTTCGCAAACCGGGATTTTGAAATTCTCGACTCCAAAATCACTACCTCCTCTACTTACCGAACCCCGAAATGCCGAAAATGACGAAATTCCACTCCAAAGACACGTTGCATTTCATGACTTCATGGTTTTCAAAAAAAGTGCCTCGACTCCTTGTCATCGAGATTGTCAAAATGCAGAACCCCGAAATTTTGAAATGACGAAATTCCACTCCAAAGGGGAATCAGCGGCTCCTGTTGCTTCTCATCCAACTACCACTACTCCTCTTGAGCTTGACTTCTATGAGATGGCTTAGATCTCTGTGTCCCTTTGAACACTTCAAAGGTGTTATCCTTCCTGACCTTTCGCTTGTAAACTCAAGCTTCCAAAAAGGATCCCTGCTCACACTCCTTACGGCAAACCTTCAAATAACATCTGGTTATTTGAGTCTCCGACCCTGTGCACTCTTTGCAACAGTAATCTCTCAATCTTCTTTCTGGATTTATAAAATCCTAGGCTTCAATTGGCCTGTACACACCTTGCACGGATCTCTGCTTCTCTTTCACTTTAGCTGGTATGAGAACAACAATATCTCTCCTGAGATTTCTGAGATAAAACTCAGAACCTCATCAACGCACACCTTGCGGATGTTCATTGCACTCCTTGCAAGAATTCTTAGAGAGAGAAACAATTGAAAATCATCCTCCTCCTCTCTCAGACTTCATACATTCAACATGAAATCATACACAAAATACAACATTTAAATAAATTCATAACATAGAAACAAAACAATTGTAAACATACCATTTAACTAATGTAAATAGTAAGCATCATAACACCATGAAAATTGAGTCAAAGTTTCATATATTAACTCAATTGCTCCTATACATGGATTCTTATCTACATCTCTCTGCTACATCTCTACAACTTATCAAATCTAAATGATGATAAAGTTACAATGATACAAGGGTGAAGGTGTTTATATCCATTTTACCTCCTACACTTATAAACTGTCTAATCTAACATTTATATCTACCTACTTTACATTAACAGACTTAAATGTCTATTACATCCAGCAGATGAGAATAATTTCTCCAGATCTGTTCATATCTCCAAGACATAAATGTAAGTAAGCTTTTCCTAGCTATTACATTAGTGCTTCAGATTTCAAAATTCAAAACGTTTTCATAAAAACGTGTCCTTTTTGCATCCATGCGTTTTGTTGTTCCTTTGACTAAGCGTGTGCTTTGGCTTTCTATGATGCTCTTGCATCATACTCCCTTTCTTGAAAATTTTCATGAACTCTTGTTCATTAGCTCTTGCACGTTCTGTCCATGCTTTTGAATTTCTTCTTCATCCTCCCAACTGGCATCTTCAACTAGATGTCCTTTCCACTTGACCAAACATTCAAAATACTCCCTTCTCCTGGTCTTTCTACTAATCCTCTTGTCAATTATGCCTTCCATCTATGGATTTTCAGCTATAGGCATTTGTTTTGTCCATTTAACTTCTTTATGTTTCTCCTCTGCTCCTGCTTCTTTAGCTCTGTAAGGGTACAAATCCACAACATTGAATATTTTTGAGATTCCGACCCCATCGGATAATTCAATCTCATATGCGTTTTCCCCAAATTTCCTTATGACCTTGCACGGTCCAATCTTTTTCATCTTCAACTTATTATACGTTATCGTTGGGAACCTCTCCTTCCTCAGATGCACAAGAATCAAATCAGCAACTTCAAATTGAATTTCTCTCTTATGTTGATCTGCTCTCTGCTTTTATTCTTGACTTGAACTCTACAATCGCTCCTTAAATTGGTTGTGAAGCTCCTTCATTCCTTTTGCAAAGTCCTCTACACTAGCACTCCTGAATTCATTTTGTTTCGAATCTTTCAATCCAGAAACTCCCCTAGGCTGCATTCCATATACAATCTGGAATGGACTCTGCCCTGTGCTTCTATTGAGTGAATCATTTAAAGTGAATTTCACCTATGGTAGAATGTGATCCCATTGACTGTGGTGTTCAGTCACTGAGCTTCTTAACAAATCTCCCAAGCTCTTGTTCACGAATTCTGTCTGTCCATCTGTCTGAGGATGATATGTTGAGCTAAAAGACAAACTTGTCCCCAACTTATTCCATAAGGTCCTCCAGAAATTCCATATGAACTTGGTATCTCGATCAAACACTATACTCTTTGGAAAATCATGAAGTCTGACGACTTCCTTGAAAAACAGGTTCTTAATATGAGTTGCATCGTTGGTTTTCTGGCATGGTATGAAATGTGCCATCTTTGAAAATCTGTCAACTACCACAAAGATTGAATCATATATTCTTTGTGTCCTTGGTAGTCCTAATACAAAATCCATGCTCATTGTGTCCAACGACCTTTCAGGTATGGGTAATGGTTGGTATAACCCTGTGTTCTGACTTTTTCCTTTCGTGTGCTAACAAATTTTGCACATGTCCACAAATTTATTGACATTTGTCCTCATCCCTGGCCAAAAATAGGAGCCATTCAAATTTAAGAATGTCTTTTCATGACCAAAATGTTCGACGAATCCTCGACTGTGTTTTTATTTCAGCAAATTTTCCCTCATGGAGCATTTCAGAATACATAACTGATTTCCCCTGAACAATAATCCATCCTGGATCATGTATTCAGTCCATTGGCTTCTATCCCTGAGAATTGGATTCTCATATGCCTCATATGCCTCTTTAAAATCTGGGTCATCCCTATACATTTCTTTGAGGTTATCAAAACCCAAAGTCTTAACTCTGAATTCCTGCATAAGCAAACATTTCCTTCTCAAAGCATCAACAACTTTGTTAGTAGTTCTAGAAATATGCTTAATCACAAAAGTAAAATTCTGCATGAATTCAACCCATTTAATATGTTTTTGGTTCAACTTCTCCTGTCGAGTCACAAATTGTAAAGCGTGATTATCGCTATACAAAACAAACTCCTTGGGAACCAAATAGGGTCTCCATTTCTTCAGCGCTTCTATGACTGCATATAATTCCTTGTCATATGTGGAGTACTTAATCTTCGCTTCATTCAATTTTTCACTAAAATATGCGATTGACTTGTTGTCTTGTCTCAAGACCTCTCTAATTGCAAATCCACTCGCATCACACCTGACCTGGAATGTCTTGCTAAAATCCAGAAAAACCAGAATTGGTTGCTCAGTGATCTTCTTTTTCAATAGATTGAATCTCTTCTCCGCTTCATCTGTCCAGTGAAAATATTTATGTCGTTTCTTCACCATATCCTTCATTGGTGTGCTAATTCCACTAAAGTTTCAGATGAATTTCTTGTAGAAGCTAGCCAAACCATGGAAGCTTCGAACTTAAAACACGCTCTTCAGCGATGGCCAATTCTTAATCGACATTATCTTTTTCGGATCCATTTTTAATTCAATTGCAGAGATAACAAAACCCAAATAAATGAGTTATGTCCTCATAAATGATGATTTCTTCATATTAATCAGCAATTTCCCTTGTTGTAATCTCCTCATTACTACAACTAGATGCTTTAAGTGTTCTTCTTCTGTCTTGCTGAAAATTAATATATCGTCAAGATATACAATGATGAATTTCCCTATGAAATCCTTCGGGACTTTGTTCATCAACCTCATGAAAGTACTGGGCACATTATTAAGCCAAATGGAATGACAAGCGAATCATACAACCCCTCATTCGTCTTGAATGTTATCTTCCATTCATCACCTTCTCTCATTCGAATTTCATGATACCCGCTTTTCAAATCAATCTTTGAAAACAAATTTGCTCCACTCAAGCAATCCATCAAGGCATCCATCCTTGGCAATGAAAATCTGTATTTGATGGTAATCTTATTGATTTCCCTTAAGTTTGTACACATTCTCCAGCCTCCTTCTTTCTTTGGGATGAGCATTGTCGAAACAACGCATGGAGTCAAGCTTTCTCGAATCAATCCTTTGTCCATTAAATCCTAGACCTGTCTCTTAACCTCTTCATTTTTCTGCAGTATCAACCGATATGCAACTTTGTTTGGAAAACTGGCTCCAGGTAAAAGATTGATATGATGACTTATACTCCTGATGGGTGGCAACGAACAAGGTATTTCATCCACTACTATATCAAGAAACTCTCCCAGCAACTCCTGGATTTTTTCTGGTAAATCATCTATTCTCATACTGGTCAAAACAATTCTGGGTTTCCCGACCACAATAAATTGTGTGTCTTTCTTCTTCTTAACCTCATTAATAATTTCCTTCCCACTCATGAGAAGTACAGTGTTGCTCATCTTTGTTTTCACTTGTTTATCCTTAATCGACAACAACATGTGGGTTCTACCATTTTTTTCCAGGGTGTACGTGTTCTTTCTCCCATCATGAACTACATTTCTATCATATTGTCGTGGTATACCTAGCAATAGATGACAAACATCCATGGGAATGACATCACATAATATTTCATCTTTATATCCTCCTATTTTAAATTCAACTAAACATTGTTTAGTGACATTTACCTGATGTCCTTTTTGTAGCCATGAAACTATGTATGGGCTTGGATGTGCAACAGTCTCTAGCTCCATATTTTCTACCATATCTATAGATACAAGATTGTTTTTGCTACCCCTGTCTACTATGACCTTGCATACTCTATCCTTAGTTTTGAAAGAAGTCTGAAACAAACTGTTTCTTTGGGCCAGGTTCTCTAGTTCCTTCTCTGGTTTCAAGAGAACTTTCCTCATCATTAAGGATCTTTCACCCTCAGCATCTTCTACCTCAACATTCCATCCTTGAGCTTAGACAATGTGAGTTTCACCACCATCTATCTTCTTATCTGAACACATAGAATTTATGTCCGATTTTTCTGTAGACGAAGCATTTCACTTCACCTCCTCTACCTCTTCCTCTTCCTCTGTCTCGAGGAAAAGTATTTCT
This sequence comes from Picea glauca, assembly GCA_000966675.3. Classification (NCBI taxonomy): domain Eukaryota; kingdom Viridiplantae; phylum Streptophyta; class Pinopsida; order Pinales; family Pinaceae; genus Picea; species Picea glauca. The sequence continues at coordinate 10,879 of JZKD02S1654316.1, read as the reverse complement.
ATCAGCATACTGCCTTCCTTGTGATATTCCTCCTCTCTTAGGTTGAATTTGAGGTTTCATTCCCTCTTCTTTAGGTTTCTGAGTTATGTCTTGGGCAATTGTTTTGCCTTTGGCTTCACTTCTACCATGGCCTCTTTGACCCTGCTTTCGGCTCAGCTTCTCTTTATATTTTAGAGCTATTTGATAAGCATCTTCCACATTTCAAATGGTCATCATGCTCATTTCATTTTGAATGTCATATCCCAAACCATTCATGTACCTGGTAACTTTTTCATCATCGCTTTCCCGATGACCTTCTCTGATGTTTATCCTGTAAAATTCTTCAGTGTATTCCTTCACTGACATCATCTTTTCTCTCAAATTCTACATCCTCTGAAACAGAGTGATTTGATAATCCCTGGGTATAAATTTGTTTTTCATCTTTGCAACCATTCTATCCCATATTTTGATTTTATGTTTACCCTTACAACATCTGTCAGCCTGTAGTTCATCCCACCACAACACTGCATGCCCTTTAAGCCTAGTAACGACATGTTTTACTTTCTTTTCTTCCTCGACATCCTCATAGTCAAAGTATTTGTCTAGAGATCTAATCTAGTCTAGAAGTTCTTCAACATCTAAGTTTCCTTCGTACACTGGAATGTCCATTTTTTCCCTAGCACATATCCTTGCAACAACCCTGAATAGGTGTTCTTCTGTAGCATCTTCGACTGCAACTTCTTCTCTTTCATTTCCAACTTCATTTTCACTTTCAACCTTGTTGATATCCCCAACATTGACAGTACGCCTTTGTGCTGTCTCCATAGCATCAAGCTTGGAATGTAACTCACACATTTCTCTTTCCAATACTAGATCAAGTAATTTCCTATCTCTTCTTCTCGGTGGCATGGCTGTAAATTTTCCTCTTTTCTCTCTGCTACAGAAAGAAAATAATTTTTTCTGATCTCTGATACCACAACTAATGCAGACCCCCTTTCCTTAGGCCAATATCCACACAGGATCGATCTTCTTCGAATCCGCAGAATTGAAATAGTTCTTTCGAGCCCTCACTGGAACCCCACGAATCTGATCCACAGGTCCTGGCTATATTGGAATTTTGGTAACCAGGAATTTGAAATGCAGCGACCCAAACCACTTGTCGTGCCAATCCCTGAATTCCCAAAATACAAATTCGTTTAGAATTTGTTCAAAATTTTGAAATCACACCCTTTGGCGAGATCGATGGCCTTTCAGGATTTTCGTCGAACCTTGACCACTCCTTTGACTTCCGCCACACGTATCCTTTGATTGATACTTGGGACCCACTTTTCGGCATTTCTCTCTCTTTCGTGATTTTGGGAGTTGTGTTGACCATGCAACTCTACCTCTTGAGTCATGAAACCCTGAAATCCGATTGGGGTCCAAAGGATATTGTTCCTCAACCTTTTGGGAATTTTTCGAACCGGGAGTTTGAAGCTCTCGACTCCAAAATCACTGCCTCCTCTACTTCCCGAACCCCGAAATGCCGAAAATGACGAAATTCCACTCCAAATACACGTCACATTTGATGACTTCAGGGTTTTCAATGCAAAGTGCCCTGACTCCTTTACATTGGGTTTTCCGAAATGCCGAACCCTGAAATGATGAAATGCCGAAATTCCACTCCAAAGGGGAATCAACGGCTCCTGTTTCTTCTCATTCAACAACCACTACTCCTCCTGAGCTTGACTTCTATGAGATGATTTCGATCTCTGTCTGCCTTTGAACACTTCAAAGGTGTTATCCTTCCTGATATTTCTCTTGTAAACTCAATCTTCCCAAAAGGATCCCTTCTCACACTCCTTGCGGAAAACCTTCAAATAACCTCTGGTTGTTTGAGTCTCCGACCTTGTGCACTCTTTGCAACAGTAATCTCTCAATATTCTTTCTGGATTTATGAAATCCAAGGCTTCAATTGGCCTACGCACACCTTACATGGCTCTATTCTTCTCCTGCACTTCTGCTGGTATGAGAACAATGATATCTCTCCTGATCTTTCTAAGATAAAACTCAGACCCTCATCAATGCACACCTTGCGAACATTCACTGCACTCCTTATAGGAATTCTGAGAGAGAGAAACAATTGAAACTCATCCTCCTCCTCTCTTAGAATTCATACATTCAACATGAAATCATACACACAATACAACATTTAAATAAATGCATAAAAGAGAAACAAAGCAACTGTAAACATACCATTTAACTAATGTAAACAGTAAGCATCATAACACCATGAAAATTGAGTCAAAGTTTCATATATTAACTCAAGTGCTCATGTACATGGATTCTTCTCTACAGCTCTCTACTACAGCTCTACAACTTATCAAATCTAAATGATGATAAAGTTACAATGATACAAGGGTGAGGGTGTGATGCAGGAGCATCGTAAGTAGCCAACCAAGCGACCATGAAGGCAGAAGACAACTGGAAAGTGCAGCACTCATTTTACACATTTTGAAATATTTTTGAAAAATTAATGAATAGATGTTAATGTAGTAGTTAAGGGAAATGTACTTGCATGCTGTAAATAGATCTTGAGAGATTTTCTCTCATCTATCAATGTAAAAGGCACTTAAGCCCAGTTAATGAAAGTAGGTATATTTGAATTCATAGATTAGACAGTTAGAGCGTAGGAGGGAGAACAGATATAGACACCCTCGCCTTTGTATCATGGAAATTGTTGTTGTATCATTAGAATAGAGAAGGAGAAGAGAGTTGTAGTAGAGAGTTGCAGAGAAGAACCCATGTAGAAGAGTATTTGAGTTAATATATTAAGCTTTGACTCAGATTTCATGGTGTTATGATGTTTACTATTTACATATGCTGAATGATATTCTTACAATTGTTTTATTCTCTCTGTTATGCATTTGTTATGATGCTATGCCGTGTTGACTGTATGATTTCATGTTGAATGTATGAAGTATGAGAGAGAAAGAGAATGAGTTTCAATTGTTTCTCATCCTGAGAGAGTTCCTGCAAGGAGTGCAGTGAAACATTCGCAAGGTGTGCATTGACAAGGGTTTTGAGTTTTATCTCAGAAAGATCAGGAGGGATACCGTTGTTCTTATTCCAGTGGAAGTGCAGGTGAAGAACAGAAGCCGTGCAAGGTGTGCTCAGGCTAGTTGAGGCCCTAGAAATTATCAACTAAGGTTGAAAGGTTGAAGGACTATTGTTGCAGAAAATGCACAGAGTCGAAAGATCAAATACCCAGGAGTATTTGAAAGATCGCCGCAAGGAGTGCGAGTAGGAACCCTTTTGGAGGCTTGATTTTGAAAGTGAAAGTTTAGGAGGGATAACACCTTTGAACACTTCAAAGGAGGACGGAGATCAAAATACTTCAAAGGGAGATGAGGAAATGAAATCATTGCGTAGGAAGAACATTGGCTCGTTTCACAGAGATTCTTGAGGAAGAAATCGAACAGTCGAAATTCTCCATGGAGAAATCATGAAGTTGCGAGGACCATAGGATCAAGAGGAGTTGAAGGGTGGGTAAGGGTTGTATGAACCCATTACGTTGGTGTCAGGGATCAATAAGGATTGTCGATCATGGTTAGTTTGGGCTGTCGGATCATTTCGTGAACTCGGGGTTTGTGAGCTTGGAGGTGGAAGACCAAACTCTTGGAGTCACGAAGTCCCGAGCTTGTGAGAAGCGGAGGAAGAGATCCAGACCGTTGGATCCAAGCCACGGGAGAACCGTCAGATCTGAATCTTCGTGGGGTATCACATATTGTGAGTTTGGAGGATAGACCAAATCCTTTGGTTGTGCGAATTCCCGAATACCGACAAGTAGGAGCAACCGTTGGATTAGAACCTCTTCTCTATATTGTGTATCGGGGTCTCGTAGGTTGGAAGAAATCAGTTTCGACTGCAGAATTCATGAGCTTGCAAGTTGCGAGGGTTTGTGCAACATGTGGCAGGTCCACTTGGTGGGAATCACATGGTTGATAGGTGGCGTGATGATAAGGATCCCGAAGAGAGGAAGAAGTGGTGAGAAGTGGTGGACACATGTTGTTTGAAAAGGGAGTCAACACCTTGTTGACTTCTCATGCTTCGGGTTCTTGTAATAAAGGAGCACAAAGGCTCAACAACTCAAGTCACAAAGTTGCAAGTTCCTAGAAGCGCTAAAGGAGTCAAACCTTCTCTGACTTTCATGTCTTAGAGTTTCGTAAAAGAAGGGCCCGGAGGTTCAACCTTCCAACTCGCGAACTCACGAGTTGCGAGTGAGACTAGTGCTTAGTCCTAGCCTGTGGTTATGCATGGAGGGCGCTAACAAGGAGGAGCCATATCCCATTGCATCTCGGGTATCGACATTGGGTGAAGAAAAAATCGAGGGTATTCAATCCGCAAAGATGCGAGTTGTGAAAGGCGCTTGTGTAGGGACCATGTCATGGTCATATGGAAGCGTAAGGCTCACCCTTGGTGTTAGTTTCTCAAGGCGAGTTTTCACAAGGACCTGTGGATCGAATTTGTTAACGGTTTCAGCAGGGATCCAAAGAAGCCACTTCGGGTTAAGGAGAATTTAGAACGATCCTAAGCAGATCTTGGCCCGAGGGTTGGGGGTTTGCACCAGGGTGTCTATATTGGTTTTCCCTCCTACGCTTCTAAATTGTCTAATCTAACATTCATATCTACCTACTTTACATTAACAGACTTAAATGCCTATTACATCTAGCAGATGAGAATAATTTATCCAGATCTGTTCATATCTCTAAGACATAAATGTAAGTATTATTTTCCTAGCTATTACATTAATGCTTCAGATTTCAAAATTCAAAACGTTTTCATAAAAATGTGTCCTTTTTTCATCTGTGCATTCAGTTTTTCCTTTGACTAGGCACATGCTTTGGCTTTCTACGATGCTCCTGCATCATACTCCCTTGCTTGAAAATTTTCATGAACTCCTTCTCATGAGCTCTTGCACGGTCTGTCCATGCTTTTGAATTTCTTCTTCATCCTCCTAACTGGCATCCTCAATTGGATGTCCTTTCCACTTGACCAAGTATTCAAAATACTCCTTTCTCCTGGTTTTTTTGCTAATCCTCTTGTCAATTATGCCTTCCATCTATGGATTTTCAACTACAGGCATTTGTTTTGTCCATTGAACTTCTTTTTGTTTCTCCTTTGCTCCTACTTCTTCAGCTCTATAAGGGTAAAAATCTACAACATTGAATGTCGCTGAGATTCCGACCCCATTGGGTAATTCAATCTCATACGTGTTTGCCCCAAATTTCCTTATGACCTTGCACGGTCCAATCTTTTTCATCTTTAGCTTATTATACGTTCCCCTTGGGAACCTCTCCTTCCTTAGATGTGCAAGAATCAAATAACCAACTTCAAATTGAAGTTCTCACCTCTGTTGATCTTCTCTCCGCTTGTATTCTTGACTTGAACTCTGCAATCACTCCTTAACTTAGCTTTGAAGCTCCTTCATTCCTTTTGGAAAGTCCTCTGCACTAGCACTCCTAAATTCATTTTGTTATGAATCTTTCAATTCAAAAACTCCCCTTGGCTACATTCCATATACAATATGGAATGGACTCTACCCTGTGCTTCTATTGAATGAATCATTGTAAGCGAATTCCGCTTGTGGCAGAATGTGATCCCATTGACTGTGGTGTTCAGTCACTAAGCTTCTTAACAAATCTCCTAATGTCATGTTCACGACTTTTGTCTGTCCATCCGTCTGAGGATGATATGTTGAGCTAAAAGAAAAACTTGTCCCCAAATTCTTCCATAAGGTCCTCTAGAAATGCCCTATGAACTTGGTATCTTGATCAGACACAATACTCTTTGGAAAACCATGAAGTCTGATGACTTCCTTGAAAAACAAGTTCGCAATATGAGTTGCATTGTTGGTTTTCTGGCATGGTATGAAATGTGGCATCTTTGATAAAAAAACCCAAATAAATGAGTTTTGTCCTCATAAATGACAATTTCTTCATATTAATCAACAATTTATCCTGCTGTAATCTCCTCATTACTGCAACTAGATGCTTTAAGTGTTCTACTTCTGTCTTGCTAAAAATTAATATATCGTCAAGATATACAATGACGAATTTCCCTATGAAATCCTTCAGGACTTCGTTCATCAACCTCATGAAAGTACTGGGTGCATTCATTAAGACAAATGGCATGAAAATCCATTCATACAACCCCTCATTTGTGTTGAATGTTGTCTTCCATTCATCACCTTCTCTCATTCAAATTTCATGATACCCTCTTTTCAAATCAATCTTTGAAAAAACAATTTCTCCACTCAAGAAATCCATCAAGTCATCCATCCTTGGCAATGGAAATCTGTATCTGATGGTAATCTTATTGATTTCCCTTGAGTCTGTACACATTCTCCAGCCTCCGTCTTTCTTTGGGTTGAGCACTGTCGGAACAACACATGGACTCAAGCTTTCTCGAATCAATCCTTTGTCCATTAAATCCTGGACCTGTCTCTTAACCTCTTCATTTTCCTATGGCGTCAACCGATATGCGGATTTGTTCAGAAAACTCTATCTAGGTATAATATTGATATGATGACTTATACTCCTGATGGGTGGCAACGAACAAGGTATTTCGTCGACTACTATATCAACAAACTCTCCCAGTAACTCCTGGATTTCTTCTGGTAAATCATCTATTCTCATACTGTTCAAAACAATTTTGGGTTTCCTGACCATAATAAATTGTGTGTCTTTATTCTTCTTAACCTCATTAAGAAGTTCCTTCCCACTCATGAGAAGTGCAGTGTTGCTCATCTCTGTTTTCACTTCTTTATCCTTAATCGACAACAACATGTGAGTCCTACCATTTTTTTCCAGGGTGTACGTGTTCTTTCTCCCACCATGAACTATGTTTTTGTCATATTTCCATGGTCTACCCAATAATAGATGACAAAAATCCATGAGAATGACATCACATAATATTTCATCTTTATATCTTCCTATTTTAAATTCAACTAAACATTGTTTAGTGACATTTACTTGATGTCCTTTTTGTTGCCACAAAACTCTGTATGGGCTTGGATGTGAAACAGCCTCCAGCTCCATCTTTTCTACCATCTCCGTAGATACGAGATTATTTGTGCTACTACTATGCACTATGACCTTGCATACTTTATCCTTAGTTTTGAAAGTAGTCCAAAATAGATTGTTTCTTTGGGCCGGGATCTCTAGTTCCTTCTCTAGTTTCAAGAGAACTTTCCTCATCATTAAGGATCTTCTGCCCTCAGTGTCATCTGCCCCAACATTCCATCCTTGAGCTTCAACAATGTGAGTTTCACCACCATCTTCCTTCTTATTTGGACACTCATAGGATTTATGTCCTCTTTTTCCGTAGACGAAGCATTTCACTTCACCTCCTCTACCTCTTCCTCTTCCTCTAGCTCGAGGAAAAGTATTTCTATCATCATACTGCCTTCCTTGTGAGATTCCTCCTCTCTCAGGTTGAATTTGAGGTTTCCTTCCCTCTTCCTTAGGTTTCTGAGTTCTGTCTTGTGCAATTCTTTTTCCTCTGCCTTGACTTCTACCTTGTCCTCTTTGAACCTTCTTTTGTCTTAGCTTCTCTTTAGCTTTTAGAGATATCTGATAAGCATCTTCCACATTTCAAATGGTCATCATGCTCATTTCATCTTGAATGTCATATCGCATACCATTCATGTACCTAGAAACTTTTTCATCATCGCTTTCCCGATGACCTGCTCTGATGTTTATCCTATAAAATTCTTCAGTGTATTCCTTCACTAACATCAGTTTCTGTCTCAAATTCTGCATCCTCCGAAATAAAGTGATTTGATAATCCCTGGGTATAAATCTGTCTTTCATCTTTGCAACCATTCTATCCCAACTTTTGATTTTATGTTTTCCCTTGTAGTGTCTGTCAACCTGCAGTTCATCCCACCACAACACTACATGCCCTTTAAGTCTAGTAACGACATGTTTTACTTTCTTGTCTTCCTCGACATCCTCATAGTCGAAGTATTTTTCTAGAGCTCTAATCCAGTCTAGAAGTTCTTCAACATCTAAGTTTCCTTCGTACACTGGAATGTCCATTTTTTCCCTAGCACCTATCCTTGCAACAACCCTGAATAGGCGTTCTTCTGTAGCATCTTCGACTGCAACTTCTTTTCCTTCATTTCCAGCTTCATTTTCACTTTCAACCTCATTGATATCCCCAGCATCGAATGTACGCCTTTTTGTTGTCTCCATAGCATCAAGCCTGGCACGTAACTCACACATTTCTCTTTCCACTGTTGGATCAAGTAATTTCCTGTCTCTTCTTCTCGGCAGCATGACTGTAAATTTTCCTCTTTTCTCTCTGATACAAAAAGCAAAGAATTTGTTCTGAGCTCTGATACCACAACTAATACAGACCACCTCCCCTCGAGCTGAGAGCCGCACAAGATCGATCTTCTTTGAATATGAAAAACTGAAATAGTTCATTCAAGCCCTCACTGGAACCCCACGAATTCGATCTACAGGTCTTGGCTGTATCGGGATTTTGGTAACTGAGAATTTGAAATGTAGTGACCCAAACCACTTGTCGCACCAATCCCTGAATTCCCAAAATACGAATTCATTCAGAATTTTGAAATCACGCCCTTTGGCGAGATCAACGGCCTTTCGAGATTTTCGCCGAACCTTGACCACTCCTTTGACTTTTGCCATGCGTATCCTCTGACTGATACTTGGGACCCACCTTTCAACGTTTCTCTCTCTTTCATGATTTCAAGAGTTGTGTTGACCATGCAACTCTACCTCTTGAGTCACAAAACCCTGAAACCTGATTGGGGCCCAATGACTATTGTCCCTCAACCTTTCAGGAATTTTCCTCTTGCTATTCGGGATTTCGCGAACCGGGAGTTTGAAACTCTCGACTCCAAAATCACTGCCTCCTCTACTTCCTGAACCCCAAAATGCCAAAAATTCCAAAATTCCACTCCAAAGACACGTTACGTTTCACGACTTTGGGGTTTTCAATGCAAAGTGCCCTGACTCCTTGTCATTGGGATTGCCGAAATGTCGAACCCTGAAATGCCGAAATTCCAAAATTCCACTCCAAAGGGGAATCAACGTCTCCTGTTGCTTCTCATCCAATGACCACTACTCCTCCTGAGGTTTACTTCTATGAGACGATTTCAATCTCCGTCTTCCTTTGAACACTTCAAAGGTGTTATCCTTCCTGAGCTTTCTCTTGTAAACTCAAGCTTCCTAAAAGGATCCCTGCTCGCACTCCTTGCGGAAAACCTTCAAATAACCTCTTGTTATTTGAGTCTCTGACCCTGTGCACTCTTTGCAACATTAATCTCTCAATATTCTTTCTGGATTTATAAAATCCAAGGCTTCAATTGGCCCACGCACACCTTCTAGGGATTTGTGCTTCTCCTGCACTTCTGCTGGTATGGGAACAACGATATATCTGCTGAGCTTTTTGAGATAAAACTCAGACCCTCGTCAACGCACACCTTGTGGACATTCACTGCACTCCTTGCAGGAATTCTCAGAGAGAGAAACAATTGAAACTCATCCTCCTCCTCTCTTAGACTTCATACATTCAACATGAAATCATACACACAATACAACATTTAAATAAATGCATAACAAATAAGAAAAACAACTATAAACATACCATTTAACTAATGTAAACAGTAAGCATCATAACACCATGAAAATTGAGTCAAAATTTCATATATTAACTCAAGTGCTCATGTACATGGATTCTTCTCTACAACTCTCTGCTACAACTCTACAGCTTATCAAATTTGAATGATGATAAAGTTACAATGATACAAGGGTGAGGATGTCTATATCCATTTTCCCTCGTACACTTTTAAACTGTCTAATCTAACATTGATATCTACCTACTTTACATTAACAGACTTAAATCCTTATTACATCCAACATATGAGAATAATTTCTCCAGATATGTTCATATCTCCAAGACATAAATGTAAGTATGCTTTTCCTAGCTATTACATTAATTCTTAAGATTTCAAAATTCAAAACGTTTTCATAAAAAAGTGTCCTTTTTTCATCCATGCGTTCAGTTGTTCCTTTGACTAGGTGCATGATTTGTCTTTCTACAATGCTCCTGCATCAAACATGCATGAGTTCCTACTGGGAAAGGATGATTTTCTAACCTAAGGGCTTAGTATTTAAAGTTTTTTAAAGCATGGGGCAATGGTTAGAGCACTAAGATGCAGGCACAATGGTTATGGGGCCTTAAACAAGGGGCATATGCATAGTTCAACTAGGGTTCGAGTGTGGAGGGGGTTAAGGGATAATTATAGGTTATTCCTAGGATTAGGTGGAGCTAGGGGGGTCTAGGTAATTGTATAGTTCAAGATCTATGTCTTGGTCTAAATCATGGTCATGGTATAGGTCTATGTCATGGTCTATCTCTAGATCTAGGTCTATGTCATTGTCTAGGTCATGGTATATGCCTAAATCCAAGCCTATTTCATTGAATATGTCATGCTCATAGTGTATGGTATAGGTCTAGGTGTAGTTCCTTCCAAGCCTTTCCATGTCTAGGAATTTCTATGTCTAGGTCTAGGTATAAGTCTTCACATGTCTAAGTTCAGGTAATTTATTTCCTTGTGATGTACCAAACATTCTATAGTGTGTGAGAATATGAGAGTAAGAGAGAGGAATACATAGAGCGAGGAAGAGAGAGAGTGTATTGAAGTGTGTGATTCAAATAGAGGAAGACAGACAGGGAGGGTGGAGAGAGAGGAAGAAATACAATGTGAGTGGAGGAGAGAGGAAGACAAAGAGGAGGGTGGAGAAAGATGAAGAAAGCGAGTGTAAGGGGAGAGAGAGGAATACAAAGAGAGTGTGTGAGAATGAGGAAGAGGGAGAGAGAGATAGAG
>JZKD02S1654305.1:110089-146995 GCA_000966675.3 Picea glauca | reverse complement strand
CCTTTATTATATTTCTGGGTCTTCTTATTAACTGTTGGGGATGACTTCTTATTCTGCCTATTATAATTGTCTGTTGACCAATCTGCAAAAGGGGATTTGGTCCTAATACAATTACTGACATGATTAATCCACAATGGGGATTAATCCTATAAATAAAATAACAATAATAATAAGAATTCTCTTCGCAGTTACATTATTTCAACACCAATGACCATGACTTGGGGTTTGAATAAATAAAACAACAACTATTGGTCATCTGAATGCGACTGAATAAGGGTTACAATCATGACTGTGAGGGAACAACCGACGGTAATACATAGAATGAAACCCTCCACCATTAATACAGAGTGATATGTACCACATTCACTTATTATCCACAGAGACCCATCACGATATTAAACCGACCACGCAACCAGTCAATGCACAACTTAAACAAAACCCAATCATTTTTCTTGCAATCCAAAACTTTTTACAGTCATCTCAGAGAGAAATAACACGCATTTACACAGTCGAAATTCTCAGTAACACACATATCTAAGCATTACTGAGCCATTATTTGTTCATACATAGAGAATATTTCATGGAAGGAGAGAAAAAGAACCATACTTGTAACAAAACGCTTAAAAGAGCAAGTTGGTTGAGCCTCCTTCTTTCCAAGAGCCTAAAATGCAGAGCTTCACAACCAATAGACCGAAAATGCAACAATGAACAATTCTAGGGTGACGACCGATAGGGGGAGTATGGAGTGACGTGTAGTAAATGCACATTGCTTCCATCTCCTAGATTATTCAATTCGAAGTACGAGACAACAAAACATTCACCAATCAATTAAACCATGTATTCAATGCCCAAACATTTGAAATCTATGACAATATCCTTTGCATAGTGTGCCACCCAAACATTTACATGTTAACCCTTGCCAAGTTCTATGCCATTATACATATTGCAATGCTATATGCGCCCAAATCAAATATAATTAAAATCACATAGCCACTAACCAACCATAGTATAATAGTTAGGACTAACACTAACATCCTTTTACTTTTCCATTCTAATTTTCATATAACCTTTTATCATAGCTCAAACATATATCCTTTCCCTTTAGGATTTTTTCATAGGTTTTTCTTTCTTTGTTTTGATTATGTTATCACTAATATATATATTGTATATATGTGGCTAGGTAATCGATCATAATGATTAGTGACATGGTTAAATCATAGAAACTATAAATATATGCCCATCATAACAAAAAATGATTTGAATTGTAGAAGCATTCCATAAAATGCATCATCCACCTGTTACTATGTCAAAATGAAACCAGGACTGCATTGTCAACCATGTAGGACTATGTAAGCAACATCAAAACAATGACAAAAAAATGCATGAAATGTTTATCCTTGTGCCTCTAGTCTACAAGAGGGTCCCACCTACTAGTATTATATTATTAGCATAGTTAAATAATAGGGTTTTAGCAATACTTTGCGGGCAGAATTCATCATTGCCATTTTAATCGTCAACAAACTAGCAACTCCATAGGGAAATCTGTTTCCAACAGATTAAGAACTCAGAGTGTCTGGTTTCGCAGAACAACATCAGATCAAGAAGATATAAATCAGAATGATTATGGAACAGGGGGAAGTGAGCAGATTTAATGGAAAAATGACCAGCAATTTGGGAATAACTCATGGAAAGTGTTAAGTATGAGGGGTTTTTTCCTTGTAAGCATAATCATTCAACTAAAATTTTCTCTTGACTTCAAGGAGATTTTTTTTTTGAACTTTCTCCTTTGAATTTCAAAATGGATGAAGAAAAGGAAAGCAAAAGTGGGAAAAACTAACTATCTCAAAAAAACAACAATGAAAGCATATAACAAATTCAATGATGCCTTCAATGGGAACATCATAACAGCCGTGTAATATTGATTGTTATTTATTAACAATACTCTACAGAAGTGTCGTTGTGAAAAAACTAATCCAACACTTTATTTTTGACAAAATTGAAGTCAAAAGAACAAAAGAAAGAAATGTCATAACAGAAATGACACAACAAAATTGAAATAAGAAGAAATGAAATGACAGAAAAATAAATAGCAACAAATGAAAACTACTAATGTGAAAGCAGAAATGGAAAACTACTAAAATATAGAAACAATCCAAACAACATTAAACTCTTCAAGTTGGTTCCACGTAATGTTTTAAGTAAGAGCCGTTAGTGTTGTAGGAAAACAATCGCTCTTGTAAATCCTTTAGAATGTAAGAATTTGCATTCAGGACAAAAGCGATCTTGAAAGGACCCAGCCATAATTTTTGAAACTTTGAATGTATTCCCCTATCAGCATGAGTTGAATCCCACAACAGTACCTTCTCATTGACTTTAAATTTGATAGCTTTGACACTCTTGTTCAAATATTTTTTAAAAATCTGTTGTCTTCTCTTTATATTACCCAAGGCAAACATCATTTTCTCCTATAAAGACAAGAGTGCATTCATCCTTTGTGAAACATCAAAAGAATTTAATTCCTCGACCTGTAGCATTAACCTTAAGGAGGAAAGTTCCATCTTAGTAGGAAGAATGGCTTCTTGACCATAAACAAGTTGAAAAGGAGTGCAACTAGTGCTCACCTTGGTGGTAGTTCGATCTGTCCAAAGGGCGTAAGTGAGGAGAGTGTGCCATTGACAGGGCTTATCTTCAATGAGCCTTTTGATAATTCTCACTAGATTCTTGTTGGTAGACTCGGTCTGCCCATTTACTTGGGGTTAATAAGATGATGAGTTAAAATGTTTAACCCCCAACTTAGCAAAAAATTAGGTCATCTTAGCAGAAATAAAAGTGGGGTCATTGTCTGTAATAATTTCCAAAGGAAGACCAAATCTGGAAAAAATATTATTTTCAAGGAAAGAAATCACCTACTCATTTGTCGAATGTTTAAGCGAGAAAAAATCATCCCATTCTATAAAATAGTCTGTGGCTATCAAGATAAAGACTTGTCTTGTTGAAGACAAAGGATTAATAGGACCAATAAAGTCCAATCCCATTTTTGAAAAAGGAAAGTTAGGGAGGACAGGTTGTAACGACATGGTTGAAAGGAATTCTTTCCCAACAAATTTCTGGCACTTGTCGCAAGATCTCGAAAAAACATAAGAATCACGAAAGATTGAAGGCCAATAGTATCCTTTTCTGATAATCTTAAAAGCAATGGTTTTAGAAGAAAAATGGCATCCTACATGAATAACATAATTTGGAGAACCATGAGTTTCTTGCAACAGTTTCTGTGCTTCCTCACTGTTTACAGAGTGAAGCAACATACCATTGACAAATATTATAAACAAGAAGTCTCATATAATGACGTATCTAGCAAATTCGAGACAAAGCCTTCTTCTTTGATGAGTGTCTAAGTTATCTGGACATATTTGATTTTGCAAATAGTAAACCAAATTTTTATACCAAGGATGTTCAGACACGGGAAGGATTTGATTATCAATGTAGAACAGTGTTGATAGAGAACTATCATGTTCATCAATTTCTTCACTAGTTTCAGCATGCTGATATAAGTGAAGGGATAAGTCACATCCTTTGACAGTGTTAGAAGTCACTATAGTTAAATCATGCTCCTGGATATTGGCAAGCCAATGTGAAATCTTCCCTGAAAGATAAGTATGTGAGAGAAAAAAGTTGACAGCATGTAAAGGGACTTTACCAAATTATGCTTAACTAAGATGAAGTGGCGAAATTTTCAACAGCTTTAACAAGAGCGAAAGCATGTTTTTCAATAAAAGAATATTTAAACTCATCATCAAACAAGCTTTGACTTATGTAAGAAAATGGTTTTTCATTACCTTAGTAATCACCTTGAATGAGGATAGCATAAACGTCTTCCTCCGTGGCATTATTATCTATCATAAATTCCTTCTCAAAATCTGGCTTCGCCAGAACAGGTGTAGAACTTATTTCTTTCTTAATCCCTAAAAAATCATTTTTGACATCATCTGATCCGGATTTTATGAGAAAAACAAAATGACAACATATTATTAACTGGTGATTAACACAAAATAAGAGAGGTACAGTAAAACTGGTTTTCTATTCAATAAGGAAATAAGATGAAACTGTAAAATGCAGCGGGAACAAGCTTGTTGGAATGGTGGCGGCTTATCTATGAGAAGAGATGTGAAGGATGTGCTCATTCACAAGAATATGATTACAATGAGGCTCTGAAGGCCTTTTTACAATAAACAAGAATTTCAAAAACCATATACATCCAAAAACCTAACCCTAGGAGATGAAGCGCCAAAAGTCATGTGTGCCCCGTTTGGGTAAGTTAGTACATCAACTTCCCGGGGTCGTAACTTTTGCATACGATCTCCATTTTAGGCGTATGATAGCCTGTTGGAAAGGTATCATTGAGGAGATTCATTTTGGGGGAAAAATTATTCCTTTGGCTATCATTGAGAATCTCGATCCCGAAAAACATTCATTTAGGCCCTCAAAATGACCCCGGAAGTTAAAACTGCTAAAAATAGTAAATTGCCAAAATTGTCAAAAAACTGTTTTGAGCTAGTTGGAAAAGGTGGGTGGCCAACGATATCTACCTGGATCATCATCTGTCCAATAAAAGGAATGATCCTTCTTAAGCATATTATGAATTGGTTTGACCATTACAACAAAATCAGGAACAACCCTACGAACAAAGTTAATAACCCCCATAATAGCTTGAACCTCCTTCTTGGAAGTGGGAGAAGGAATATTTAGGATAGAAATGACCCTTTTAGGATCAATTCTTATTCCTAAATTAGATATAATGTGTCTAAGGATATTTCCCTTGGTAACGTCGAAAATAAAATTAGAAGGATTTAGAGAAATGTCAAATTTCCTGCATCTCATGAGAACTCTTTTAAGATGACCAAAATGATCTGATCAGTTTTTAGAGAAAAAAGTTAAGTCATCAAGATAGATATGAATAATCTTGCTGATCAAATCGTCAAAATCTATTTTCATATCTCTTTGAAAAGTAGCACTTGCATTGGATAATCCAAAAGGCATAAGTTCATAAGAAAAAGTTCCCCAACGAGTAATACAAGTGGTTTTATATTTATCTTCCCTTTTTACCTTTATTTGATTGTAACCAGAAAAACCATCAAGTAAGGACATCATCTGTCACCCTGCAACTTGTTGCAAAAGCATTTCCATATTGGGGAGAGGAAAGTGATATTTTATACTAGCCCAATTCAATGTGCAAAAATGTACGCATAATCTGATTTGACCAGTTGTTTTTCGAATGGGAACCAAATTAGAAACCCATTATGAATACTTAATTGGGAAGATGATCCCATCCTTCAAGAGTTTTTCCAACTCCTTTTGAATAGTTTCTTCCAGCGGATTAATTGGTCTTTGTTTTTCCCTAACTAGTTTTATGCCCTCCTTGATAGGAATGGCATGTTGTATAAGATCAAGATCAAAGCCATGAAGATCCTCATAAGACCAAGAAAAAACATCTTGAAATTCACCAAGTAGTCTAGCGAACTTCAATTTTTCTTCATCAGAACATTGGGCACCTATTTTAACAATCTTTGGAGACTCGAGTGTTCCAATGTTCAAGGAAATGGTTTCACCCACTTTACTTTTCGACTCCTCTTCTTTATGTTTCTCTTTTTTACCTACATCACTCGATGAAAATGAACTTTCTAGAGGAGTCAATCCTTTAGGAATCTTGTTATCTTCTATTGATATAATTTCCTTAAGCGTATAAGGTTCATTTTGAATAAAAGCATGGATTCTCTCATCACTAGGGAAGACTTGCATGACACTATATTGTCAGGGATGTGTGGACGATACAAAGATTGAAAGGTACAATAAGGTCTTTGTGGTAGAAGTTTTCGAGTAGGAGAAGATGCAAAAATAGCTAATCGGTCAGCCATTAAGTTTGATTCCCTTTTGACATGAGTGATGTTGAAAGATAGTAAGTTCGAGATAAGTTCCCAAATAGTTTGGGTGTAGCATTTTATTAACTTTTTTCTAGGAGAATGTATCTTACGTACAAGGTTTACAACAAGTTTGGAATCCCCAAAAACTGTAAGGTGACCACAACCCAGATTATAGGCATTTTCAATGCCTAACAATAATGATTCGAATTCAGTGACATTGTTTGTGAAAGAAAAATCTAACCTATAGGAAAAGTTATGAATTTTTCCCACAGGAGAGTACAAGATAATACCTTCTTTGTTTCCTTAATTGGAGCATGAACCATCAAAGTGCATATGCCACATCTTGTCATCTAAGTCAATTTGTTCCAAGGTAGTGTTATACTCCTCGAAAAAGATGGAATGGAATCCTAGGTCCTCCTCAATATAATTTACACTAGGATGTGGGACACTTTCTATGTAAGGTGAAATTATTCCCTCTCTGAGGACTATGATGTTTTTACCATTTAGAGGAATGAATAAGTGTGTCTCGTCGAGTGAGAGGCATTCACTCGTCAAATCTTTCCAATATCTTCCCAGGATGATTGAGTAGTTACTTACTAGCATATCGATTACCTGAATATTAAGGGTTGTCCTTATTTCAGGGTGCGCAGACAAAACCAAGGTCACATCCTTGATTTCACCTATGGTCATTTGTTGTAGACTATTATAGGAGAGCATGCTTCTAGTGTTTTCATTTGTACAAGACAAGACTATCTTTTCCATAATAATCTTCGACATTACACTTGGGCCCAAACCACCGTCAATGAAGCAACAATGGGCAATCTTGTCCATAATCTTTACAGAAATATAAAATGGGGTTTTTTTTTACAGGGTATCTAAAGCTATGTACACCTAATTTATTTACAGATGAATCCTCTTCATATACCTCTTCAAATAGGTTGGATACAATGGAATATTTTCCTTCCATGAAATTGTTTATATGCTCTTGTTGTTCAGGGATGACAACCATGTCTAGAAGGGTTGCATCTACTTTGATGTTGGCCAACTTATTTAGAATGTTGTATTTGGAAGAGGGGAGAGGGAAGGTATTTCCTTGAATGTCAGGAGCCTTAGGAACCTGAGTAGTAGCAGTTGGAATGAGATTGGGCTAGAAGAAGTGCAGGGATGATCATATTTGCGTTTGGGAGTGTAGGATTTATTCCTAGTATTTATGATCATAACATCCTCTGGCTCTGCAAAGTCTAGGACAACGATGGTAATTTCAGGTCTCTTACCAAATATTTTATCTCTGGCATTCTTCTTTACCTCACAAGTACTTTCCTCATGGTGTTCCTCGCAAAAGTTACACCAACTACGAGGCATGATAGCTTTAGGCTGAAAATTATTTTCATTCGGATTTCTAAATGGGGGGTGCAGAAGAAGATGAAGCTCCAGGGATAAGAGAGGGGAAATTTATTTTTTTCTCATACGCTATCATTCGATTATTCATGTATTGTACAAGTTGTAAGAGGGAGGACATGTCTGTCTATTTAACTGAGTCTCCCTTAGGAAGACATGTTCTTTCAAGATTTTATTCATACTCTAAACAAGTGTGCAGAGAGGAACTAAGGTTATCAATGGCCTTTTCCTCAATCCTATGATGATAGGGGGAAGGTAATGCATTATAATAATGCATGAAAGAATATTGGTTCTGAGGGCGAATGATTTTAGGGATTTGGTCGTATAATTTAGTGAAACGCAAGTTAAAGGACTTAATAGTCTCACCATCCTTATAAGTGATGTTATTGTACTCCCATAACTGATCGGCTGGGATTTTGGATTTCCCATAGGTAGATTTGAACCAATAGAACAACTCCTCCAAAGTAGATAAAATATTAGGAGGGAGATCGAAGAAATCGGCCGCAACCTTCCCTTCAAGGGAATTCACAAATAAGTGCATAAAAGTATCATTTTCATTGGATCCTATGTTGTGATAGGCATTAGAAAATGCCACTAAGTGTTCATTCGTAGTGACAATGTTGTTCCTGGAAAACCTAGGGAGATTCTCTTTGATTTTAGGAAGTGGATGAGTAATGGGTGTTAGGTTAAGAGGGGAGGAAACATGCCATGGGGTAGTTGTAGCATCTTCTTCAAACTGAAAAATCTCATACTTTTTAATGACTTTGGTGGGGTTTTTGGTAGATTGGACAGGTACTTGCTGACTATACGAGCTACCAATCATTGACGAAGTTGAAGGTTGAGATGAAGAAGAAAATCCAGTGCTACCAGAGCCACCACTAGATGCCATCTTGTGGATGATAGGTAAGGGAGAGAAAGACGAACTAGATGAATCAGACAAGGTTCTCCTTAGAGGACTTTTTTGGGTTGATAACACAACTTTCCTTCTTCCTATTTCAACAATAGAATTAATTTCCGGTGATAAACCTCTTCTTCTCCTAGAAAAAGGAGGGTCTAAGGACATGAAAAGAAGATCAAAACTAAAGGAAAAAGAAGGCTATGGATGATTCCTAGGTTGTCTTTGCCTAGCTTCCTAATGTTCTTGGGCACTTATGTCTTGTTCAACTGCTACCCATGAGAGATTAAGCTCAACCTGGGTATTAGTGGTATCTAAGATGGTATTAAATAAATTTAAAGCAATGTTGGTCTGATCATGAATACTAGGCCCAATATTAGGCTACCTTGCAACATGTACAGTCATTAAGAAATGAAACAATCAAAGAATCAATATTAGAAAAGTAGATATATCCAATGATAATCAAGCATAAAAAATCAACTAGAGATATATGGAAGATCTCCCCAGTATGGTTTCCAAATAAATGTTGAGGAAAATATATGAAATAATCTTACTCAAGCATTTTCAGATCTTGCTTGGCTAAGGAAATATAGACGAGAATATTACGCTATGTTTATAGCCTCAAAATTTGTTTCCTAATCCACAAGTATCCCCAATGAAAACCATACAAAAGGACTTCTGACAGAAAGTAAAAAAATGAACTTTAAAATCTAGATCAACTTGCCATAGATTGATTCCCACTCGACTCTACACAATATCCTTTATCAGTCATGAAAATTAATTCATAAACAAACAAGTCTACACAGACTATCAAAGATAGATCAACACCTATGAAAAACAAGTGTCTGAATGATTTAATTCAGTCTTGAATCTTGTTGTCTACAATAAGACCCTGTTGTCATAAAAGAGACTTAGGCTTTTAATGAATTAAAGAATGAATGAAAAATGAACTATCTCAATAAAACTCAAGAGCAGACCTTAGTATGTTTTCTCCTTCTATTCTCCTCTTATTATTCCTTATGTTTTTTCCTTTAAGAAATCAAAATTAGTTGAAGTAGTTCAACTACTTCTTTTAGTAAAGTTAACTAAAACTCAACTAAATTTTAGTTTAGGGGAAAACTTAATATAATAATAATAAGGGTCTTTAATAAATAATAACTAGTAGGTGGTACCCCTTGTGACTCCCTTTAGTTTCCTGACAAAAATAAACACAACTAGTCAATCAATCAAACACATCCCTCCTTGTGGCTCCCATCATCATTCTCATAATTTGAAAATTAATATCAATGATATTTTAAACCATTTCGAAAAAATATAATATCTAAAATAGTGTGTTGTCCAAAACTTTCAATAGTCAACTGTTCTCAACAATCAATAAATCAATATACTCAAAAACCACATTTTCCACTTTGGGAGACAATTTTCCCTTTGTTGTTGTTGTCTCCCATTGATTTCTTTGAATTATCCTTAGGCTATGTGGAGCCTTTAGGCTTTATCTCACTGATAACATGAGAGAAATCATCTCTCAAGTGCATGCGGGATTAAATGGATTTGGCAGAATCACTTGAGGGAGAGGAGGGGGAATCAACATTTCCTTTATCATGTGCATGGTGGGCTTCAGTTTTGAGTCTCTTTCTTGCATGGGAAGACTGTACAGGTGAGTGCACAGGGGAAATTTGGACAATTGGGTTAACCGGTGGAGGAGGAGCAGGTAGAGACAAATTAGGCCAGCCACGATGTTGGGATACTGCTGGGTTAACAATCTTTTGTCATCCATCATTTTTAGGGACTTCATGTTATAATGAGANGACTGCATTGTCAACCATGTAGGACTATGTAAGCAACATCAAAACAATGACAAAAAAATGCATGAAATGTTTATCCTTGTGCCTCTAGTCTACAAGAGGGTCCCACCTACTAGTATTATATTATTAGCATAGTTAAATAATAGGGTTTTAGCAATACTTTGCGGGCAGAATTCATCATTGCCATTTTAATCGTCAACAAACTAGCAACTCCATAGGGAAATCTGTTTCCAACAGATTAAGAACTCAGAGTGTCTGGTTTCGCAGAACAACATCAGATCAAGAAGATATAAATCAGAATGATTATGGAACAGGGGGAAGTGAGCAGATTTAATGGAAAAATGACCAGCAATTTGGGAATAACTCATGGAAAGTGTTAAGTATGAGGGGTTTTTTCCTTGTAAGCATAATCATTCAACTAAAATTTTCTCTTGACTTCAAGGAGATTTTTTTTTTGAACTTTCTCCTTTGAATTTCAAAATGGATGAAGAAAAGGAAAGCAAAAGTGGGAAAAACTAACTATCTCAAAAAAACAACAATGAAAGCATATAACAAATTCAATGATGCCTTCAATGGGAACATCATAACAGCCGTGTAATATTGATTGTTATTTATTAACAATACTCTACAGAAGTGTCGTTGTGAAAAAACTAATCCAACACTTTATTTTTGACAAAATTGAAGTCAAAAGAACAAAAGAAAGAAATGTCATAACAGAAATGACACAACAAAATTGAAATAAGAAGAAATGAAATGACAGAAAAATAAATAGCAACAAATGAAAACTACTAATGTGAAAGCAGAAATGGAAAACTACTAAAATATAGAAACAATCCAAACAACATTAAACTCTTCAAGTTGGTTCCACGTAATGTTTTAAGTAAGAGCCGTTAGTGTTGTAGGAAAACAATCGCTCTTGTAAATCCTTTAGAATGTAAGAATTTGCATTCAGGACAAAAGCGATCTTGAAAGGACCCAGCCATAATTTTTGAAACTTTGAATGTATTCCCCTATCAGCATGAGTTGAATCCCACAACAGTACCTTCTCATTGACTTTAAATTTGATAGCTTTGACACTCTTGTTCAAATATTTTTTAAAAATCTGTTGTCTTCTCTTTATATTACCCAAGGCAAACATCATTTTCTCCTATAAAGACAAGAGTGCATTCATCCTTTGTGAAACATCAAAAGAATTTAATTCCTCGACCTGTAGCATTAACCTTAAGGAGGAAAGTTCCATCTTAGTAGGAAGAATGGCTTCTTGACCATAAACAAGTTGAAAAGGAGTGCAACTAGTGCTCACCTTGGTGGTAGTTCGATCTGTCCAAAGGGCGTAAGTGAGGAGAGTGTGCCATTGACAGGGCTTATCTTCAATGAGCCTTTTGATAATTCTCACTAGATTCTTGTTGGTAGACTCGGTCTGCCCATTTACTTGGGGTTAATAAGATGATGAGTTAAAATGTTTAACCCCCAACTTAGCAAAAAATTAGGTCATCTTAGCAGAAATAAAAGTGGGGTCATTGTCTGTAATAATTTCCAAAGGAAGACCAAATCTGGAAAAAATATTATTTTCAAGGAAAGAAATCACCTACTCATTTGTCGAATGTTTAAGCGAGAAAAAATCATCCCATTCTATAAAATAGTCTGTGGCTATCAAGATAAAGACTTGTCTTGTTGAAGACAAAGGATTAATAGGACCAATAAAGTCCAATCCCATTTTTGAAAAAGGAAAGTTAGGGAGGACAGGTTGTAACGACATGGTTGAAAGGAATTCTTTCCCAACAAATTTCTGGCACTTGTCGCAAGATCTCGAAAAAACATAAGAATCACGAAAGATTGAAGGCCAATAGTATCCTTTTCTGATAATCTTAAAAGCAATGGTTTTAGAAGAAAAATGGCATCCTACATGAATAACATAATTTGGAGAACCATGAGTTTCTTGCAACAGTTTCTGTGCTTCCTCACTGTTTACAGAGTGAAGCAACATACCATTGACAAATATTATAAACAAGAAGTCTCATATAATGACGTATCTAGCAAATTCGAGACAAAGCCTTCTTCTTTGATGAGTGTCTAAGTTATCTGGACATATTTGATTTTGCAAATAGTAAACCAAATTTTTATACCAAGGATGTTCAGACACGGGAAGGATTTGATTATCAATGTAGAACAGTGTTGATAGAGAACTATCATGTTCATCAATTTCTTCACTAGTTTCAGCATGCTGATATAAGTGAAGGGATAAGTCACATCCTTTGACAGTGTTAGAAGTCACTATAGTTAAATCATGCTCCTGGATATTGGCAAGCCAATGTGAAATCTTCCCTGAAAGATAAGTATGTGAGAGAAAAAAGTTGACAGCATGTAAAGGGACTTTACCAAATTATGCTTAACTAAGATGAAGTGGCGAAATTTTCAACAGCTTTAACAAGAGCGAAAGCATGTTTTTCAATAAAAGAATATTTAAACTCATCATCAAACAAGCTTTGACTTATGTAAGAAAATGGTTTTTCATTACCTTAGTAATCACCTTGAATGAGGATAGCATAAACGTCTTCCTCCGTGGCATTATTATCTATCATAAATTCCTTCTCAAAATCTGGCTTCGCCAGAACAGGTGTAGAACTTATTTCTTTCTTAATCCCTAAAAAATCATTTTTGACATCATCTGATCCGGATTTTATGAGAAAAACAAAATGACAACATATTATTAACTGGTGATTAACACAAAATAAGAGAGGTACAGTAAAACTGGTTTTCTATTCAATAAGGAAATAAGATGAAACTGTAAAATGCAGCGGGAACAAGCTTGTTGGAATGGTGGCGGCTTATCTATGAGAAGAGATGTGAAGGATGTGCTCATTCACAAGAATATGATTACAATGAGGCTCTGAAGGCCTTTTTACAATAAACAAGAATTTCAAAAACCATATACATCCAAAAACCTAACCCTAGGAGATGAAGCGCCAAAAGTCATGTGTGCCCCGTTTGGGTAAGTTAGTACATCAACTTCCCGGGGTCGTAACTTTTGCATACGATCTCCATTTTAGGCGTATGATAGCCTGTTGGAAAGGTATCATTGAGGAGATTCATTTTGGGGGAAAAATTATTCCTTTGGCTATCATTGAGAATCTCGATCCCGAAAAACATTCATTTAGGCCCTCAAAATGACCCCGGAAGTTAAAACTGCTAAAAATAGTAAATTGCCAAAATTGTCAAAAAACTGTTTTGAGCTAGTTGGAAAAGGTGGGTGGCCACCGATATCTATCTGGATCATCATCTGTCCAATAAAAGGAATGATCCTTCTTAAGCATATTATGAATTGGTTTGACCATTACAACAAAATCATGAACAACCCTACGAACAAAGTTAATAACCCCCATAATAGCTTGAACCTCCTTCTTGGAAGTGGGAGAAGGAATATTTAGGATAGCAATGACCCTTTTAGGATCAATTCTTATTCCTAAATTAGATATAATGTGTCTAAGGATATTTCCCTTGGTAACGTCGAAAATAAAATTAGAAGGATTTAGAGAAATGCCAAATTTCCTGCATCTCATGAGAACTCTTTTAAGATGACCAAAATGATCTGATCAGTTTTTAGAGAAAAAAGTTAAGTCATCAAGATAGATATGAATAATCTTACTGATCAAATCGTCAAAATCTATTTTCATAGCTCTTTGAAAAGTAGCACTTGCATTGGATAATCCAAAAGGCATAAGTTCATAAGCAAAAGTTCCCCAACGAGTAATACAAGTGGTTTTATATTTATCTTCCCTTTTTACCTTTATTTGATTGTAACCAGAAAAACCATCAAGTAAGGACATCATCTGTCACCTTGCAACTTGTTGCAAAATCATTTCCATATTGGGGAGAGGAAAGTGATATTTTATACTAGCCCAATTCAATGTGCAAAAATGTACGCATAATCTGATTTGACCAGTTGTTTTTCGAATGGGAACCAAATTAGAAACCCATTATGAATACTTAATTGGGAAGATGATCCCATCCTTCAAGAGTTTTTCCAACTCCTTTTGAATAGTTTCTTCCAGCGGATTAATTGGTCTTTGTTTTTCCCTAACTAGTTTTATGCCCTCCTTGATAGGAATGGCATGTTGTATAAGATCAAGATCAAAGCCATGAAGATCCTCATAAGACCAAGAAAAAACATCTTGAAATTCACCAAGTAGTCTAGCGAACTTCAATTTTTCTTCATCAGAACATTGGGCACCTATTTTAACAATCTTTGGAGACTCGAGTGTTCCAATGTTCAAGGAAATGGTTTCACCCACTTTACTTTTCGACTCCTCTTCTTTATGTTTCTCTTTTTTACCTACATCACTCGATGAAAATGAACTTTCTAGAGGAGTCAATCCTTTAGGAATCTTGTTATCTTCTATTGATATAATTTCCTTAAGCGTATAAGGTTCATTTTGAATAAAAGCATGGATTCTCTCATCACTAGGGAAGACTTGCATGACACTATATTGTCAGGGATGTGTGGACGATACAAAGATTGAAAGGTACAATAAGGTCTTTGTGGTAGAAGTTTTCGAGTAGGAGAAGATGCAAAAATAGCTAATCGGTCAGCCATTAAGTTTGATTCCCTTTTGACATGAGTGATGTTGAAAGATAGTAAGTTCGAGATAAGTTCCCAAATAGTTTGGGTGTAGCATTTTATTAACTTTTTTCTAGGAGAATGTATCTTACGTACAAGGTTTACAACAAGTTTGGAATCCCCAAAAACTGTAAGGTGACCACAACCCAGATTATAGGCATTTTCAATGCCTAACAATAATGATTCGAATTCAGTGACATTGTTTGTGAAAGAAAAATCTAACCTATAGGAAAAGTTATGAATTTTTCCCACAGGAGAGTACAAGATAATACCTTCTTTGTTTCCTTAATTGGAGCATGAACCATCAAAGTGCATATGCCACATCTTGTCATCTAAGTCAATTTGTTCCAAGGTAGTGTTATACTCCTCGAAAAAGATGGAATGGAATCCTAGGTCCTCCTCAATATAATTTACACTAGGATGTGGGACACTTTCTATGTAAGGTGAAATTATTCCCTCTCTGAGGACTATGATGTTTTTACCATTTAGAGGAATGAATAAGTGTGTCTCGTCGAGTGAGAGGCATTCACTCGTCAAATCTTTCCAATATCTTCCCAGGATGATTGAGTAGTTACTTACTAGCATATCGATTACCTGAATATTAAGGGTTGTCCTTATTTCAGGGTGCGCAGACAAAACCAAGGTCACATCCTTGATTTCACCTATGGTCATTTGTTGTAGACTATTATAGGAGAGCATGCTTCTAGTGTTTTCATTTGTACAAGACAAGACTATCTTTTCCATAATAATCTTCGACATTACACTTGGGCCCAAACCACCGTCAATGAAGCAACAATGGGCAATCTTGTCCATAATCTTTACAGAAATATAAAATGGGGTTTTTTTTTACAGGGTATCTAAAGCTATGTACACCTAATTTATTTACAGATGAATCCTCTTCATATACCTCTTCAAATAGGTTGGATACAATGGAATATTTTCCTTCCATGAAATTGTTTATATGCTCTTGTTGTTCAGGGATGACAACCATGTCTAGAAGGGTTGCATCTACTTTGATGTTGGCCAACTTATTTAGAATGTTGTATTTGGAAGAGGGGAGAGGGAAGGTATTTCCTTGAATGTCAGGAGCCTTAGGAACCTGAGTAGTAGCAGTTGGAATGAGATTGGGCTAGAAGAAGTGCAGGGATGATCATATTTGCGTTTGGGAGTGTAGGATTTATTCCTAGTATTTATGATCATAACATCCTCTGGCTCTGCAAAGTCTAGGACAACGATGGTAATTTCAGGTCTCTTACCAAATATTTTATCTCTGGCATTCTTCTTTACCTCACAAGTACTTTCCTCATGGTGTTCCTCGCAAAAGTTACACCAACTACGAGGCATGATAGCTTTAGGCTGAAAATTATTTTCATTCGGATTTCTAAATGGGGGGTGCAGAAGAAGATGAAGCTCCAGGGATAAGAGAGGGGAAATTTATTTTTTTCTCATACGCTATCATTCGATTATTCATGTATTGTACAAGTTGTAAGAGGGAGGACATGTCTGTCTATTTAACTGAGTCTCCCTTAGGAAGACATGTTCTTTCAAGATTTTATTCATACTCTAAACAAGTGTGCAGAGAGGAACTAAGGTTATCAATGGCCTTTTCCTCAATCCTATGATGATAGGGGGAAGGTAATGCATTATAATAATGCATGAAAGAATATTGGTTCTGAGGGCGAATGATTTTAGGGATTTGGTCGTATAATTTAGTGAAACGCAAGTTAAAGGACTTAATAGTCTCACCATCCTTATAAGTGATGTTATTGTACTCCCATAACTGATCGGCTGGGATTTTGGATTTCCCATAGGTAGATTTGAACCAATAGAACAACTCCTCCAAAGTAGATAAAATATTAGGAGGGAGATCGAAGAAATCGGCCGCAACCTTCCCTTCAAGGGAATTCACAAATAAGTGCATAAAAGTATCATTTTCATTGGATCCTATGTTGTGATAGGCATTAGAAAATGCCACTAAGTGTTCATTCGTAGTGACAATGTTGTTCCTGGAAAACCTAGGGAGATTCTCTTTGATTTTAGGAAGTGGATGAGTAATGGGTGTTAGGTTAAGAGGGGAGGAAACATGCCATGGGGTAGTTGTAGCATCTTCTTCAAACTGAAAAATCTCATACTTTTTAATGACTTTGGTGGGGTTTTTGGTAGATTGGACAGGTACTTGCTGACTATACGAGCTACCAATCATTGACGAAGTTGAAGGTTGAGATGAAGAAGAAAATCCAGTGCTACCAGAGCCACCACTAGATGCCATCTTGTGGATGATAGGTAAGGGAGAGAAAGACGAACTAGATGAATCAGACAAGGTTCTCCTTAGAGGACTTTTTTGGGTTGATAACACAACTTTCCTTCTTCCTATTTCAACAATAGAATTAATTTCCGGTGATAAACCTCTTCTTCTCCTAGAAAAAGGAGGGTCTAAGGACATGAAAAGAAGATCAAAACTAAAGGAAAAAGAAGGCTATGGATGATTCCTAGGTTGTCTTTGCCTAGCTTCCTAATGTTCTTGGGCACTTATGTCTTGTTCAACTGCTACCCATGAGAGATTAAGCTCAACCTGGGTATTAGTGGTATCTAAGATGGTATTAAATAAATTTAAAGCAATGTTGGTCTGATCATGAATACTAGGCCCAATATTAGGCTACCTTGCAACATGTACAGTCATTAAGAAATGAAACAATCAAAGAATCAATATTAGAAAAGTAGATATATCCAATGATAATCAAGCATAAAAAATCAACTAGAGATATATGGAAGATCTCCCCAGTATGGTTTCCAAATAAATGTTGAGGAAAATATATGAAATAATCTTACTCAAGCATTTTCAGATCTTGCTTGGCTAAGGAAATATAGACGAGAATATTACGCTATGTTTATAGCCTCAAAATTTGTTTCCTAATCCACAAGTATCCCCAATGAAAACCATACAAAAGGACTTCTGACAGAAAGTAAAAAAATGAACTTTAAAATCTAGATCAACTTGCCATAGATTGATTCCCACTCGACTCTACACAATATCCTTTATCAGTCATGAAAATTAATTCATAAACAAACAAGTCTACACAGACTATCAAAGATAGATCAACACCTATGAAAAACAAGTGTCTGAATGATTTAATTCAGTCTTGAATCTTGTTGTCTACAATAAGACCCTGTTGTCATAAAAGAGACTTAGGCTTTTAATGAATTAAAGAATGAATGAAAAATGAACTATCTCAATAAAACTCAAGAGCAGACCTTAGTATGTTTTCTCCTTCTATTCTCCTCTTATTATTCCTTATGTTTTTTCCTTTAAGAAATCAAAATTAGTTGAAGTAGTTCAACTACTTCTTTTAGTAAAGTTAACTAAAACTCAACTAAATTTTAGTTTAGGGGAAAACTTAATATAATAATAATAAGGGTCTTTAATAAATAATAACTAGTAGGTGGTACCCCTTGTGACTCCCTTTAGTTTCCTGACAAAAATAAACACAACTAGTCAATCAATCAAACACATCCCTCCTTATGGCTCCCATCATCATTCTCATAATTTGAAAATTAATATCAATGATATTTTAAACCATTTCGAAAAAATATAATATCTAAAATAGTGTGTTGTCCAAAACTTTCAACAGTCAACTGTTCTCAACAATCAATAAATCAATATACTCAAAAACCACACTTTCCACTTTGGGAGACAATTTTCCCTTTGCTGTTGTTGTCTCCCTTTGATTTCTTTGAATTATCCTTAGGCTATGTGGAGCCTTTAGGCTTTATCTCACTGATAACATGAGAGAAATCATCTCTCAAGTGCATGCGGGATTAAATGGATTTGGCGGAATCACTTGAGGGAGAGGAGGGGGCATCAACATTTCCTTTATCATGTGCATGGTGGGCTTCAGTTTTGAGTCTCTTTCTTGCGTGGGAAGACTGTACAGGTGAGTGCACAGGGGAAATTTGGACAATTGGGTTAACCGGTGGAGGAGGAGCAGGTAGAGACAAATTAGGCCAGCCACGATGTTGGGATACTGTTGGGTTAACAATCTTTTGTCATCCATCATTTTTAGGGACTTCATGTTATAATGAGACATGAGGGCGAACTGGGATACCAGGGACATGCTGGGTTTGGAAGGGAGGCCTTTTTGGCCTAGATTGGACTACCC
Source organism: Picea glauca (assembly GCA_000966675.3). Classification (NCBI taxonomy): domain Eukaryota; kingdom Viridiplantae; phylum Streptophyta; class Pinopsida; order Pinales; family Pinaceae; genus Picea; species Picea glauca. The sequence goes on along the minus strand of JZKD02S1654305.1, from coordinate 128,204 downwards.
CTTGTCCAATCCAGTTGAAAAATCCATCTTGGAAGAGTTGGTTTAACTCTTGTGGATCTGGATCAAAATGTATTGAAAACCTTGGTCTTCTAGGGTCTCTGTTCCAATTTCCTCTTCCCCTGTTATTTCGGCCATGGCTTCCTCTGTTGAATAATTTCATTCCTGTATGTAGTGTTTATTAGCAACTAACTTCTTAACCAAACCATACATGACATCTCTTTAAATATGAACAAAGTTTGGCTCAACAACACATCAAACCCATGCAATCCAATCCATAAAAATCATTTAATACTTGTCAATGAGAAGGGGGTGAATAAGGGTTATGGGATATCTAAGGGGTTGTATTGAGCGAAAAGTGATAAAATTAGAGGGAGTAGATCATGATTACTACTCAAAAAATCATCAAATAATCAGTTGTGTTGTAATAACAAAACATATCAAATGTAACCCATCTTTGTGTCATCCTTCAATTGCTATAATACAGAGTTTTCATTTAATTATAATTTAATTTTAAAAACAGGGCATGAAAAGTGAATCTAAGAATGTGAGGAGATTCATAATGTGCGAAAAAGTAAGAGAATGGCAGGGAATTTAATGGATATTGTTCATAAAACAAATTAAGTAAACAATAATCATAACTTTGTACTAAAATAAATCCAAAAAATACCAACACCACACCAACAATTACTATGTATCAAATTGTTCGTTGTTCCAACATTTAAATTTCCCATAATTTCTCACATAACAGTGTGTGCAATCATACTCATGATCAAAACAAACTTTCCATTTCAACAGTCCTGTTAAGAAAGAATTATTTCTTTGCCTTCCTTTTAAGAATATAAAGAAAATGCACAACAATATGCTCGACCTCTATCCAATAATGCATCACTATAATAATAAACATCCACTGTCTACCCATTTACAATTAGGACCAATTAAAATATACACAGGAATGTTTTTTCAAATACAACCAGACTTCCAAAATATGCTCGATTACACACAATCTTCATCATATCAATCAACAAGGTGTTTCAACGAAACAACAATCAACATAAAGTCTGAGCCTTCTCACTGTTGATATAACCATTGATAATTTGTACGGTGATCCAATAATATATACGAGGCGAACATAGCCAATTACACACAGACACCATTTTTAAAATTAGTCATAACCCTGATCGGGTTGAGAAAAACACACAGGTGTTTCCAATTTCAATAGAGACCACGCTAGTAAAAGCACCATAATGAAAGAAGATAGTTTTCAATTGTATGCAAGAACCTATAAATATTCAACCAATTTTATCATAGAAAGATGAGACAACGACTCGACGAAAAACCTCCATAACCATTCCACTGATAAACTCATATTTGACAACCAAAAAGGTTCCCAAAGGGAGCAAATACAGTTGAAAATCAGATCAGGTTTGTCACAATTAAATGCAGGGAGACAACAAGAGCGTGTTCATCCTTTAACCATAACATAGAGAGCTGGAGGTCTTCCGAGAATTATCAATCATAGGAAGAATACCCTCGAAAAAGATATAGCAATGAGCCACATAATCCCCTTATTACTCTAAGTCCTGGACAAGACCAATGATTAACACTCGAGTAGAGAAAAGGCAGACATATAATAACTCAATGCACATAGTGCATTTAATTCTTGCAGAGGAGAGGTGAAGTTAACTGGACAATGACAGTTATTCAAAGAACACACAAGGATATAACCTCTCTGTTCATTTTCTTAAGAGTCGAACAACCTGACAGCAATACCAGTGAGAAAGCGCACATCATAACGTCGAGATATAACTTGTATCATCCCACAACCATACAATACATATTAATGTTGTGGCCACCCCAAGACTAGGTCTTGTGATACTTTGGTGAAAAGACAATAAGAATGAGCCAATGACCACAACTCGAGGTTTGAATAAATAACACAACAACTACTGGTCATCTGAATGCGACTGAATAAGGGTTACAATCATGATTGTGAGGGAAAAACTGATGGTAATACACAAAAAGAATCCCTCCACCATTAATACAGAGTGATATGTACCACATTGACTTATTATCCACAGAGACCCATCATGATATTAAATCGACCGAGCAACCAGTCAATGCACAATTTAAACAAAACCCAATTCTTTTTCTTGCAATCCGAAACATTTTACAGTCATCTCAGAGAGAAATGACACGCATTTACAGAGTCGAAATTCTCAGGAACACACAAATCCAAGCATTACTGAGCCATTATTTGTTCATACATAGAGAATATTTCATGGATGGAGAGAAAAAGAACCATAACTATAACAAAACTCTTAAAAGGGCGAGTTGGCCGATCCTCCTTTCCAAGAGCCTGAAATGCAAAGCTTCACAACCAACAGACCAAAAATGCAACAAGGAATAATGCTAGGGTGACAACCGATAGGGGGAGTATGGAGTGACGTGCGGTAAATGCACGTCGCTTCCATCTCCTAGCCTATTCAATTCGAATTACGAGACAACAAAACATTCACCAATCAATTAAACCATGTATTCAATTCACAAACATTTGAAATTTGCGACAATATCCTTTGCATAGTGCGCCACCCAAACATTTACATGTTAACCCTTTCCAAGTTCTATGCCATCATACATATTGCAATTCTATATGCGCCCAAATCAAATCTAATGAAAATCGCATAGCCACTAACCAACCATATTATAATAGTTAGGACTAACACTAACATCTTTTTACTTTTCCATTTGAATTTGCATATAACCTTTTATCATAGCTCAAACATAGATCCTTTCCCTTTAGGATATTTTAATAGGTTTTTCTTTCTTTGTTTTGATTATGTTATCACTAATATGTCTCTTGTATATATGTGGCTAGGTAATTGATCACAATGATTAGTGACATGGTTAAATCATAGAAATTGCAAATATATTCCCATCATAACAAAAAATGCTTTGAATTTCAGAAGCATTCCATAAAATGCATCATCCACTTGTTACTATGTCAAAATGAAACCAAGACTGCATTGTCAACCATGTGGGAATATGTAAGAAACATCAAAACAAAAACAAAAAAATGTGTGATATGTCTATCCTTGCGCCTCTGGTCTACAAGGGGGTCCCACCTACTAGTATTATATTATTAGCATAGTTAAATAATAGGGTTTTAGCAATACTTTACGGGTGGAGTTCATCATTGCAATTTTAATCGTCAACAACCCTTAGGGATAGGTTTCCTACTGGGAGGTCCTCTTGATGAGTCATTATGCCACTCCTGACCATACTTTTCAGTTTCCACACTTCATCCCCTCATCTCCTTACCTTTGGTATTTTCGGGTATACTGACCCAAGAAGGGGTTGTCCCTCATTTCATGGGAAGAAGGGGATGAAGGTTCAGAGGCTTGTATATGGAAAAAGATAAAATCCAATCATTAACCTTCTATATGCTCGCCTACAGATTCCTAGGAAAATGAAATGTCTCTCATAAGAAACTGATGGGACCCGTGAAAAACAACTAATAACAAAATTCCAACCAAGGTGGAGCATGTGTGGGTACTGTTTTTAATTCTTAGGTAAAAGCCCCACACATGTTTTCAACTTGGGGAATCATGATGGGACCGGGATAGAGACAAGGTGGGAAAAAAAATTCATTCTTCGGTAGAATCCCACCTTCGCTTCAACCTAGAAACATCTTAAAAGAACAATTGGAAATAAATGGGCTTGGAAAAAGGTTGCAATGAAAATGAAGGTGCAACACACCCTCTACAAAGGCACCCATAAATGAGACACTTCAACCCATTGTATTTCATGAACCCCATGCCCAAAATTATACCCCCCATCTATGACACCTCATCCATATGACTTAGAAAGAGTTCCCCTCGATAAACACCCCTAAACTTGAGGTATGATTCACCCAATAGGTCGTTTTGTCAACCCTCCCATACCTAAACTTGGCAAATTGCATAGGGTATTTGAGAACTTGTTTATTTTGATGAGGTGGTTTGTATGTACATTCTTAGATGGCTCTTTTATTGATTTTATTTACTCATCATGATTAATTTGACTTGATATCCTTGGAGGGCATTTTCATTTGTCTTTGCAGGACCTAGTTGGTGAACAATTTTGGAAGAACAAGCCTAGATTGGGCTTCCTTGGGGCTTGAAGACCATAAGTTGTATTCCAAGGGCCCAAACTCCGGATGATGATGACATGCCCTTGGATGCCTAGAGTACACCTTGGAGGATCTTTCCCAGCACCTATATGCCAAAACAATTGCTTGAAAGGGCCAAAATGTTACCTTTTGAGGGCTTGACATCACACTAGGGCTAGGGTTTAGTGGAGATGATGGACACTAGGTGCGTTTTGAAGGAAGAGGCCCATGGATCGTGGACGAAAGGATTTGGTTGAATACTATTGGCCTTTGGAGGCCAATGCTCCCTTGTCTAACTCAATGACTTGAACAAAAGTGTCAAACTTTTCTCAAAATAAGGGTGATGCCATGTTTCTTGGGTTTCTCTTATGTGCAAAACATGAATTAAATAATATTTCTTTTGTAAAATGGAAATATAAGGGTTTTTGACCCCTTATCTTGTGTTTTACCCCAAGTTTTATGGACAAACATGTTTTAGAATATTTTGTATAAATAGGAATCAACTCTATTTTATTTTGACATAACTCTCCCATCTTGGAGAGGATACTTGACTGAAATTTGCACCCTACTTGGGAAACTCTCTTTATATCTCTTGGTTACATTATCTTTTGATGGTTTATATTTGTTATTGGATGGATGTATGATGCACTAGGTCTCTTGGAGGCTTGTTTCTTTCTTTATAGTGGAATTTTCTTGGTGACTTAGGGTTTCATCTTGTTAATGCTTCAACTGCGTAAGGATTTCATGTTTATTGCTCTATTTTCTTGGTTGTAAGGTTAATGTGATGATTTATTCGAGAATATAAGGGAATAAAATCCCATCAAGTCCATTGTAATTGTTTGAAATAATTTTGGGTGCAAATGATACTAGGAGGAGTAAAAGGGCTTACACCCTCCTAGGTTTTCCTTGTTGGTTAGGGTTTTCCATGGGGAGTAAAAGGGATTACAACCCCAAGGAAGTAACTCATCCAAATTGTTTAATAAAGAGACTCCATTTTCACAATAGAAAGACACTAATCTTTATGCATTGGAGAAATAAATTATTGCATTGGTAATCGTAAAAAGTTGAGATATTAAGATCATCTAAGTTGGAATATTTTATGTGTTCTAAGCTTGCTAAGGCCACAAAGGCGTTTTTTTTCTCCAAGTATTTCTTACTGTTGTTAAAAATTTAATCTATAGCCATTCGGGCTGTAGAAAACCCTAAACAAATTTCTAAACAGCTCTGTTTTCAACTGTCAAAAGATGTTAATATTTCCCCCTACAATCTATTGTCCTAGCACACTTTTTGGGTGGATTACTTGCAATTTTTGGTGGCTGATTTTTCTTCCGTAATTTTTTTTTTTCTACATCCATAAGGCTGATAAAATATCTCAACAACACTTGTTCCTTACAACCTTGTTCCATTGCTAAAGTCTATTGATTCTATACTAGAGTTATACTGGTGTTTAGCTAGCCTATCTCTTGCATCATTTGGTAGACTTTTAGCATTTCTTCAGCAGCTCTAATAACTATTTACTTTTTGATATATATTTTTGTTGATTACTGCAAATAGGGACAACAAGATTAACTTTCTTTTCCACCTAACATTTATCTCATTCAATTGGATTTTCTTGTGTCTCGGGAAGGTACAAACACTTTCTGCAGGTACTCAAAAACTTGAAAAGATTAAACCACTTCCAAGACATGTAATCAAAAGCTTCTTCCACTTAGAAATTTGACCTATAGGGGCATTCATCTCATCATTTCACTTTCCATCTCATTTCCCCCCAGGGTCACTTGGGATTCCCCCCTTGAGGTAATCACTTCACCTCTAAAGTTACGAGAATAMCTATATGAGATGGCAGTGGGTAGGTGTTCTCTTAGTTGTCACAATATTATGGTTTGGGTCGGGCTTTAMCCAACCTACAACTTGTGCGAAAGCATTTTGGTGCCATTTTCGAGGAGTATTTTGAATCCTCCTTCATGCCCTAACAACACTTTGGAAAGCTACCATCCCAAGGCCTTTACCCTTGGATTTCCTAGTGACTCCACTTGAAGGACGTTACCCTTCCACCCTTGATGAAATTTTCTTGAATCTTATATGGCGACTCCACCTTCCCAAGAACCCACATCTCCCTTCTCCCCCTTTCATCTTTTGGCGAGCCTTGACCTCATATGACGACTCCATTGAGGTACCTTTTCGGTCAATGAAATTATGGCACCATGGGATGAACCCTCATCCAGAACTTGTCATGCCTCGAGGAGGGAAATTTTACAGATGGAAAAGGAAAAGGTTGCTAATAAAGAGACAAAAGAATTGATGAATCGTGTGAAACAGTTATTTCAAAAATCGTTTGAAGAACTATCCCTTGAAGATAAAAAAGTGTTTGAAGGACAAATATATGAATAAAGTTACCATGAAGATCCCGATGAATTTTCTCATGTTGAAGATCCAGACGAGACATTTGATGAAGATGAAGTGCTCATATCTTCCCTTCCACTTCATGAATACATCCATACGTCTGCTCCTCCTACACATAAAAAAGAGAACATGATGAGTCGTGACCCTTTTTAAGACCTTGATGATGCTTTCTTCCATGAATTTGGAAGTGAATACATATTATAGGATCCCTTGGATGCAACATGTCCTTTTGAAAAAAGGAAAACAAATCACTCTTTATTAAGGACCAAGCCCCTTATGATGAAGAGGCGATGGAGGTGCATGTCCATAAAGAGAAAGAATAATTTTGATGAATCACAACATGTTGAGACAATGTTATCTTTTCTCCCGCTTGATGTAGGTGAGGTTTTCCATCATTACTTTCCTCTTGCGCATGAATTTGAAGAAACAAATAGTCTCAATGATGAAGAATCTAAAGATCCATTGGAAGCCTCCCTAACCTCTGCACATGAAGATAAAGAGATGGTTATTTTCAGTCATATTGATGGTTTTATGAGAGAACCCTTGGATTTGATTGATGAGCATATAGACAGTTTCATATAAACTAGCAGACGTAGATGGGATTTTGGTTGTCTCATTTTTTATGGAGACCCCATTTACGACATTGAGGGTGGTTCTCATGCGAAAAGGATTGAGTTTACATCTCCAAGAAAATGGTCTTCACTTGTGTATGATTTAGATGTTTGGCAACCTGATGTTGACATGATTATAGATTTATTTCATCCATTCGAGGATGATCTGTCGCAATGTTTTCAAGGTGATTTTTAGTCATCCCTTGGGAGTTGCAATGCAAATCCTTTTTGGGGTGCATACTTGTTCTTTGAATACTTTCAGCCACCTTCATCCTCACCTTTAGATGAACGCCAAGATGTGGCCATCCTAGAGGAATCAAAGGCTCACTCTACAAAGAAAAATTATTTTCATCTTGAGGATTTTTAGGGGGTTTCACATCAAAAGAGGCAACATTTTTCTAGACCCAAGCCTGTCCCTTACCTCATTTATTCTTCTCAGGGAAATCATGAGGTCTTCTTGGGATATCTCATGTCCACTCAATCTTCAAGAAGCAATGATCATTCTAATGGGGATGAAGATGATCCAATGTATACATATGGTATACCTCTTCAGAGATGGATTGATTAGGCTTGTGGTTACACTTTTAGGTAGGATGATCATACTGACGATTTCTCTTTCTAGCAAGATTTCCTCCCTCCCACCCATCTCCATTCATTTCATTTCATGACTGATTATACGTCTATTTATACTCATGATTATTATGTGCTCAAATTATCCTTGTTGTATTGCATTATTAATAATAGGGATAGATACCTTGATGAAATGATGAACAAATGGCTGCATTGGTTGTATGAATTCACCTGACATCACCTATCACCTGATCTACAAGGCCCCCAGGACCCAGGTAAGTAGGTAGGTCACATTTCTTTCCTTCCATTCACATATTGATTGCTCATGATAGTTTAGCTACATTTCATATTTCATTATGCTCTACTTGCATATTGATTTCATCCTTAGATTAGAAATTTTTGAAAATATGTTAATTTTATTTTCTAGAGTAGTTTTCATTTTTTGTTTTGATATATATATGGACGAAGGGTGATAGAACCACCCTATATTTTACAGTGTTATATTTCATTGTAGGAACATGTGCACCAAGATATATTGCGGTTCTCATGCACTCTATGGAGAGAACATGTCCCTGAGTAGGAGCAAGATGTTATCCCATACTCCTAGGGATAACTAAGGAGATTATGTATCGAGGCCCTTAGGTTGCAGACATGGAGTACTAAGAGACATCCTTACCAACAATTTCTACTTGCACAGACAAAGACCCACCTTGCCAACACAACTCCAGGTTCATCACAATGTTATCCACCACATCAGCTGGCTTCTGGAAGACATTGGGTTTTGCTCCATGAGGTACAAGTCAATTATTATGGTGAGTTTCATTTAAATATTTGAGGCATTTGTGTTTGTTTCATCTATTACTACTTTTGATTATGTAACGTTTGCTTGGACATTATTCTATTATCCCTGTTTCACTTTGGTGGTTGACATTGAACCTTAGTAAGTGATTTGTCCTTAGGGATAGGTTTATTACTAGGAGATCCTCTTGATGAGTCATCATGTCATTCCTGACCATACTTGTCACTTTCCACACTTCATCCCCTCATCTCCTTTCCTTTGGTATTTTTGGGTGTACTGACCCAAGAAGGGGTTGCCCTTCATTTCATGGGAAGAAGGGGTTGAAGGCCCAGAGGCTTGTAGATGGAAAGGGATAAAAGACAATAATTAACCTTCTATATGCTCACATAGGGATCCTGAGGAAAATGAAATGTATCTCATAAGAAATTGATGGGACCTGTGAAAAACAACTAATAAAAAAATGCAAACCAAGGTGGAGCATCTGTGGGCATTGTTTTTAATGTTTAGGTAGAATCCCCACACATGTTTTCAACTTGGGGAAGCATGATGGGACTAGGGTAGATTCAAGGTGGGAACATTTTTTCTTGCTTAGGTAGAAGCCCCACCTTGGCTTCAACCTGGAAACATTTTAAAAGAACAAAAGGAAATAAATGGACTTGGAAAAAGGCTGCATTGAAAACGAAGGTGCAACACACCCTCTACAAAGGCACCCATAAATGATACACTTCAAACCATTGTATGTCATGAACCCCATGCAAAAAATTATTCCTCCCATCCATGAAACCTCATCCACAAGACTTATAAAGAGTTCCCCTAGGGAAACACCCCTAAACTTGAGGTACAATTCACCCAATAGGTCATTTTTTCAACCCTCCCATACCTAAACTTAGCAAATTGCATAGGGTATTTGAGCACTTGTTTATTTTGATGAGGTGGTTTGGATGTCATGCTTAGATGTCTCTTTTATTGATTTTTTTTACTCATCATGATGCATTTGAATTGAGATCCTTGGAGTGCATATTCATTTTTCATTGCAGGACCTAGTCAGTGGACAGTTTTGAAAGAACAAGCCTAGCTTGGGCTTCCTTGGGGATTGAAGCCCATAGATTGGATGCCAAGGGCCCACACTCCATATGATGATGAAATTACTTTGGAGGCCTAGAGTACACCTTGGAGTATCCTACCCAACTCCTACATGCTAAACAACTTGCTTGAAAGGGACAAAACGTCACCTTTTGAGGGCTTGATGTCACCCTAGGGATAGGGTTTGGTGGTGATGATGGAAAATTGGCACGTTTTGAAGGAGGAGGCCCATGGATCATGGAAGAAAGGATTTGGTTGAATACTATTGGCCTTTGGAGGCCTAGTTCTCCCTTCGCCAACTCATCGACTTGACCAAAAGTGTCAAACATTGCCCAAAAGAAGGGTGGCATCATGTTTCTAGGGCTTCTCTTATATGCAAAACATGAATTAAATAATATTACTTTTGTAAAGGGTAAATATAAAGGTTTTTGACCCATTATCTTTTGTTTTACCCTAATTTTTATGGACAAACATGTTTTAGAACATTTTGTATAAATAGAGATCAACTCTATTTCATTTTGACACAACTCACCCATCTCGGAGAGGATATTTGGATGAATTTTGCGGCCTACTTGAGAAACTCTCTTTATTTCTCTTAGTTAAATTATATTGTGATGGTTTATATTTTATATTGTATGGATAGATGATGCGCTAGCTCTCTTGGAGGCTTGTTTCTTTCTTTATAGTGGAATTTGCTTGGTGAATTAGGGTTTCATCTTGTTAATGCTTCAACTAGGTAAGGATTTCATGTTTATTTCTCTCTTTTATTGGTTGTAAGGTTAATGTGATGATTTGTTGGGGAGTATAATGGCATAAAACCCCGTCCAAGTCCATTGTAATTGTTTGAAATAGTTTTGGGTGCAATGGATACTAGGAGGAGTAAAAGGGCTTACACCCTCCTAAGTATCCCTTGTTGGTTAGAGTTTTTCGTGGGGAGTAAAAGGGATTAAAAACCCAAGGAAGTAACTCATACAACTTGTTTAATCAATAGAATTCATTTTACCAATAGAAATACACTAATATTCATGCATTGGAGAAATAAATTATTGCATTGGTAATCGTAAAAAGATGAGATATTGAGATCGTCTAAGTTGGAATATTTTCTATGTGTTCTAAGCTTGCTAAGGCCACAGAGGCATTTAATTTTTCAAAGTAGTTCTTGATGGCGTTAAAACTTTAATATACAGCCATTAGGGCTACATAAAACCATAAACAACTTTCTAAAAAACTCTCTTTTCAACCGTCAAAGTTGTTAATATTTCCCCCCTACAATCTACTAGTCCAAGTGGACTTTTTGGGTGGATTACTTGCAATTTTTGGTGGCTGATTTTTCTGTTGTAACAACTTATTTTCTACATCCATAAGGATAATAAAATATCTCTACAACACTTGTTTCTTACAACCTTGTTTCATTCCTAAAGTCTCTTGCTTCTATACTAGAGTTATACTATTGTTTAGCTAGCCTATCTCTTGCATCATTTGGTAGAATTTTAGCAATTTTTTAGCAGCTCTAACAACTATTTACTTGATGATATATATTTTTGTTGACTGCTTCAAATAGGGACAACAATATTAACTTTCTTTTCCACCTAACATATAGCTCGTATAATTGGCTTTTCTTGTATCTCGGGAAGGTACAAACACTTTTCATAGGTACTCAAAGACTTGGAAACCTTAAACCACTTACGAGACATGTCATCAAAGCCTTCTTCCACTTAGAAATTTGAACTATAGGGGAATTCATCTCATCATTTCACTTTTCGTCTCATTTCCCCCTAGGGTCACTTGGGATACCCCCCTTGAGGTAATCACTTCACCTATAAAGTGATGGGAATACCTATCTGAGGTGATAGTGGGTAGGTATTCTCTCAGTTGTCACCATGTTGTATTTTTGGTTGGGACTTGTGTGATAACATAAGCAACCCAGAAAAAAAATGTTATATTGAAAATTCCAAGAGGACTTGCTTGAAAAGGCCAAAAAACTCGCATCTATGCTCTGATACCAAATGATATGATCCAACACCTTAAAAATGATAAAAAAATTAATGAATACAATCCACTTCGAGGTGGAAACCTCCTTTTACAATATATCCAATTCATAATACAATATGAAATGAGATAATATGATCCTAAGAGTAGGTCTCCTTGGTGTGTGTGTGTGTGTGTGTGTGTGTGTGTGTGTAAGACAAATTGTACAATTATAATGAAAGGGTACAATGAAAGGTTCTAGTTGACCTACTAATATAACACTATAAATGTAATAACTCAATATATAGGGCCTTATAAGGGGTTGTATGCTTAACATGGGGCTTTGTCTAGGGCTTAACAAGTTCTTACTAAGAATTGCTTTTTTTTTCTATATCTATATTTTCTCTAAGAAATCCCCTACATTAAATATGTAATTCATTAACATTAAGATATTTGGTATTTTTCAAATCATCATTTATTAGTGTGTAATAAAATTGTTTTTATAAAAACTAATACTTATAGTACTAAAAAGGGATGTGACAAACACCCCTTTGAAGAGTACATGCTAACCCATAATTACATTAAAATAACATTCACATACCTACTTATACAATTAGTGCATGAGATCTAACTTACATAATCTTAGATACTTACCTATGCGAGTAGTGTATGAGATCTCGCTCCTACATCTAGCTTATCATGATTTTAGTTGAACATTGAATATCCATAGAATTTGAAGCTTGAGGTATGATTTACCCAATAGGTCGTTTTGTCAACCCTCCCATACCTAAACTTGGCAAATTCCATAGGGTATTTGAGCACTTGTTTATTTTGATGAGGTGGTTTGTATGTACATTCTTATATGGCTCTTTTATTGAATTGATTTACTCATCATGATGAATTTGACTTGATATCCTTGGAGGGCATATTCATTTGTCTTTGCAGGACCTAGTTGGTGAACAATTTTGGAAGAACAAGCCTAGCTTGGGCTTCCTTGGGGCTTGAAGCCCATAAGTTGGATTCCAAGGGACTAGACTTTGGATGATGATGAAATGCCTTTGGATGCCTAGAGTACACCTTGGAGGATCTTTCCCAGCCCCTATATGCCAAAACAATTGCTTGAAAGGGCCAAAACGTCACCTTTTGAGGGCTTGACGTCACCCTAGGGCTAGGGTTTAGTGGAGATGATGGACATTAGGCATGTTTTGAAGGAAGAGGCCCATGGATCATGGAAGAAAGGATTTGGTTGGATACTATTGGCCTTTGGAGGCCAATTCTCCCTTGTCGAACTCAACGACTTGACCAAAAGTGTCAAACTTTTCCCAAAATAAGGGTGACGCCATGTTTCTAAGGTTTCTCTTATGTGCAAAACATGAATTAAATAATATTTATTTTGTAAAGGTGAAATATAAGGGGTTTTGAACCCTTATCTTGTGTTTTACCCTAAGTTTCATGGACAAACATGTTTTAGAACATTTTTTATAAATAGGGATCAACTCTATTTCATTTTGACATAACTCTCCCATCTTGGAGAGGATACTTGGCTGAAATTTGCACCCTACTTGGGAAACTCTCTTTATCTCTCTTGGTTACATTATCTTGTGATGGTTTATCTTTTTTATTGGATGGATGTATGATGCAGACGCGATCTCTCCCTCTACGTCCGCTCACAGGATCGTTCATTTTCATTCATGAGCCAAATTAGCTCTTTCGATTCCCCAGCTGGAATCTCAGTTGACAACCCAATCCACAGGTCCTTAATTTTCCCGCACGGCTCTTTCGCACTTAACCGTGATCTTCCCTAACTCAATATCGGGTTTCAGAGTTTCTTCTTTTCTGATGTCGAGAGTTCCCTCTCGAACTCCCGAACTCTGATTCACCGATGTTCTCCCTTGCTGCCTTAGCCTATCCTGGCTATGCCCCTAGTCCATGTGACCGCTTTCCATAAGACCGCAGCCTTATATTCTTTCGGGAATTCAGGCTTCCCAATGCCAAATTGCATGGACACTTTGTCCACGGGATCCCCGATTCTCCAATTCCCGATACACTTTAACTTCCACTAGCCTTTGGGCTAGACTCGTGGTCCACGCGACCTCCCTTTCATATGACCGTAGTCCTATATTCCGATCGGGATTCCGGGTTTCAAATGTCAAAGTGTATGGGGCCTCTCATCCTCTGAATCCCCGATCCTCCGATTCCTAATGCGCTCTTTACACACTAGCCCTCCTGGCTAGGCTCCTAGTCCATGTGACTAGTCCTCATAAGACCATAGCCTTACCTCCTTTCGGGGTTTCGGACATCGCAATGTTGAAATGCATAAACCCCGTGTCCATGGGACTCCTGATATCCCGATCCTCGATTCTCCGATGTGACTCTCCTATCAGTACCCTTCCTGGAAGCATCGATTGCTACCACGCATCCTCCTATGATGGATGGTCCTGATCGCCTCTCGTGATCTCACGACTTCAAATGTCCCGAGTGCCTCATCTCCAGGACACGCGAAACGTCAAACTCTGACTTTCTTTAGATCTCTGACATGCGTCCCAAGTGAATGGAAATTTTAGATCAATCCTCGTTGTTTCGAGACTTGAAATGTCCCGAATTTCTCGACCTCGAGAAATCCGATATCTCGAGTGACGATATCCCGATGTGACATCAGCTAGGCCCACAACATAGAGCTCTCGCCTTTTCACCACTCGTGAAGTCGAAATACTTCCTCTTCCAACCTCCGATGCTTGAGTCCCATATGTGGGTAATCTCGTGACATGCGTCCACTCCCAAACGAACGATCCAAATCAAATCTCGCTAATTCGGGGTTTCTTGTGTCGAGTGACTCTCCTCACGTCCTCAATACCCCCGATATCATGAACACTGATATCTCGATACCTGTCGGGACTCCTGCCTGGCGTGAGAAGGGTTAAACCCCATGCACCTCCTGTCCGATCCAACGACTGGCAGGATTTTTGAGTGAGATCCAACGGCTCACAATCTCCCATTTTGTATTCTTGCTCTTTATGCTCCCTGGACGTGGAAACCAATGGTCTAGATCACTTCCTCCTGTCGATCTGACGGCTACTGTGCTCCCTCCTAAGCTTGCCTCACTTTCTTCCCAACCTTGGGAGAATTTCCAATTCCTTAAAGGCCTCAACCTTTTCCCTCTTTCTCCTCTTGCGGCTCTTTGACTCTGAACCTTGCCGCGTGTATGAAAACGTTGTCCCTCCTGAGCTTTGGTTACTCAGAACACATTCAAAGTGTCCTGTAGCTCCTGCACTCCTTGCAGCTACGACTATGTGCATCGAAAGCACTCGCCCTCCTAAGATTTCCCTTTGTTTTCTCAAGCAACATCTTATTGAGTCTGCAGGGTGTTCAGCAACCATGTGAAGATCCCTCAGTAGATTTTTCCTTCAACCTACAGAACTCAAAGAGTTCTCTTCTCTTGTGCATGTTTGCACACTGACTCAAATTCCCACCTGGCAGAGTATCTTCTCCTAGAAATCCCAGCAGTTCTGTCCTCCTGTGTACCTATGCACCCACTCAATGCCCACTCGGTAGAGCTCTCAGAATCCTCAGTGATTCTGGTCCTTCTTAAGAACTCACAGCAGAGTTCTCCCTCTATGCACTCCTTGCACCTGCTCAATGCCCACTTGGCAGAGCTTCACAGAACTCCTCAAAGCTTTTGTCTGCAAATGTGTCTCTCCTACATAGCCTTGCCTCCAAGGCATTCAGCAACCTTGAGGTCTTCCTCTCAAGCTATTGACTCTAGTTCCTATGCCGCAGCACATCATTGTCTGAACCCGCAGTATTCAGAAATGCACCTCTATGCACGGCTATCAGAACTCGCAGCTTTTTGTCACACCCTCCTGGTGCGAAGCCTCAAAGACCTTCACCTGGAATCAAGAACTCCTACAAATGCACACCTACAGCATACAATGGAACACTCACAGACATTCATTCAACACACAGAATACATGCAGGAAAAACTGCTTCTGGTTATTTTAAATATGGCAAATGCATGTATTTACAAGGGTGTTCCTGAGCACGGCCTATAACAAGGTCTCGACTCCTTCTCTCTTCTCTCTACACGCAAATCCTCTTCTTCTATCCTTGTCGACTCTCTCTCAAAATGAGATCCGAAAATCTCTTTTACCTGAGGGGGATCTCTGAGCTCTTCCCTCCAACCTACCTACCCTATTCAATTGCATTGAATGGGCTATCTAGTCTGCTATCAGATCTAGATATTATCCTTACAAACATTTAAGGTCGATCCTAACTACAGCCTGTGCAAAGGCACGGCTTCCTGGCTCAATAGCCTAAGCAATTAAATTACATTCAATTCAGATTTAAATGAGGACTACGCCTCTCTTCATCTTGAATGCAGGCGCTCGACGTGGTTGGCTGGATGGCTGGCTGACATGGAGAGATGCTCCTTCATCATACTCCTCAACTGCAACATTCATGAGATCCTGCTCATGAGATTCCCATCTCAGCTGTTGAAATCCTCCTGGATCCCAAATCAATCTCTGGAGTTGTTCATCTGCTTCGTCTCCTTGTGGCTGCTACTACTTCTGCACTGCTGCTATTGTTTCTACTTCTTTTCTGCTCAGCTGATCCTCACTAGAAGTTTCTACTGACCTCAACATCAGCCTTCTAATCACCTCGATCACTTCGTCTAGCTGCTCCAGTGGTTGGTTCTGTTTTTGTAGTCTCCCTAGCTGCAAAAATTTTCTGCTCATGGGCAGATCACTGTGATCTCCCATGCCTTCTTCTTCATCAGCTTCCAACTTCACCTGTTGGATGTGCATGCTCTTCACTTTCACCCTTCTTTCTAGGGCTTCTATATGTTCCCATAGATCAGCAAAACAAATGTTCTCTGCCCTTTCTTCTTCTACTGCTGAAAAATCCCATGTTGCAGTCTTTTCAGTCTCCTGGCTGAAAATATTGAGCCATTCCTCAGAATGCTCATCATCCCCTTCTGCTTCTTCTGTTGTCAGCTTCAGTGCTACAGCTTGCTTTCTTTTGGCTTCCTGACTGAAAGTGTTGAGCCATTCCTCAGAATGCTCATTCTCTTTTCCTTCTTTTTGGGCATCTTCAGATATGTGCTCCAATCCTTCTTCCATGACAGTCACATCTGATTGTTCTTCTGTTGTTGTTGCACCTACAACACAGACTTCTGCCTCCTCTGGGCTAAGTGGTAGGAATATATCGATTCCCCCAATCATCAGAAGATCTCTCATATCTTCCTCCTCTATCAGCTACACATGTTGATCCAAATTCATCTCCGATTTCATCTGCTCTGTCAGCTCCTCAGGCTGATTCTGACTCACTTCTAAGTCCATGAGACCCTCATATAGTCTCATCTTCTCATCTCTGCCCACCTAGAAATCTGATATGCTTCCGCTTCCCTCCTGGCAGTCTTCGAGATCCCGCAGCGACCTCATATCATTTCCCATCTAGCAATGTGAAATTCCCTGGATGTCCTCCTGACAGTCTCTGAGATCCCGCAACGATCTCATTTCATTACCCACCTGGAAAACTGGAATTTCTTCTCTGCCCTCCTGGCAGTTCTTGAGATCCTCAACTGATCCCAATTCATTCTCTTCATCACTGAGACCTCTCCCAGTCTCTGGCTCACACATATGAACCATTTCTTCTTCTGGTCCATTGAGGTTTTCAGCATACCTCAACCATCCTTTCACCAGCCTACGTTGTCTTCTAGCCATCAACTCCTTGACTGGCCATTTTACCTTCGGCTCCTTCATGGGCCATTCATATACCCATTTTGGCTTGGATTTCTGCTACATCTTCAGTTCAAGCTTGTCTATGTCTGCCCTTATTTCAGCGAGCTCTTTATCCATTTCTGCAATCTTTTCTTCTTTCCTCTTCCTCCCAGCATGCCTATGGTCTTCAGTAACCATGATATTGTCTCTGTCTGCTTTCCTAGCAAACCTATTATTGTCACTCCGCACTAAGAGTGTTTCCAGCTTCATCCTATAGTCTCCCTGACTGTCTTCTTGATTGTTGCCTACCTGCAAACAATCCTTACAGAGTTTCAGTACTCTGCCTTTCTTTGCTTCTCCCTCCTGCCTGAAATATACAGACAAGAATCAAGCTTTGATACCACTTGATGACAGTGTATCAAAGTACTCTTTACCTCTTCTGCCTCCTCCTGTCTGAAATATACAGACAAGAATCAGGCTCTGATACCACTTGCTGCAGACGCGATCTCGCCCTCTACGTCTGCTCATAGGATCGTTCATTTTCATTCATGAGCCAAATTAGCTCTTTCGATTCCCCGGCTCGAATCTCAGTTGACAACCTGATCCACAGGTCCTTAATTTTCCTGCACGGCTCTTCCACACTTAACCGTGATCTTCCCCGACTCAATATCGGGTTTCATAATTTCTTCTTTTCTGATGTCGAGAGTTCCTGTCCTCTCGAACTCCCGAACTCTAATTCACCGATGCGCTCCCTTGCTGCCTTAGCCCATCCTGGCTATGCCCCTAGTCCATGTGACTGCTTTCCATAAGACCGCAG
>JZKD02S1654305.1:48281-70433 GCA_000966675.3 Picea glauca | reverse complement strand
GCATGTACACTTTTTGGATCGCGGGTTCTCGGGCTGGCGGGCTAAAAAATGGGCCTCTATTGTTCCATGCTTTACAAATAGCACCCACAATTCTGTGATATACAAATTGACAAGCGGACTTGTGAGCTGGTTGGCTCAACATTGTACCTCCACTGATTTTTGTGATATAGAAATTGACAGACGGACTCTAGCGTTGGCATCATCCTAGAAATGAGCAATACCTAGTAAATATGTACTTATCTCTTATTCCATATTAAGCCAATTTTTTGGATTGCGGGCTGGTGGGCTGTAAATTGGGCCTTTAATGTTCTGTGTCCTATAAATAGCACCCAGATTTGTGCAATATACAAATTGACAAGTGGACTTGCGGGTTGGTTGGCTCAACATTTCACTTCTATTGGATCACGGACTTGCAGGCTGGCAGGCTCTAAACTGGGCCTATAATGTTCTGTGTCCTGCAAACAGCACCCAGATTTGCACAATATACAAATTGACAAGCGAACTTGCAGGTTGGTTGGTTCAACATTGTACTTCTATTGAGTTCCGAAATATAGAAATTGAGAGACAGACTCCATGGCTGGCGGGCTCTTAGAAACGAGCAATACATACTAAATATGTACTTTTATAAAGTATTGACATGACATGTTATAGAGCATGTATTGATCCCTTATTCCATACTTAGCCACTTTTTTGGATCACAGACTTGCGGGCTGGCGAGCTCTAAACTGGGCCTCTAATGTTCTGTGTCCTACAAATAGCATCCAGAGTTGTGTGATATACAAATTGACAAGCGGACTTGCAGGCTGGGTGGCTCAACATTGCACTTATATTGTTTTGTGTCCTCCAAACAACTATCGAAGCTCTGCGATATACAAATTAACAGACGGACTCCAGAACTGGTGAGCTCAACATTGAATATGTATTACACACACGAAGACAAGTGAATGTAGAGGAAGATATGGAGTGCCGAAGGAGGCGCAAAAAAACAAAAAAAAACACAGTTGCAAACGAGTTCAACAAATAGAGACAGAGTAAACAAAAAACTATTTAATATGGAACACGGGTAGTAAAAACGCACCTTTGGATGGATTCCTCTACATCTCTGCTTAGGATTTCTTTGTGGCATCTAGTTTTCCAGTTTGTTTCTATGAAAAAAAGTAGAAAACAGAAGGAATATGAACACAAGTTAACATGTAGACAAAAAGGCAAGTACTATGTACATATAATAAAAAAAATAGAATAAGATGAATAGAGTAACAGATAGCTTTTAGATCAAAATCTAGCAGGACTCAATTATGGGAGACCCCCCCCTAGAGCTGCGACAGGATCTACATCGCCTCAAAGACTGGATGGATAGTCAAAAATTTGTTACTATCTTTGACATCTCAATTTGGGGGGAGGGCAAGCTCATGACCTGGCAAGGGTGGGGAGTGCCCAACATACCCGCTGATCTAGAAAAGGATTGGAGCATCCTTCAAAGTTGTCTCCAAGGGAAAGACCCTCTAAAAAAGAAAGGTAAAGACGAAAGAGGCTGGGGAGGGAATGCAAAGGCCTACACCACAGCAGAGGGCTACCAACTCTTCACTAGCGTCCCCATCGCCCTGCCTAATCCGGCAATCTAGAAAGCAATCTGGTAGTCCAAGTCCATCCCAAAAATTGACCTTTTCATATGGACGTTTGCGCACAATAGCATCCAAACAGGGGAGAACCTCAAAAGACATGGTTGGGAAGGTCCCTACAGGTGTCCTTTATGTCTACTCGTTGAATAATCCACAGACCATCTCCTCCTCAACTGTGTTTTCTCCAAAGAAGTCTGGAAGCTAGCTACAGGCACACAAAGTGCCCTCAACCTTCCCCCTGATATAAGAAATCTCCTTCTCCATTGGGACTCCTTCTACCCTTTCACTGCTAAGAAAAGAAATCAAGCCCTCACTATGTGGAAAGTACTTCCAAAGTTTATCCTGTGGAACCTTTGGCTAGAAAGGAATAACAAAATCTTCAGGGATAACCAAAGAAGCGCAGCCATGGTCGTCACCAAAATTCATGCCCTCTTTGGTGAAAATGCCCCTTATCTCTGCAACCCAAAAAATAATCACACACTGGATGCCTCAGAGGAACTCTGGCTAAGCCATTTCAAGATCCAAAGTCACATGGGCAGAAAATCCAGGAACCTAATCAAAGAGGATTGGGAGGTCAGGAAAGACAAACAGGAGTTTGCCAGTTGGAAAAGAGGAAGGAACACTCCTATCATATTCTTTGACGGGGCTTCGAAAGGAAACCCAGGCCAAGTTGGAGGAGAGGGGATAATTGAAAATCCCTTTGAGGCTACAACAATACATTTCACATTGGGCTTAGGAATTGAATCCAACAACAAAGATGAGGCCATGGCTCTCTGGCAAGGGCTAATCCAAGCAAAAAAACACAAGATCCAGGACTTGATCATAATTGGCGACTCCAAAGTGATTATACAGGAAATAATTCACCACTCTAAGACTCAGAGTGCGATTCTCAATAACCTTCTTGACAAGATCCAACTCCTCCTAAGGGACTTCAAGTCGTATAAACTATATCATGTGTTAAGGGACCTGAATGGGGAGGCGGATGAGGAAGCCAATAGAGGCACACTTATGGAGCCGGGGGTATTGAACGTGAACGAAATGGTATTTAGCATGGCTCTCCCTTGAAATATGACCCACCCTCTATCTCATATTCAAACACCAGCTAAGTCAGTAGATAAGAAATTCGGGGAATCGATCAGACCAGGATGCGTCAGAATATTTGGTTGGATGAGAGGGACAGAACAGTACCATGAGAAGGCATGTAGCAGATATGGAGGAGACAAGAAATCTGCGTGGCCATCCCTCACAAAATCTGCAAATCGAAGGGAAATGATGAGGAAGAGTGAAAGAGGAGTTAAAATGAGGGCGAACCCCTAGCCTCATCCCATTTCCACGGCGAGGTCGCGAGTCTATCCAGGGCAGCAAGTTCGTGAAGTTTCCATCAGTAAAGAGAAAGGCGCAAGCAGAAAGGGGACGCGTTCAGGAATGGCTTCAAGTTCAACCAACAAACCAAGAACGGAAGAAAGGCTCAAGGAGATGGATAAAACACTGGAAAATTTGAAGCAACTGCTCTAGTTTTAGCTGGATTTTCTTGAGAATTTGGATTCAGAAGTAGGGAGACAAATGGAGAAACTGGAGGAAGACATCACCACTGCAAAACTTGGGTTTACAGAGGAGCTAGATAAGCTACACAGGGAGCTCAAGAATCCTCAACGGGAGTTTGAAGAACGAATAGACCAGCTGGAAACAAAAATGGCTCAGCTAAACAACGATTGGAAGCACGACCCCATGAACTAATCTAGCCCACTAAGAAGTCTGTTAGCAAGATCTCTCTCCAGCAAACTGGCATTTTGTATAGAAGCCATTGCTGTAAATAATTATGTACCTAGTGAAGGTTAACAGAATCTTAGCTCAGGATTATAGTCTATAGCTATAGTTTTAGAAGGGCTTTCAGAAAGACAGGCACGAAGAAATTTGAGGCCTATTTTGTAACCGAATATGTGGCCAGTCCACCCCGTTTAATACAATCTCCATAACCGTTTTCGTAAAAAAAACAAACAGATAGATTTTAGAAGCATGTACCTTTTTTGTTTCTTTTTCATAATGTATACTTTATAATTCAAGTACAACACCAACTATATGGTGACCAGACCAGTATGTGTACAAATCAGGGAAAACTAAGACACTGGATAATTTGTGTTTTTTATTTTTTTTTGCAACAAGCTATACAAATATGCTTTGAAATATAAAAATATGACTTTGCAAAATGTTTGATGTATATCTCATAATTCAAGTGCAATACCAATTGTATCGTGATCAGACCATATGTGTTTAAGATAAAAATATTGTATTGAGGAATGGGCACATTCGACCACACATGGTCAATAAGTGTGTTTTGCAGATGGCTTGTGTTGTGCAAAAGAAAGCGAAGACTGTATTTACACATGTAGTTTTCCAATTCTTTTGTTCTGCCATTCTTTTGTAGAATGTCAATATTGAAGTCTCCTACACGCACAATGGGTCCGTTTAGATGGAAATGGTCCAATGCATTGGAAATAACGTCTACTATGTTGGAGAATGTTGCATGGGGAGCAACATACAGATTCAGTATCACAATTTCTGTTTCATGGAAAAAAACTTTTGCAAGCACCACCTCAACATTGTTTTCTTCGATATGTATATGCTCCAAAATTGGTACATGTTTTTTCACCAATATCATCACCCCATGTGTAATGTAACTTGATATGCAATTGTGATTTGGGAATTCTTTGTTCTGCATGCATAATGCCATGTATGTTTCCTACAATAACAGAATATCAGATTGCCTTATATCATAGTGATTGAGTATATCATCCATGTGTGCATTTAAGTTGTGTGTGTTAAGTGAGAGAATTGATACAGATGAATTTGTTTGTATGAATTGGTAATCATAGTGAAGTTGCCATTTTGTGGTGGTCTTGAGTCATTCCATTTCAATATCAACTTTTTGTTTGACTTTGAAGTTATGTTTTGTAAGAGGACTTAGTAAATACAAGGAGTCTATTCTTCTGACACGAGATAGTGATGTGTATACAAGTCCATGTATACAAATTCCAGCAAGCTGAAATGCAACATTATCGAGTGTTTGTCCTTGTGATCTGTGGACTGTATGTGCACATGCAAGTTTAATCAGAAACTGTTTTCGAATTTTCAGTCTACATGTATTTGTTGATGTCGATATTGACTTTGATATTCACAAAATAGGTGTCCAACTGCTTCCAGTGTTTGAATTATATAGATAAGACAACTTTCTTTCTTATTGCTTGCCTATATGCGGTTCATGGAACTTAATCCAAAGGACATCAAGTTTTTCTATTTTCATATAGCCTTTGAGTATTCCATCTACACCATTGACCAAGCCATCCTATGAATCATAGTTACAGGCATATATTTCAACCAACATTTATAATTTGAGGACAAGATGCAAAGGTAGAGTGGCTATATGTTCATGACATGGCACATTTCTGTGGTTGTCTTCTTCCAGGTCAATTGAATTGATGATGATATCATCGTCAGGCATGAGCGATAGCATATGGCTATTATGCATTCCAACATCCTTATTTGTGTAGAATAGATAAGGGAATGATGGGTCTGTTGGTGCAGGCCGCAAGCACCTCAAATTCATATATGTTAAGTCATCATATGTTGGTTGTTTGTCTGCATTCTGTTCATAATTGCAATGAATGTTTCATCTGTCTGGCACATTGTAGTATGAAATTCAAAGCATTTTATATTGTCTCTCCAGAAGTCATGCGTCATTGTTTCCATGTTAACGGTAGGTTGTTCAAATATCAACAAATCTTGGATGGGTTGTGCCTGGTAAAGATCCCCACAAAATATCATGTGAATGTTTCCAAAGTATTTCGTGTGCACATGTTTTATGCTTATTAGTCGACTGTTAATGGAATACAAGAACCGACTTCCAATCAAAGATGCTTCATCTATAAATACAAGTTGGAGTTCCTCATAAATCTTAGACAATGTATCCAACATTTCCTTGCTAAGTGGAAGAAACTGTGACTTGTTAAAAGGCATTAAAAATGCAGAGTGGGTTGTTGTTCCACCTGCATTATATGCAGCTTTTCCTGTGTATGCAACTATTAGGCCCTTTGGTTTCATAGGATCAGATGAATTGTTTGAATCATAGATTCGTATAAGAATTTGGAACAGTGCTTTCGTTGTGAATGTCTTGTCAGTTCCTGCTCCGCCTGTAAGGAACAAGTGCACATAAGTGTCCATGTTCAAGCGTTTTTTAAGAGCAATGTACTTTACAATTGTTTATTGTTCTCGATTCAACAAACATCTTATTCTGTGGTATTCATTATTTTCAATTAGGAAAGGATGTTTTGTGACTTGAAAACCAAGATTGATATGTTTTTCACCTCCACCTGCTGGAGGACGAGGAAAATCTGCTTGTAAGTCATAGGACTCGCAAGGAGTTTTCGTTGTTTTTCGGTTTGTGAATGTATCATTAGGATTGTCAGGGTTTTCTGGCTCATTAACTGCAATTTCTAGATCACCCCGTGTTGGATTAACATTATAGGTAAATATAGCTTCATTGATGTGCACTATAGTCTCAGAGGCAACATACGCAACCTCCCATGTAGAGATGTTATGTTTTAATGTCTCTTCGTTTTCATCGAACGAAATGTAAATCAACAGTTTTTTTGTACAATAGTTTTCATAGTCATAATGTTTATTGTATTTGACAAACCATATCACAGAGGATTTTTTTCTTTTTGATATGGGCGCACCATTTTTTTTGTAATGCAATACGAATTCTACTAAGCAAATATGCCTAATAGGAGATGGACGTTGAAGGTAATAATAAACAATAGAGTGACATAACACGTCTTCTTAATTGTCAGGCTCTTGTTCTAGCAAAACCGGTGGTTTAAGCACAAATGTGTGTTTTTCAAGTGGAGATGTGTTTATGAAGACACATTTTCTTGAACTACAAATGAGCGGCAGGGAAAGTGCAATCTGAATTGTTTGTTGAGTAGACATTTGTTGAAGATTAAGTAATGTTTTGCCAAGTGTTCGTATCATTTGTATGGCATCAATATGACTTCTTTCATGTTTTTTGCGTATTCTTCTGAATGCACTTGTCATAGATTTGTCAAGCTTTGTCATATACGAGGTAAAGTAGGACGTTGCAGCATATGCATTGAGCACGTATTGCGCATATGTATTTGCTTTCCACATAACTGGCATGTCCTTGGAGAAACTGTTGTTACAAATATGGGAAATTTTTCGTTTAAGGAAAATTGTTGGTTGCTTAAGCATAAATTGTATGGCTTTGATGTATTCATCTTCTGATAGATTTATCTCTGTCAAGAACACATCGAAGCTCATCAACTCATCAAATTCTCCTTGCTCTAGAAATGCGAACAAGGATTTAGATTTCTCAACAACAACATTGTCCTCTAAACTAAGTGGCTCTATGATTCTTGTAGATCTCATTGGTGGAACGGGAAATTTATATCTGCAATGCGAATTTTTTCATTTTCTACAACTTCTTGTATGGTAATGTCTATGAACTTTGGCAAGTTCTAGATCCAAATGACCTATGTTGCATGTTATGTATTTCTCCACAAATTGTTCGATCTCTGAGTTGTTGTCAGCTCCATAGACTGGTGCACCCTCTATCCACAACAATGTGTGGTCATGTTTATTTCCCCTATTCTGGAATTCAGTAAAAAAAAAGTAGTCTGATATTTTTTAGAAAAATGTTTCATAATGGCATATCAATTGTCTCAAAACATTTATTCTATGTCTATAGTAGCGAGTACATGTCACTGGGTCTTTTCTTATGAGGTAGTCAATGCGATTGTTTTCCAGTGTATCGGTTTGTTTTTTACGTTTCTTGTTCCTATGCAGGTCAGATACGGTAGCTACCAATGGATCCCAACAATGCTCTGCACTTGTAAATGTGACGAAAAATGTTGGCGGGCCCAATTGTCGGATCATTGCAAAAATATTTTTTTTGTTTTGTTGCAAATAGTCAGGAGAGGTGCAAATGTTTTTGAAATCTATGTATCCAATATCAGATTTCAGAATTTTTTTTAGGTTTACTTTGTACTTGACATCCTTGGCCAACAAATTTCTTCCTTGTAACTGGCCTTTTCTTATTCGGACCTACATGCAGGAGATAACTTGCTCTATTATTATGTGCATTGTTTTGAAAAACAAATTTGTTATGTGATAGGAGAAGTCATCGCTTGAATGTAATAGCTCCCATCAGACTATTTTATGATAAATGAATCGTTCTGTAATGTCAACGACACATGGATCTCCATAGAAGAGTGTTGGAAAGTTCATTTCCTCAGCGAATTTGTCCTTGAATATTCCAAGTGGATGATGCCCCTCAGCAGGCGCAATTTCAAAAATCTTGTCTTGCAAGTCACAAATGCACTGTGAATCAGTGAATCCATGCACCAATGTCTCAGCAGGTGTTTCATTCTCCGATTCATCACTTGTATCAAATTCACTAGCATTTTCGAGAGTCTCTGCAGAGTTGGCATCCTCTTCTGCAAGAACACTATTCCAGTTCTCATTTATACAAATGTTTTGTGCTTTGTACAGGGCTCTGGAACATAATTCCTTAAATGCTTTCATAACAACATGCACACACACTTTGCTCATCTGATAGGCATTTTTGTATTGCAAGCATCTTTTCAGAGCCACAACAATTGTCATTGTATCACTAATGAATTGTGGAAAGGCTTTTTTCACAACATCTAGCTGAACAGGCACATTAATAATTGATCCTGTTAAGCCCATCTGGGGTCATTTATAGCCCCAAGGCCTGATTTGTGCAAATGAAATTCACAGAGCCACAAGTCTCTCCTCAAGTTACGTAAGTGTACTTACATTTTCTAGTGGTGTATTACATCTTATTTTCTCAGGGGTTGCAAATTGTGGCAGTTTTCCATTTTCAAGCGACCATTTGCATGGAAGACAAATTTTGCCACTGGAAAATGGTTTATCGTGCACTGTCAAGTGGAGGTATTTTGCTTTCAAATCAGGCGTGAAAGACTTACTATTTTTTGAGAAATTCATTTTTTCACAAATTGCACACGCAATGGAAGGAGTGTCTTTAATTTGTTTCATGTACGTCTATCTTGCATTTTTCTTTCGTAGGGAAGTATGAGTAGAAAGTGTTTGCTGGTTTTCATTGGTAGTAGTGCATGGTGTTTCTTCTGGGCCACGAAATGTGACAGTTGCATGACCATTCTGGGATATGCGATCGTACCTGTTTTTGTTATGTTGTGCACGAACAAATTTCCTTAGATTGTGATATGTGAGTTTCTCTCTAAAAGGAAGTGTAGCAATGTATTTTTTTCTCTCGCGCATGACCTTTTTCAAGTTGTGGTAACTTACTCTACGTTTCTTGTCCAAGGGCACGATGACCTGATGGTAACTGAGATGAATTTCACTCTGATTCAGGTTGTCATAACTTAGTGTACGTTTTTTGTTTAAGGGGTGTATGGCCTCATCACAACTGGGACAAATTTTACACATAACTTTTTTCAAGTTGTGATAACTTACTCTACGTTTTTTTGTTTAAGCCATATATAGCCTCATCACAACTGTGATGAACTTCATGCATAGATTTTTTGTTCAAGCCCTGTATGGCCATATCGCAACCGGGAGGGGTTTCATTCTCACTAAAAAGCATGCGACGTGTATGCAGATTCGATGTGATTTGGCTGGCATGGACATTCAATGTTGAACCACTGATATGTCCAAGAAAAGGTTCATAATGGATATGTGTTGTATCTGTTTTCAACGAGAGGATTTCAATTGTTCGATCGTAATTTAAATCAATAGATCAGGAATGGACAGTGCCATCTGGCAAGGTCAACCAGACCTGGATATTTACTCTGAACATGATAGATATCCATTGAAAACAGAATCTGCAACCCTCCACATTCCCTTTTTCATATGGCAGTGCCATGTTTACAAGGTATTCTTGCCAACTTCCAATTGTCGACATATTTTGTAGGAGATATGGCGAATGGTGCTCATGCAAGCACCTAAAATCCTATTGGCTACTGCTTATAATTGCATTGCAAAAGGATTGTACAGTGTAAAGCCACAATGACTGCACATCGAACTCTGCTTCTACCAAACAAAAAATTGCATTGAACAGACTATCTCCACAACTAGACACAACAATTGTTTCTAGTTGTAAACCATGGGAGTCTATGCGATGCATAATCCATTTCCACTACGATTCAAGGTCTTTGCAAATGAGGGACAAGTAAATATGAGCTTCTTCAACATTGCATATGGACAATTTTTTGTACATTAGTGGTTCATAATGACCACTGACAACATTGACATCATGGAACAAGATGCAATATGGATTGTCAGATGCAGTTTTGTTGAATAGTAGATATCTTGTTTTTCTTGTCAATGTCCATATTCCAATTGATATATTGAGCTAGTTAGATAGCCACCATATACAAAATGTATCTCCCCAAAGTGCCCTCTCATGTGCAGGCAAAATTGGGGATGCAAACAACCACATCTTTGAAAAATACATTTGGACATCATGTATTCCATGCAACTGCTGAAGAAAATCAAATTCCAGTTCGTATTCATACGACTCCAATGCCTCAGCGTCGCCATTTTTTAAACAGCCCAAGAAATAATCTATCAATACATTGCGCAGGTCGGTCGAGGAATAACGTAAATGTAGTAGAACCTGAAATGCATCGAAAAGGCAATCCCCTACAATATACGAGAATGCATCCAATCTAAAAATCCCATTGCTATGCAAAACCTCGTCAATGTTGGCATGCATAATGGAGTCTGTATCTATTTCATACGAATCAACATCTATTACTTCTTTCATCTTTTGAACTGTCATTTTGAAGCTGATTGTTAGATACTTTTAGTTTGCATGAAAACAGAGAAAAGGGGAAAAAATGAATAAAAGTAGGAAAAAACAAAAAAAGGAAAGAAAAATAGGAAAACTACAAGCGCGGAACTGGGTACCAATCCTCGTATGTATCTTTCAACCTTATTCTTTTCAACTTCAATCCCCCCTAGTCCCCATAGCAGACGAGAAGAAAACAAACCCACACTGGAAAGCGAACCAAAAAAAAAGAAACAATGCAAATAAATAACACCATAAATTTACTCAGCAAATAGATCAATTTGAACCTATTCATGGCGTGCATTCTACAAGTTTCTCAGAGCCAGAAAAAAGTTGTGCAAAATACAAAGGATAGGACAAAGGCAACATCTGGATGCAGTTTTATGACCCACAAAATAAAATCATTCCTTGTGTCTACACCCCGGTGGATGGTTCCCTCTTCTGATAGATCCAAACTACTTTTCGAAAACCCCTCTACATTTCAATTTTCGAAATAGCTATGGACGTAGCAGCCGGCATATGAAGATGCATGGTTTCCAGGAACAGAAATTAAGAGCACAGAGAAACATGGTCTGCAATAGAATTTTGAGGCAGGGACTCCCACCATTGAAAAATACCAACGAAATGATGGCACGGGAACTTACCCATCAACAAGGGATGACAACATCTCAGACCCAAAAACTGCAAACTGCAACAATAGGTCCAACAACTTGCAAAGTTGAAGAACAACAAACTAGTGACAACCACGAAGAGGTCCAATTGCAATTGCAAGACCTCAACTTTGCAAAGTTGAATCAAACAAGAACAAGAATCATGGAACGAACCAATGAACAAGAATCGACCACTAAACCATTGATGCCGGGGGAGAACAATTCATCACAATTTCACTGTAAACAACACCAAAAAACAATGGAGCGAAACTTTATTGCAATGCCTCTGTACAATAAACATTTAAGACTACCAGACTTGTTAGGTAAACACTTAAGACTGTCAGAACCATCGAAGAGCATAGTCCTGTGCAAACATTTAAGAAAAAATGCAGCGTGACAGGTCTCTTCTCTCGAAGCACGCAAGAATAAAGCAAAAATCAGACATAGTAATATGCTAGAGAATGTATTCTACCTAGCAGAAAATGCTAAAGAAAACATTCAAACTAATGCTATCCTTAATCCACCTTCGACCAATGCATAAGAAAATATATGATTCAAAAAGACCATATACGATGAAATAATTTGGATATGCCAACATATATAACATTAGGAATAGTGAAGTCGGCAATAAGACCTACAATCCGTTGTCTAATCAGATCATGACAAATATGGTACTTTTTATTATATAAAAATAAAAATCGGTGTTTTCAGTTCCTTGGTTCCAACAATAGATAATATGGAAATATTTGTGGTCAATGGACAATCTAATACAAGGTCAACAAATTAACGATCGCTATAGTCCCTCTATGCCTACGACAGAGACTAATAAGATGATTATAAATCTTCTTTATGTAATGTTTCATGTTAAAATGAAAATATACTATATTTTCATTTAGTTGTGTTTAATTCACAAAGAGTGCTACTAAATCTATTCAAAATTGAAATAATAAAATAATAATTAAAATGAATGATGAATGATAAAAGCTATTCAAAATTAAAGAGTGCTACTAAAGCTATTCAAAATTGAAATAATAAAATAATAATTAAAATGAATGATGAATGACAAAAGCTATTCAAAATTGAAATAATAAAACAATAATTAAAATGAATGATGAATGACAATGCAATCCTTGTTTACATTAGTAAATATGATGTGATACATTAATTGACCTATAACTATAACTATAAATGACATATAAGTTTATTATTAATTACATCTAATTGACCAATTCAGGTGGCGAACGAACGAACGATTCAGTTGTACTTGGATTACCCTGTACGAAGGGAGTAAAAGGTGGAGCCATACGCCTCATAGTTTTTCCCTGTACATTGAAGCTTTTCCTCTTGAATTCTCTCTTCAAGTCATGCCGATCACTCCTCCTACGAAGATACGTGGGATCTGATGGCGTTGTACCAATGGAATAGGGGGAGTTGCCAGAGACGGACATGAAATTTTCTCGTTCGTTGGTTGTTGTTTGAAACGGGGCGAAGCTTTAGGTGCTTTTGGTCTCTATCGTCTGTCTGGGCACATCACTTCACTTGAGTTTCCGATAGTCATTTGAATCGTAAATCGTTCCTCTTCATAGAGATACGTGGGATCTATTGGTATGCGGTACGCATGGGGAACCAACCAAGTAAGATTGATGTCCTTAGAGAGAAAGTCGATCACTGCCTTTTTAAGGATCATGGAGGCTCAACGGTTTGTTGCGTAGGGCAGTGGGCAGCTAATCAGCTCTTTAGCAAATTCCAATGATATTGAAACTCAAGGAGGACGACATATTCTAGATAATATATGAAGCACCTATGATGGGCCACCTCGGGGATTGGTGGTACGTTCAGCTTCCCTTTCTTATATATTGTTGTTCTTCATTGACTGTTGGACATGGATATCGTTTGTTCTTGCTATCACTATTTGTTCTCTGTTGCTTTGCCTTTATGGGTGGTTCTATCCCTGTTTTTGTTTCTACGCCTAGATCTGCTTCTGTAGGATCTGAAACCACTGAATCAACAACAACGGGTGCTGACTCTACCTTTGTGGGCTATGCATATGTATATGAAACGGCTGCTCAAACCGTTGCTCCTGCTACAGGCAATGCTCCAACCACTCAATAAACTAAACCCACTGGCTTTGCACCTGGAGGTTATGCAACTACTCGCTTTGGAACAGGGCGAAGGGGAGCTAGGACTGGTTCAAATGTGGGGTTAACAACTTTCACTTCTGTCTCTACCTCTATTGTATTGTTCCGGATCCATTCTTCATTGGAGATCCCATTCTTGACACAAATCAAGATCCAGTGCCCATGAACTGAGTTTATGCACCAAAGATAGAGGTAGGCACATAGGCAGCGGAAGCAGGGACGGGGGCAGATTCATAACAACCACTAGAAGATCCGGTTCCAGTTTCTCCACCACCATCATCTCGTCACGTATCGGTGAATATATAAAATCTTCACTTAGACCTACTTGCTTGAACGAAGAGAAAGCAAGGGATAACTTTGTTCGGTTGGCCAGTTTTAATCCTTCCGTTAAAGAGGCTGAGTATGTTCCGGTCCCAAGTAAAGGCATATGTTCCCTATAAGCACTAGCCCTATTAATCGGGGCACTTCGTAGCTTTTCTAAGGTTTACTATAGTGAAGGTCCAGTGCGTGTGGAGTCCTGCCTTTCCCTCTTATGTTGGTGGTGAATCAACGGGTTATTATTAATCTACTGAAGGAGAAACTTGAATAGGGACTGGAACCAGGTAAACTCGATATCTAAATGGATATGCCTTGGATGCTAGTCGGGGTGGTGGGTCTTTCTCTTTATCTCGATATGCCCCTGCCGTTTTCTCTGCTCCTGGAACCATCTAAACTAAGTCAACTACTTCTGGCACTCATGGATCCGCTACGGGGGACTCTGCCTATGTAGGTTCTGCATCCATAAGTTCTAGCGCTACATTTGGATCTACTACTAGGTCATCTGGGTATGGAACTAGAGGCTCTTCCTTCTCAGCGACTACGTTTGGCTTTACCCGTGCCTCTGCTGGATCATTGACTGGAACTGGTGAAACCACTAATAGTTCTTAAACTAATGTGGGTGAAACTTATGAAGCCACTAATGGCTCTTAAACTACTGCGGGTGAAACCACTAATAGCTCTTAAACTACTGCAGAATAGGTCCATCCCGCGTAGGAGACTCCCTTACTTAGAGGTTATACCCTATAGGCCCCATGGATATAGGGTCGTACTCTGATAGGGGCTTCCTTTAGGTATGGGGTTGACTCTTATAGGTTCGGCCTGCCAGAGGAGAGACCTTAATGTTTGATTAAGCCTGTACTCGCAATAATAAATATAAAATTATGTTAATTACACATAATTTGGTAGATACGCTGAATATGAGCATACATATTAGAGAAAGTTGAATGAAAATAAGATATTCTCTAGATTTGATAGTGGTCACAACATTTTTTCTATTTATGGAATGAATAAACTTGTATTCGTTACACAAATTGGTAAATATGTTGAACATACATTTAATTTATATATTATAGAACGTTGAATAAAAATAAGATTTTTTCAAAATTTAATAATTTACGTTTATTTGTCCTACTATATATATAATTTTCAGAAAATAATTTGTCATTTTAACATCACTCATTACTCTATTTTAAGAAGTAGGTTCATGGTTGTGAGCATAACATATGGTTGTAAGCATAACAAATGCCATGCATAATAAAGTTTGAAAACAATCCTTTTTTATTTTTATTTTTACGGTTGTAAGAAAAGCAAATGCAATACATAATAAAGTATGAAGACAATCTATTAGATTAATTCCTATATTTTATATTTTATGCAATATTTTCACATTAATTAAATATTTTTAAAACATTGCTTAAGAATATTCTAGCGAAACATTTTTATTTGATTTTTCACATTTTTCTCAAAACGTAATAAAATATAGACATGCGAAAAACAATCTTTTAAGGGTTGGTAGGTGAGGCGATCCTTATTGATCTTGGAAGAAAAATTGAGATGACATATACCTAGGGGTTAGGAACTTCATCCAATAATATAAAAAAWWWTTACTCTTTGCTTCAGGGGCTTAGGTTGGCGATGGAAAAGAAAATTCAACACTTAATTGTCTTAAGGGATTCTAACATTGTTATCAAGCTAATGCATAAGAAAATCAATCTATCATATTATCATCTTGCCTCTATATTAGATCGAGTGAAAAATGAGGCCACAAAAATTCAAAAGGTCTTTTTTTCCCATGTGCTAAGAATCCACAATAGCTAAGTAAACCTACTGACCAACAAGGTGATATATTTAAAGTTTGGGGAGCTTTGGGTTAATGGCCAATTAACCATCCAAGCTATTCCTTAAACACCCATGACAAATATAATGCCAAGTACCCAAAACACACTAAGCTATGTGTTCCTCATGTGCCAACGCATCCACCAAGGCAGAGCAATTAACACGATGAGACCCAAGGCTCCCTCACACATTCTCTCATCAACAAAGATGAAAGGTAATGAACATTCTGATTTAATTTGCCATAAACAAGGTGGGGCAATGGCCAAATTGATCTTTGTACGATGGGAGACAAGAAGACAAGCTCAATCCTTTGATCTTCATTTGGATCTAG
This sequence comes from Picea glauca, assembly GCA_000966675.3. Taxonomy (NCBI): domain Eukaryota; kingdom Viridiplantae; phylum Streptophyta; class Pinopsida; order Pinales; family Pinaceae; genus Picea; species Picea glauca. The sequence continues at coordinate 54,675 of JZKD02S1654305.1, read as the reverse complement.
CACTAAATTTTGGGTTGGTTGGTTCTATCTCCATTTTGTTTATAAGTTTTTTGTCGAGTTTGGATGCACAATAGCATGCAATCAACATTGTATTCCTCTCTAGATATGCTCATTATAGTATTGACTTTGAATTCTAGAGGGAAGTTGTTTCGGTCTAAAGTATCTATTCTTTCTCGCGGGATATGGGCATTAACAATGATTTTACTTTAGTTTGTTCTCTATTGGATATATTTGGTTAATATATTGGTGGTGACTATAATCAAAGAAGATATGCAATCTTCTTTGATTATAGGAAGTGTAATTCAATATTTCAGTTTTGTAGAAGGGGTGTAGGGACTACACTTTATCACCCTTCACTTTCAAGCTGTGGAACAGAGTGTTGCCTACTCTTTAATAAGGGAATTTCCACTCTGGATTGTGTCAAATATCCTTAGGTGTACCTTGTTTCAGTTTTGTGGGTTTGCTATTTTGAAAAGAACTAACATTATCTTGCAAATAGAAGATCAAGTCTTCATCATGGACCATCACAACCTGTAAGAACTAAGGGATATCTTAATAACTCATGAAGAAATGGTTTAGGGAAATCGAGCATCCATTCTTAATCTCATCACCAAATCTCATAAATATGAGAAACAATGTATTTCACAAATTAGTCATTCTCGAGGAAAAATGTAACTTCCTAAAATCTGTGGTGGATAATCTGAATAAAGAAGCTCAGTCAATGGCCTCTAACTAGTGTATTCCAGAACAAGGTGAACATAAGGATGAATACATTTCCATTTAGTTAATGAGATACATGGAAATAGTAGAACAAGAGCCAAAGCATACAACTAGCCTGGATTATGCCACAAATCACCACTCCTTTTGTTAGTATATTTTCTTTAAAGTTACTAGTATCTTAGGTGTTTTTTACAGGATCTCTAGCAATAAGAAAATTTGGGGAATTTTGCCAACAAATATTAGAAAACTCTGTATTTTGATCTCGATATTGGCAAACAATATGAAGCATGAAGACAATATGCATGTTTAAAGAGTGTTGTTAGCCTAGTTACAACCATTTTTGTTATTATAAATTATCTATTTCTTGTTATACAACCATTTTTTCTATCATAAATTATCCATTTCTTGTTATAAAAAAAGAAAAGAAAAATAAAAACGAACATCTTCTAATCATGAAACCATTTCTTATTCTAGTTAAATTTAAAAACTGTAGCTCCCAGAGTTGCAAAACCCATGAAGGAAGTTACAAATACCCCTGATGATGAGATTCTAGAAGATCATGATATGATAGAATCTCAAGAACCTCATTGTATGATGATATATCAAAAGAGAATGCCATCTTGGGAAAGCAAACTTATTTCAGATGTAGAGAAGTATGGTTCCCCAGAAGAACCCATGAGACAAAGAAAGAAACCTAAGCCATTCTCCAGCTATATGGCCATGATGTGTGATCTCGCAGAAAAAGAACCTAGTTGCTTTGAAGAAGTTGTTCAGAAGAAAGAATGGATGGACACCATGACAAAAGAATACCAGTCCATTATAAATAATGATGTATGGGAAGTAGTGGTATCTTCCAAGTGGATATACAAGATAAAACATGCAACATACGGAAGTATTGAAAAACATAAGGCAAGATTTTTGGCTCGTGGATTTTCTTAGAAGGAAGGTATTGATTATGAAGAAACATTTTCTCTTGTAGCTAGATACACTTCTATCAGAACCATCATAGCTCTTGCAACCAAAATAAAGTGGAAGTTACACCAGATGGATGTGAAAACAACCTTCTTAAATGGTGTTATTGAAGAAGAAGTGTATATAGAAAAACCACAAGGGTTTGAAGTTGAAGATAGAAGGACTCATGTCTATAGATTAAAGAAAGCTCTGTACGGGTTGAAGCAAGCTCCTAGAGCTTGGTATGGCAGAATTTATAGTTTCCTGACAAGCTTGGGCTTTACCAAGAGTAAATTTGATTCTAACCTTTACTTCAAGGTTATGAATGATGAGACAGTTATATTGCTACTGTATGTGGATGATTTATTCTTGACAGGAGAAGAAAATCTCATCACAGATTGCAAGAAGAATCTTGCTACAGAGTTTGAGATGAAAGACCTAGGCCTGATGCATTATTTCTTAGGTCTTGAAGTTTGGAAAAGCCTAGAGAAGATCTTCCTTAACCAACGAAAGTATGCAGTTGAAATACAAAAGAGATTTGACATGTTGGAATGTAAATCCATGAACACACCTATGGAAACGAATTTGAAGATCCTGGTTGATAATTCGTCAGAGTTGGTTGATGCTACTCTATACAGACAAATTATTGGTTCGTTGATGTATCTGACGAATACCCGGCCATATATATGCTTTGTTGTTAACAACTTGAGTCAATATCTAGTGGAGCCTAGATGTGTTCACCTTGTAGCTGCAAATCATGTGACGAGATACCTTAAGGGTACGTTGGATTATGGTCTCTTTTATACTGGAGATCATAACATCAGACTATATGGTTATACTAATTTAGATTGGGATGGAAGTGCTTCAGATAGGAAGAGCACTTCAGGATGTTGTTTCAGTTTGGGGTCATCCATGACTTCATGGAAAAGCAGGAAGCAATCCAGTATTTCTCTCAGCATGGCAGAAGCAGAATACATTGTATCATGTTCCGCTAGTTGTGAATCCATATGGATTCGAAAGTTGTTGACATGTCTGTTCGATCTGGAGATGGAAGCCACCGTGATTCTATGTGATAACCAAAGTTGTATAAAGATGTCAGAGAACCCAATGTTACATGATAAGTCAAAGAACATAGAGATCTAGTATCACTACATTCGTGATATGGTGCATAGGGGAGATGTAAAGCTCCAATATGTTGGCACAAATGAGCAAGTTGAATATGTGTTGACCAAGCCTCTGTCTCATGTGAAGTTTGAGTACTTCTGAGACATGCTTGGTGTAGTCCGAAAGGACCTCCCTCGAAAGGGGGAGTGATGTTGATGATACTATGGTATCCTGACCAACATTGGGTAGCTCCGTTAGGATTTTATATCCTAGGGGATTGATCATCCCTGTGAAGATCCCGAAGTTTCGGTAAGGACGGTATGTCATAGTACCTGTTCATGTATATGCCATTTGTGGTAGATCCGTTAGGATTTTATATCCTAGGGAATCTTATCATTCTTGGGCAGATCCTGAAGGTATGGTAAGGATGGTCTGTTAGAGTACCACGTGGTAGCTGGTTAGGATTTTATATCCTAGGGAATATTATGATTCCTAGGCAAATCCCGAAGGTATGGTAAGGATGGTCTGTCAGAGTACCACAAATGTTGTTGTTGATGCACCTGCCTCATTCTGTTGCCACATATTGATGATTTTGTTGTTCCATCTTTATGTTGTTGATGCACATGCCTCATTCTGTTGCCACATATCGATGTTGTTGTTGTTCCAGCGTTATGTTGTTGATGATGTTGTTCCAGCTTTATGTTGTCGATGATGTTGTTCCAACCTCGTGTTGTTGTTGATGTTGTTGTTATAGCTTCGTGTTATTGATGTTGATGTTTCAACTTCATGCTGCTGCTGATGATGATTTTACTCCAGCTCCATGCTATAAACGATGATGATATTGATGATGAGAAAAACTTACGATGATTTATAGATGTGCCAATCAGTGTTCTAGATGATGATGATCATGATGATGCCCTCTCCTTCTCTTGATGATGTTATATTGGGTCATGTCAGTAGAATATCCTTCTCGTTAAGGGGGAGTGTTGAAATATAGTAACTTCGAAGAATATTCTAATTATATTTGTGTTATTATCTTATAAATCAAATCCCCTTTTGCGGATTGATCATGTCGGGTCTTGTATAAGATCAAATCCCCTTTTGTGGATTGGTCAAACCATATTTGTATGGTGGTATTTGTAAAGTCGACCCCTAGTATTTATAAAGTGGTTTTAACCACTTCTAGAAGAAGTCGGCCCCACTAAGTGAAGAGACATAACCCTAGTGCCTCCTCAACTAGTATTTATATGTGAGGATGGTGCCTCGCTTACACACTCTCACACTCACTCTCACTCAACTAGTATGCATATCTTGAAGGCATTGTAGTTGCAGGAGGAAGGAGAAGAGAAGTGCATGCTCAGTCTTGGTTTATCTTTGGTGTTTTGGTCTGAGTATTGGCATTGTATTGGCAATCTATTATTGAGGAATATTTTGTTGGGTTTTCTCCCCCATGAGGGTTTCCTAGGATAAAATGTTGCGTACCTTGTGATCGTGTTTCTTTCAGTGATCCTCTTTATGTTGTTGTTTTGGAAATGCATTGAATTTGGAAATAGCCTAATAACAACAGTAAAAAATTAACAACAAAATACTCAAACTAAGGGATATAGCATTGTGATTAAATTTGCATTTAAAGAATTAAAAACAAATATAACAACCACAAGTAATGGGTATCCACAAAACACAAGCACTTTTATGTGATTTTAATACCAAAATGAAGGATACTGTCACAACAATCCAAATGACATGTACCCAAAGCCAACTTCCAAATTGGAAAAGCTTTTAAAGAGCGTATTATTCCATAAGCCACCCATGACTCACAATTGTTATTAACATGGGAACATTACACAAACCCCTTTTTTTGTATTTTTCCCTTTATTACTACAAAGGGGTAGTAATCATATTAATCTAGCCAACACAAGGAATAGTAAAACTTGGTTGTATTAATAAGATATATTTCTAAGTGATGTAAGTCTCAAATCAAAGTAGTTTTTCCCACGTCTAAAATTCAAATATCCTTTACATCAATAACAAGCAAAATATTTAGCAAACACTCTAGACCATGGAAAATTTAAGAGGCTAAATTTCCATGACATTTTCCAAAAAAACAATTTTTCCATTTTTTTTTAATTATTTGGCCAAATTCTATAAGGTAAAAATATTTTACTTTAAAAATCAACAAAATTTTCTAGAAATTAAATTAAATATTTAGAGATTTGAACACGTTTTAACAAAAATATTGTCAAAAAATTTATGGTTGGAATTTTAAAAATTAGTAACATTTGTCAACAACACCTTAAAATAAATATGGTCCTTAATAGAGAAACATATAATCTTCAAAAACAATTCCTCAAGTATTTGGAACATTGAATATCCCATTAAACAACAAACCATCCAATCCAAGAAATGACCATCGTTTTTTTATAAAAATAAGCATGCCTTCAAAGCTTCTCCTGTTAACCAATTAATCTAGTAATAGTGACAATGCTAAAAACAACACTAGTTGAAATGTTTGTTCTATTTCCACAATCTAATGGTAATCCAAAAAAAATCCATGATTAGAAGTTGATCTATGTTCTTTAAATTAATTATGAACTTCACATAACCAACAAGAACATAGTTGCAATCCTATATCTTGGATAAAAATGTATGATAGCCTTAACGGCTTGGGGTTTAGGAGAGTGAAATAACTATAAAGTGTGAGGACCTAATTGATGTTAACTATCGACAATGAAACAACATTTGACAAAATAATTTCACAATAATTCTCTAATTAGTTGATGGTAATGAATCCCCATGGTAGGGAGGCACAATTTTATAGAAAGTAACAAATGACCTAAGTTGAAGAAACTTCTGAACTTCCTCAAGCCAATACATGAAGATGGGATTGATGTGTGCAATGTTTGTTGGAGGGGCTTAACCATAGAAGGGTTTTATATGTGTAATTGTGTGATATCCTTAATATTTTGATGTTTGTTGGAGGGGCTTGACCATAGAAGGTTTTACATGTGTAGTTGTGTGATATCCTTACCATTTTTCTTACTTATGACAATTTAATTAACTTAATCAACTACTTTAACTACTTGGTTTCTCATTTAAAATGAAATAAGGGAATTTTCAATCTCGATTGTGTCAAATCTCCTTAGGTGTACCTTGTTTCAGTTATGTGGGTTTGTTATTTTGAAAACCATTTTTCTTACTTATGACAATTTAATCAACTTAATCAACTACTTTAACTACTTGGTTTCTCATTTAAAATGAAATAAGGGAATTTTCAATCTCGATTGTGTCAAATCTCCTTAGGTGTACCTTGTTTCAGTTATGTGGGTTTGTTATTTTGAAAACCATTTTTCTTACTTATGACAATTTAATCAACTTAATCAACTACTTTAACTACTTGGTTTCTCATTTAAAATGAAATAAGGGAATTTTCAATCTCGATTGTGTCAAATCTCCTTAGGTGTACCTTGTTTCAGTTATGTGGGTTTGTTATTTTGAAAAGAACCAAACACTATCTTGCAGATAGAAGATCAAGTCTTCACCATGGACCATCACAACTTGTAAGAGATAAGGAATATCTTAAGAACTCATGAAGAAATGGTTTAGGGAAATAGAGAATCCA
>JZKD02S1654294.1:120744-136373 GCA_000966675.3 Picea glauca | reverse complement strand
GGGCCCTTGGCATCCAACCTATGGGCTTCAACCCCATGTATGCCCAAGATGATTGAAGAAGGAACCGAACCAGTCCTTCACAATATGAGAAGAGGCTTGTTCCTCCAAAATTTTCCACCAAACAAGGTCCTGCAAAACAAATAGGCTTGTATTAGTTCAATGAGTTTCATGACATACAAGGGCTTGTATTATCTCATTTATGGGTGCCTTTTTAGGGGATGTGTCGCACCTTCTTCCTCAATGCAACCTTTTTCAAAACCCTTTTATTGTCTTTTATTCTTTTAGGATGTTTCTAGGTTGAAGCCAAGGTGGGGCTTCTACCTAAGCATGCAAAATTGTGCCTACCTTGAGTTAATACTTCAGGCTTCATTCTTCCTTGACTCTATCCTGGTCACATCATGCTTCCCCAAGTTGGAAATATGTGTGGGGCTTCTACCTAAGCAATAAAAACAGTGCCCACACATGCTCTTCCCTGGTTGGAATTTTGTTATTAGTCACTCTTTTATGGGTCTCACTAATTTTCTATGAGATACATTTCATTTTCCTCTGGATCCTTGGGCGAGAATCTAGAAGGTTAATACTTCAGGCTCTTATTTTTTTCCAGCAACCATCCCCCTGGGCATTCATCCCCTTCTTCCATGAAAAGAGGTACATGCCCTTCTTGGGTCACTAAATTCAAAGGGCCTAGAAGAGGGAAATATGGTGGGAACGTAATGAGTGGAAAGTGGTAAGTATGGTTGGGAATGGTACGATAAACCTTCAAGGCATTCCCAGATGAAAAACTTCCCCAAAGGTTGGCCACTTACTAGGAAATCTATGACACTCACCAAGGCGAAACAAGGTCAAAAGCATAATGTCCAAGTAGGCGTTCTATAATCAAAGTAGCTTAAATACAACATGTTTAAATCCCTTAAATATTAGGGTGATTACCTACCACAATAGTTGACTTGTACCGCATGGAGCAAGACCCATCTTCCTTCCAGAAGTCAGCTAGTGTGGTGGATGCACTCACAAATGGATCAAAATGTGGTGATAGAGCGAGATTTTGTATGTGCAAGTGGAAACTGCTAGTCATGTGGTCTCTCAGCACTCCATAACTGCAGCCTGAGGGCCTCGAGACATCATCTCCTTAGTTATCCCACAAAATGGGGATAACATCTAGCTCCTACTTGGGGACATGTGCTCATCGTAGAGTGCATGAGAACTACAGCATCTCTTGGTAGACATGTTCCTACATTGAAACAAGAAATCGTAAAATATAGGGTGGTTCTATCACCCTTTGTCCATATACATCAAAACCAAAAATCAAAAACTAATCTAGAAAAGAAAAATTTAGCATTTTTTCAAAAATTTCTAAACTAAGCATGAAATCAATATGCAAGTAGAGAAAAATGAAATATGAAATGCAAATAAACTAATATGAGCAAATCAATATGAAAATTCAAGGGAAGAAAGATGACCTACCTACTTACCTCGAGCCTTGAAGCCCTGAAGATCAATCAATAGGAGATGTCAGGTAAAGTCATACAACCAGTTTAACCAGTTGATCATCTTATCAAAGTATCTCCCCCTATGCTTAATCATGTGAAATAACAAAGATAAGTCCAGCACATAATGATCATGATCATAAATAGATGTATAATCAATCATTAAATGACACTCATGGATATGGGTGGGAGGGAGGAAATCATGTTGGAAATAGAAACATCAGCTTGATCATCTTGCCTGGAGTCATAACCACAAGCCTGATCAATCCATCTCTGAAGGGGGATACTATATGTAGACGATGGCTCATCTTCATTCTCATTCACATGATTACTTCTTTCTAAAGACCGAGAAGATACGAGAGATATCAAGAAGACCTCATGATTTCCCTAAGAAGAAGGGATGAGGTAAGGGATAGGCTCAGGTCTATAAAAAGAAAAATGTTGCCTCTTCATCTGTGAATCCCTGTAGAAATCCTCAATATGAAAATACTTCCTCTTGGTATAGCGAGCCTCTGATCAATCTGAGATGGCCATGTACTGGTATTCTTCCAAAATTGAGGATGACGATGGCTGAGAGTCCTCATACAACAAGTCTGCATCCCCAAAAATATATGCATCACAAGTCCCAAGCAATGACTGAAAATCTTCCTGAAAATGCTACGACCAGTGATGTAGGAGCATCATCATAAATGTTTATCAAGCCAAGTGGACGATGGCTCAGCATCAAGAGCGCGAGTTCAAAATATTTTGGATGCTAAGGAGAGCACATCATTTATTGTTTTGAAAGTATTGTAATAAAGGGCCTTTTAATGTTTTGAGACTTGAGCCATTGTATGAGATTACAAAGGATTGTAATTTCTTAAATGCCTAAGGGATTGTATAGATATTGAGCATTGACTCGTATCCAGGTTGTAAATGTCATTTATTGTAATAAGCCTTAGTGGTAGAATGTTTGATTATGATATGATAGCACAAGCGTAGTTGGTAGGAAGGCTCGAGAAGCCCCTATGTGTATAAGTATGTGTAGTCTATGCGCAAATGGGTTGTTGAAAAAAAGTTGTGAAAGAATTGTTGAAGAGTTGTTGAAGATAATTGAATTTGTTGTTGAGAATTTTTGAAGGATATTGTAATTAGCTCCAAGAGATTATTTTAAATTGTTGTTGAAGAGTGGTAAGAACTCTTTGTACGAATGCTTTGCTGAAGGAATATAATAGAAGAAGATTACTTCCAGGTCTCTGTACATATTTACCTTTGAGTAATTGGGTAATGTTATGTTATCTGTTTTATGTGTTTTATATGCATCTGTGTGCATTTCATGGTTAATTGAATGAACCTGTAGTGTTCTATAAGTTTCAATTGTTTCTCTTTTGAAGCACTGGTGCAAGGAGTGCAAAGTCGCCATGCAAGGAGTGTGAAGGAAGAGTCATTTTCAGACTCAGAAGCTCAAGAGAGATAACGTTGATTTGTAGAGTGAGTGTAAGGAGTGCACATATACTCATGAGTATAAAATCCCACAAATACCCTTGCAAGGTGTGCACAGGGCCAACACTTATCCAAGTGTTGAGGAGTCTCAAAGGAAGACGAGTGCAAGGAGTGCGTGAGAATATTTCCTGAAAATATTCAAGTTATCAGAAGCGCAAAGTGTGCGCAGAATCCCAGGTCACCTTGAGTGTTAAATCTCGGGAGAAATAGCGATGAGAAGTATTTGAAGGGAGACCCATTTCAATTTTAATTTCAAGTGGACGAGATCTGTCCGAGGAGGAGTAGACCTTTCCTAGACGTTATATCTGGGAAAGTAGTGTGGGTATTAACCCCTGAAGTCCTTCGAGATGGATTTTCTGAAGTCTCAGGAACCATAGTGAATCTAGATCATTCGATTGTGAGGAAACGTGTCCACAAATCCATAGTAGTCAGGAAGTTTAGCTATCTGGAAGAATTGAGGTGTGGCAGTGAAAATACGCAAGGCTCCCTTAAGCCCCGAAAGTCGGAGCACATATTGGCCATTGATAGTGAGTTATGTGTGCCAAGAAATCTCGAACTTCGCGAGTCCGATAGTCTGGGAGAGCGAAGGTAAAAATTCTTGTGGCTCGAAAACTCCTGAAGGCCCGAAGGCCGGAGTAGATCTTGAAAGTTGTTCAGGAGGGACACGTGGAGAGTGGATATATCCTACGCGATTCGGTTTTCGGAGGTATTGTAAGTTGGAGCAGCGAGAACTCCTGAATTCCAAAGTTTCAGAGCCAATCATAACCATATATTTCGGACGGGATGAGAACCGTCGATCCATTTCCCTTTGTGAATTCAGGAATTCGTGAATTCGAGAGGAAGCATAAGTTGGGTGTTGAAAGGTTCTGAAGCCCAAAGCCCAGAGAAAACGTCGGTCATCGACCTGAGGCACACGGCAATAGTCCAATATGCCTGTTTAGTTGTTTGCGGGTTTGGCCTTCGGAAGAGTTGTTTTGTGCTATTGTTGGAGTTCCTGAAGCTCAGACCTCCAAAGCCCTGAATTCCTCGTTGAAGTGGAAACTTATCCCACGGTTTTGGCCCGGGGTCATGTGGAAGACTCCGTTAGAATATTAGGAGCCTCGCAAACACAAATTTGTGTGCAGGGAAGAGAGATAAGGCATGTGGCACATATATTTTGAGGGTTCATGGAGGACCCGAGAGATTATTCGTCTCCCTACTATGAATGATCCTAGACCGGGAGGTCATGTGAGCCCTAGGAGGTGGTGTGGGTTAGCGCCAAGTGGTATCAGAGAATTATTTTGTTTGTAAACAGTAGGAAAAGGAGAAGACTTTGAACCATGCCACCAAGAAGATGCAGAGATAGACCAGTGGTTAATGCATCCATGGAAGAGGAGATGAGACAACTTCGTGCAAGGTTAGATGTCATGGAGAAAGTGTAGAGAAGAGCACCTGATGTTGGTGACATCAGTGAAAGTGAAAAGACGAGGCAGAAGAAGTTGTAGGAGAACAAGCAGTAGGGGAGAGATTGCTAAAAGTTGTTGTCAAGCTAGAAACCAGAGTGAAGATAGAGCTCCCAATGTATGAAGGTAATTTAAATGTGGAGGAACTACTTGACTGGATAAGCACTTTAGATAAGTACTTTGATTATGCGGAGATTGGTGATGAAAAGAGAGTGAAACATGCAGTAACCATATTGAAAGGACATGAAGTGTTATGGTGGGATGAATTGCAAGATGACGGAAGATGCAAAGGTAAGAACAAAATTAAGAGTTGGGATAGAATGGTAGCTAAATTGAAGGATAAATTCATACCCAAGGATTATCAAGTAAATATGTTCAGAAAGATACAAAATCTGAGATAGAAAGGTTTGTCAGTGAAGGAGTACACTGAAGATTTTTACAAATTGAACATTAGAGCAGGACATAGAGAGAATGACAAAGAAAAAGTTGTGAGGTACATTAATGGCCTAAGATATGAGATCCAAGATCAGATTAGCATGATGACCATGATAACTGTAGAATATACTTATTAGGTAGCTCTAAAAGCAGAAGAAAAGTTGGCCAGAAAGAAGAGTCAACTAAATAGAGGAAAAAATCCTAGCAGAGGTAGAGGAATCGTCAAAGAAAAGTTCTAGAAGCCCAGACCAGAAGCTGGAAGGTATCACAGTCAGATAGAGAAAGAAGGAAGTTCTAGAGGAGGACATTATGGAGGAATAAACTCTTTTCCCAGAGGAAGAGGAAGAGGTAGAGGAGGAGAAGTGAATTGTTAGTCCTTTGGAAAGACAAGACATATGTCTTGGGAATTTCCCGAGAGAAAGAATATAGGAGGAGGAGAAGCTCACATTTGTGAAGCGCAGAAAAAGAATATGGAGATAGAGATGAATTCAGAAGTAGCACAAGAAGGGAGATCTCTCATGATGAGGAAATTTATCATGAAACCATAGAAAGAGGTGAGAGAACCAGTCCAGAGAAATAGTTTGTTTAGAACTACTTGCAAGACTAGATATAGGGTATGCAAGGTAATCATAGACAGTGGGAGAAAAAATAATTTGGTATCCATGGAGATGCTGGAAAAATTGAAGCTTGAGGCAATTGCACATCCAAATCCATACAAGGTATCGTGGTTGAAGAAAGGACATCAAGTAATGGTAAATTGACAATGTAAGGTTGAGTTTAAGATAGGTCGTTATAAACATGAAGTTATATGTGGTGTTATACCTATGGATGTTTGTCATGTTTTGTTGGGAAGACCATGGCAATATGACAGGAATGTCATGCATGATGGAAGAAAGAACACTTATACCCTAGAGAAGAATGGGTGTAAACATATGTTGTTGCCAATAGAATATAAATGAGTCAAACAAGAAGCTAGTTCGAGCATACTTCTCATGAGTGGAAAGGAACTCTTGAAAGAAGTCAAGAAGGAACAGAAGATACAGTTTGTTGTTATAGGTAAACTGAGAGTCATTCTCACAAGCACTTCTATGAATTATTTTCCTATAGAAGTCCAAGAGTTATTAGATGAGTTTTTTGATATTGTGGTGGATGAGTTACCTCACTCATTACCGCCCATTAGAAGTATCAGTCATAATATTGACCTTATTCCAGGAGCAAGTTTTCCAAATAAAGTAGCATACAGATTGACACCTCGAGAGAATGAAGAGTTCAAGATTCAAGTCTAGGAGTTGTTTGATAAGGGTTTAGTCAGAGAAAGTTTGAGCCTGTGTGTTGTACCAATAGTGTTGAGTCCAAAGAAGGATGGAGGTTGGAGAATGTGCACATACTCTAGAGCCATCAACAAGATAACCATCAAGTATATTTTTCCTTTACCCAGAATGGATGATTTAATGGATTGCTTGAGTGGAGCTAGTTACTTTTCCAAGATATACTTGAAGAGTGGTTATCATCAGATAAGGATGAGAGAGGGATATGAATGGAAGACAGCATTCAAGATGAATGAAGGATTGTATGAGTGGTTGGTTATGTCTTTAGGCTTAACGAATGCACCGAGTACATTTATAAGGTTGATGAATGAAGTACTTAAAGACTTTATTGGTAAGTTTGTAATTGTTTATTAGGATGACATTTTAATCTTCAGTAAGACTGAAGAGGGGCACTTGAGACATTTGGAGATGGTGTTGAGGAAATTGCAGTAGGAGAAGTTGTTAGTGAATTTGAATAAATGCTCTTTCATGAAAATAAAACTTGTATATTTGGGATTCGTAATCTCTTCAAATGAGTTGAAGATGGATCTAGAAAAGATGAGGGAAATCAGAGATTGGCCTTCTCCAAGAAGCGTATTTGAGGTAAGAAGTTTTTATGGATTGGCAAGTTTTTACAGGAATTTTAGTAGTATTTGCACACCTATATTGGACACTATAAAGAAGGAGAATAAGTCTTTTAATTGGACAGAAGAAGTTGAGAAGGGGTTTAGAGTGTTAAATGCAAGGATAACAGAACAACCTATTTTAGTTCTGCCATATTTTAAGAAGACATTTCAAGTAAAGTATGATGCTAGTGGAGTGGTCATTGGCGCAGTTTTGAGGCAAGACAATAAGCATGTTTCTTATTTCAGTGAGAAGTTGAATGATGTCAAAAGGAAGTATTCCACATATGATAAGGAATTTTATGTTGTGATTCAAACCTTGAAAAAATGGAGACATTATCTTATCCTGAAAGAGTTTGTTTTATATTCTGACAATCAGGCATTGTAGTTTATAACTAGATAAGAGAAATTGAACCAGAGACATGCCAAATGGGTAGAATCCATGCATGATTTTACTTTTGTTATTAAGCATATTAGTGGAAGCGGTAACAAAGTTGCAGATGCTTTGAGTAGGAGATGTTGATCTTGCAGGAATTTCAAGTGGAGACCTTAAGATTTGAACACCTTAAGGAGATGTATCAAGAGGATCCAGATTTCAAAGAAGCTTATGAAGCAATTGAGAACCCTTTTCTTAGGGACATAAACTAGTGGATGGAATATTTGATCCAAGGTGGATTATTATTCAAAGGAAGTCAATTGCGTATCCTAAAATGCTCAATGAGGGATAACTTGTTGAAGGAAAAACATAGTGGAGGTTTAACTGGACACTTTGGCCATGATAAAAAATATGCACAATTGAGTTCTTCATATTTTTGGCCAAGTATGAGGTCTGATGTGAATAAATTCGTGAAAAGATGCAGAATCTGCCAGTATGCCAAAGGAAAGCAGCAGAACACAGGATTGTAACAACCATTACCTATTCTAGACAGACCATGGAATGCTAGAAGTATGGACTTTGTTCTGGGATTGCCAAGAACCCAGAGAGGAAGTGATTTGATCTTCGTAGTGGCCGACAAATTTTAGAAGATGGTACATTTCATTCTGTGTCACAAAACCAACGATGCTACTCACATAGCTAATTTGTTTTTCAAAGAAATTGTGAGATTACGTGGATTTCCAATGAGCATAGTTTCAGATAGAGACACTGAGTTTGTGGAACACTTTTGGAGAACCTTGTGGAAGACGATGGGGACAAATTTGTCTTTCAGTTCAGCATATCATCCTCAAACGGATGGACGGATTGAAGTGTTGAATCGAATTTTAGGGAACCTGTTGAGAAGTTTGATCACTGGACATAATAGCCAGTGGGATCAAATTATTCCCCAAGCAAAGTTTGCATATAATGACTCACCAAATAGGAGCACTGGTAAAATCCCATTCCAGATAGTGTATGGGGTGCATCCAAGAAGAATTTCATAATTAAGAGATTTGGGACGAAATGAGTTTCGAAGTGCAGGAGTAGAGGATTTTGCGACAGAGATGCATAAGTTGCATGATCAGATCAAGGGACAACTACAAAATAGCAGCCAGAAATACAAAAGCATAGTAGACCAGAGAAGAAGAGAGGCAAAATTTGAAGTTGGAGATCAGGTTTTAGCACATCTAAGAAAGGAGAGATTTCCAAAAGGGAAATATAACAAGATGAAGATGAAAAAGATAGGACCTTGTAATATCCTAAGAAAATTTGCTACAAATGCTTATGAAATTGAATTACCAGAGGACATTGGAATATCACCAATATTTAATGTAGCAGACCTGTACCCTTATAGGATGGATGATACAGATGGATAGGAGAAGATTCAATGGAGATAGCAGATGCCCATAGCATAGAAACCAGATATAGAGAAGATTTTAGATCAGAGAATTGCTAAGAAGACCAAAAGAAAAGTTTATTTTGAGTATATAGTTAAGTGGAAAGACCATCCGGTAGAATATGCCAGTTGGATAACTAAGACTGATATCCAGAAGCATGAAAAGACAGTGGAGGAGGCTATGAATCTTTTTTTCCAGAGGAGTATGATGCAGGAGCATCGTCATCAATATTTATCAAGGCAAGTGGGGAACAACTCAACATCAAGAGCGCGCGTTCAAAATATTTTGGATGCTAAGGAGAGTGCACCATTTACTATTTTGAAAGTATTGTAATAAAGGGCCTTCTAATGTTTTGAGACTTGAGCCACTGTATGAGATCACAAAGGATTGTAATTTCTTAAATGCCTAAGGGATTGTACAGATATTGAGCATTGACTCTTATCTGGGTTGTAAATGTAATTTATTGTAATAACCCTTAGTGGTAGAATGCTTGATTATGATATGATAGCACTAGTGTAGTCGGTAGGAAATCTCGAGAAGCCCCTCCATGTATAATTATGTGTAATCTATGCCTAAATGGGTTGTTGAAAAAAAGTTGTTAAAGAATTGTTGAAGAGCTGTTGTAGAGAGTTGTTGAAGATAATTGTATTTGTTGTTGAGAATTGTTGAAGGATATTGCAATTAGCTGCGGGAGATTATTGTAAATGGTTGTTGAAGAGTGGACAGAACTCTTTGTAAGAATGCTTTTCTGAAGGAATATAATAGAAGAAGATTTCTTCCAGGTCTTTCTACATGTTTATCTTTGAGTAATTGGGTAATGTTATGTTATTTGCTTTATGTGTTTTATATGCTTGTGTGTGCATTTCATGATTAATTGAATGAACCTGTAGTGTTTTGTAAGTTTCAATTGTTTCTCTTCTGAAGCACTGGTGCAAGGAGTGAATAGTATCCATGCAAGGAGTGCGAAGGCAGAGTCGATTTCTGACTCGGAAGCTTAGGAGAGATAACGTTGATTTGTAGAGTGAGTGCAAGAAGTGCACATATACTCATCTGAGTATAAAATACCATGAAGACCCTTGTAAGGTGTGCAGAGGGCCAACACTTAGCCAAGTGTTGAGGAGTCTCGAAGGAAGACGAGCGCAAGCAGTGCATGAGAAGATTTCATGAAAATATTCAAGTTCTCAATAGCACAAAGTGTGCGCAAAATCCTGGGTCACCTCTAGTGTTAAATCTCAGGAGAAATAGCGACTAGGAGTCTTTGAAGGGAGCCCCTTTAAATTTTAAGTTCGAGTGGACAAGATCCTCTCGAGGAGGAGTAGACCTTTCCTAGTTGTCAAATATGGGAAAGTAGCGTGGGTGTTAACCCCTGAAGTCATTCGCACTTCATTTATTCAGAGGTTTTTGTGTCTTGTGTGAAAAGGAAATGGATTTTCTGAAGTCCTGGGAACCAAAGTGAATTTGGGTCTTCGATTGTGAGGACACGTGTCCACAGATTCAGAGTAGTCTGGAAGTTTGGCTATCTGGAAGAATTGAGGTATGACAGTGAAAATACGCAAGGCTCCTGAAGGCCCGAAAGCCAGAGCACATATTGGTCGTTGATAGTGAGTTACGCGTGTCAACAAATCTCAGACTTCGCGAGTCCAATAGTTTGGGAGAACGGAGGTGAAAAGTCTTGTGGTTTCAAAACTCCTGAAGGCCGGAGTATATCTCGATCATTTGTCGGGAGGGACATGTGGAGAGTAGATCTATCCTCTGTGATTAGGTGTTGGGAGGTATTATAAGTTGGAGCAGCCAAAAATCCTAAAGTCCAGAGTTCTGGAACCAATCATAACCGTCGATTTCAGAAGGGACAAGAACTGTCGATCCATTTCCCTTGGAAAATTCGAGAATTCGTGAATTCGGGAGGAAACGTAAGTTGGGTTTTGAAAGGTTTCGAAGCCCAGAGCTCAAAGAAAACGTTGGCTGTCGACCCAAGGCACACACCAACCATCTGATTTTCATGTTTGGTTGTTCACGGGTTCGGCCTTCAGAAGAGTTGTTGTGTGCTATTGTTGGAGTTCCTGAAGCCTGGAGCTCCGAAGCCCCGAATTCGTCATCGAAGTGGAAAGTTATCCCATGGTTTTGGCCCAGGGTCATGTGGAAGACTTTGTTGGAATATTAGAACCCTCGCGAACACAAATTTTCATGCAGGTAAGAGAGATAAGGCTTGTGGCACACAGATTTTGAGGGTTCAAGGAGGACCCAAGAGCTGATTTGGCTCCCTACTGTGAACAATCCTAGACCAGGAGGTTGTGCGAGACCCATGAGGTGGTGGGTGTTTGCGTCAACCAGTCATCCTCGAATAAATATGTAATCATGTCATCACTAGGCTCCCAAACATATGAATCATACATGCATGAAAAGCATTCCTTTGAAGATGACAACTCAAACCTTTTTTCTTGAGGGCTACTCATAATGTCGTAAATGGGGTCTCTATAAAAAATGAGAAGAACAAATTATGACCTGTGTCTTCCAGTCTATATGAAAGTGTCTATATTATCTTCAATCATATCCAAAGGTTCTTTCATAAGACCATGATTGAAAATTATCATCTCTTTGTCTTTGTGTGCAGGAAGAGTAGAGGTTGGGCTGACTTTAACAGGATCTTCAAATTCTTCATCACTAAGGCTAGTTGCCTCTTCAACTTCATGAACAGGAGGAGAGTACGGTTGGACAACCTTAAATTCATTAGGTGGGAGCAAAGATAATGATGCCTGAAAATGTTGCGCTTCATCGGGATTCTTTTTTCTCTTCATGGGCATGCTCTTCCATCGCCTCTTTATTACACGAGGCTTGATCCTAACTGAAAAGTGCTTTGTTTTTCTTTTTTCAAAAGGATCTGTCACATCCAAGGGATCCTCTACTTCTTCACTTCCACAGTTATGGAATAAAGCATCCTCAAAGTTTTCAAAAGGACTGTAAATCATCATGTTATCTTCTTGATGTGTAGGAGAAACAGAGGCCTGGATGTCTTCATCAAGTTGAAGGGTAGAGATAAGTGCTTAAATATTCATCAAATGCCTCGTCCAGATCTAAAACATCATAAACTTCATCAAGATCTTCTTGTTAACTTTCTTCAATCGTTTCTTCTTCTATTTTCTCATCATCCACCGAAAAACCTTCTCTGAAAAGAGAGTGTTTGATCTCTTGGAAAGTATCTTTCAAATTCTAGGTAGTTGGTTGATAATGCTTGAGAAATTCTTCAATGATCCTGGTAGAAGATGGGATGTTCTTTGGATTACATGAGTGTGCAAGCTAATTCCTTTGACTTCATTCCAGGGAAGACACAAAAATTCTCATCACCACATCCTCATGTAGCACATTTAGGCTTGAATAATACTTCATATAATTGACGACATGGGTGACTGCTAGAGCTGGATCACCATTAAATTTAGGGAAACTTTCCCTCCACCCTGTCGGGAAATGATTCAAAAATATGTGGATATTCTAAAAATCAATGGAAGGGTACACCTTATGTAATGTCCATGGTAAGTCCCGTGAGGCCAAGGTTCCATTACTTAGGGTAATACCTCAATGGAGTCGCCAGACAAGAAAAAGGCTCACTAGAGGATGAAAGGGGGAAAAGGGAAAATGTGGGTTCTTGGACGGTGGAGTTTCCAGATGAGCTTCAAGAAGAGATCATCAAAGGTGGAAAGGGTACTTCCTTTAGGTGGAGTCGTCAGGCAAGCTAGGGTAAATGCTTTGGGATAGCTTGCCAAAGTGTCGTTAGGGTTCGGAAGAGGATTCAAAATCCTCCCTCACAATGGCACCAAAATGTTATCGCACAAGTTGTAGGTTGGGAAAATCTTGACCCAAACACCAAATAGTAACAACTAAGAGAGAACCTACACACCATCACCTTAGATAGGTGTTCCCGTCACTTTAGAGGTGGAGTGGTTACCTCAAGGGGGGAATCTTGGTGACCCTAGGGGGGAATGAGATGGAAAGTGTGATGTATGAATGAATTCCCCTATAGGTCAAGTTTATATGTGTGTAGAATGGATTTATTAAGGTCTTGATGGTAGCCAAGGGTTGCCAAGAGGTAGTAGACCTTATAAATGTTGATTGTACCTGTACGAGACACAAGGAAAACAATGATACAAGCCCAAGTATATGATGGAAAATCAAGTTAATATTGTTGTCCCTAATTGCAGAAGTTAGTAACAGTATATATCAGCAATGAAATGGCACAATTAGCTGCTAAAACAAGTGCTAGAAATCAAGTAAATTATGTAAGAGATAAACTAGTAAAACACTAGTGAAACTCAAGATTAAAGGAGCAAGATACTGGCACAAAAAGTAAGGTTGTAGTAAACACTTTTTACAAATATAATAATCAGCATTATGGATGTAACAAACAATTTATTACATTAAGATATTCAATCATTGAAACTTTCCAAAAATCTACCAAATGATGCTCTATGATCACTAGATTATGTGGGCAAAAGCTTAGCAAAATTCAGCGGTTGAATTGAGAGATATTACAGAAAGTTTGATTAAGTTTTTTGCAGCCCTAATGATTGAAGATGAAATTTTATTACAGAAGCAAGAAATACCCCTTAAGAGGGGATGCCCTAGTGGTTAAGAGTTGCGATAGGCACAAGGAATAAAACCCAAATTGCAAAAAGTTGAAATGACAAAAAATCACATTTCGCAATGCACTATTTTATTTCTCCAATGAAAAATATTCAGATTAGTGTCTTTAAAATTGGGTAAATGGAGTCTTAGAATAAATATTTAGATCAACAAATACCTTATGGGTGTAATCCCTTTTACTTCCTAGGGTATGCCAATCAAACTTAGGGTAAATATAAGAGTGTATACACACTCGTATTCCTTCTAGCAACCCTTGCAAAATAACTTGTAAACTTTAGCAAATTAGATGAAGATTAATGGAGGGTGTATCCAACATAATCCTCCTAGGGTTTCAAACAACCATAACCAAGAAATAGTAATAAATAACTAACTATACATATTTTTCCTTATCAATTNGGATGTCTTCATCAAGTTGAAGGGTAGAGATAAGTGCTTAAATATTCATCAAATGCCTCGTCCAGATCTAAAACATCATAAACTTCATCAAGATCTTCTTGTTAACTTTCTTCAAGCGTTTCTTCCTCTATTTTCTCATCATCCACCGAAAAACCTTCTCTGTAAAGAGAGTGTTTGAGCTCTTGGAAAGTATCTTTCAAATTCTAGGTTAGTTGGTTGATAATGCTTGAGAAATTCTTCAATGATCTTGGTAGAAGATGGGGTGTTCTTTGGATTACATGAGTGTGCAAGCTAATTCCTTTGACTTCATTCCAGCGAAGACACAAAAATTCTCATCACCACATCCTCATGTAGCACATTTAGGCTTGAATAATACTTCATATAATTGACGACATGGGTGACTGCTAGAGCTGGATCACCATTAAATTTAGGGAAACTTGCCCTCCACCCTGTCGGGAAATGATTCAAAAATCCGTGGATATTCTAAAAATCAATGGAAGGGTACACCTTATGTAATGTCCATGGTAAGTCCCGTGAGGCCAAGGTTCCATTACTTAGGGTAATACCTCAATGGAGTCACCATACGAGAACAAGGCTCACTAGAGGATGAAAGGGGGAAAAGGGAAAATGTGGGTTCTTGGAAGGTGGAGTTGCCAGATTAGCTTTAAGAAGAGATCATCAAAGGTGGAAAGGGTACTTCCTTTAGGTGGAGTTGTCAGGCAAGCTAGGGTAAAGGCTTTGGGATAGCTTGCCAAAGTGTCATTAGGGTTCGGAAGAGGATTCAAAATCCTCCCTCACAATGGCACCAAAATGTTATCGCACAAGTTGTAGGTTGGGAAATTCTTGACCCAAACACCAAATAGTAACAACTAAGAGAGAACCTACCCACCATCACCTTAGATAGGTGTTCCTGTCACTTTAGAGGTGGAGTGGTTACCTCAAGGGGGGAATCTTGGTGACCCTAGGGGGGAATGAGATGGAAAGTGTCATGTATGAATGAATTCCCCTATAGGTCAAGTTTATATGTGTGTAGAATGGATTTATTAAGGTCTTGATGGTAGCCAAGGGTTGCCAAGAGGTAGTAGACCTTGTAAATGTTGATTGTACCTGCACGAGACACAAGGAAAACAATGATACAAGCCCAAGTATATGATGGAAAATCAAGTTAATATTGTTGTCCCTAATTGCAGAAGTTAGTAACAGTATATATCAGCAATGAAATGGCACAATTAGCTGCTAAAACAAGTGCTAGAAATCAAGTAAATTATGTAAGAGATAAACTAGTAAAACACTAGTGAAACTCAAGATTAAAGGAGCAAGATACTGGCACAAAAAGTAAGGTTGTAGTAAACACTTTTTACAAATATAATAATCAGCATTATGGATGTAACAAACAATTTATTACATTAAGATATTCAATCATTGAAACTTTCCAAAAATCTACCAAATGATGCTCTATGATCACTAGATTATGTGGGCAAAAGCTTAGCAAAATTCAGCGGTTGAATTGAGAGATATTACAGAAAGTTTGATTAAGTTTTTTGCAGCCCTAATGATTGAAGATGAAATTTTATTACAGAAGCAAGAAATACCCCTTAAGAGGGGATGCCCTAGTGGTTAAGAGTTGCGATAGGCACAAGGAATAAAACCCAAATTGCAAAAAGTTGAAATGACAAAAAATCACATTTCGCAATGCACTATTTTATTTCTCCAATGAAAAATATTCAGATTAGTGTCTTTAAAATTGGGTAAATGGAGTCTTAGAATAAATATTTAGATCAACAAATACCTTATGGGTGTAATCCCTTTTACTTCCTAGGGTATGCCAATCAAACTTAGGGTAAATATAAGAGTGTATACACACTCGTATTCCTTCTAGCAACCCTTGCAAAATAACTTGTAAACTTTAGCAAATTAGATGAAGATTAATGGAGGGTGTATCCAACATAATCCTCCTAGGGTTTCAAACAACCATAACCAAGAAATAGTAATAAATAACTAACTATACAT